>VXAC01003316.1:0-44867 GCA_013399225.1 Rhipidura dahli | reverse complement strand
GCTTTCTCTGTGCCCAGGGCCAGCACCCACCCCCGGCAGGAAGAACAGAGCTCCCCTTGGCCCTTCACCCCTGTTCCTGGGATTCTCCACCTCTGTTCCCTTCTGAACTTGAGGAAAACTTCCTAGAAGAGGGGCCTTGAGATGTGATAGTGTGAAGTGTGTTTGCTGCTTTTTTTGATCCCTTTCTTTCTTCTGTCTGTAGTGTTTGTGAAGAGAGAGATTTCTGTTTCCCCCAGGCTTTTTGGGGGAGGCTCTGAGAGTCTCCAGCTCTTATTTATGGTTGTTTGGACCTGTTGCTACTTGGCCAAGGGCGTTATTATTTCAAATACTGACTTAGATCCCTGCCCAGTCCCTGTGCATGTCATCCTTGAGTAGGAGCATCAGCACCCAGTGAGCTAATTACTTTGCAAACTGTCCTTAGTAGCTGTAAAACATCATTCATGCCACCAGCAGCTGAGAAACCTGAGGGCAAAGGTGGTAGAAGCAAGAGACCTGTAATCCCTGTCACATCTGTGATAAGTGCCTTTTCTGTGTACCTCCTCCTCCTCCTCTGTGTGCAGTTTGATTTTATCTATTTGTGATGTAAACTTTTTGGTGGTGTGACTCTTTTTAAGCATTTCACCACTCGTGGCACAGTGGGACTCAGTGGATTGAAGTAAAAGATTAAAGTGAAATCTGTGTTAAAAACATCCTGTTACAGTGCAGCATAAATGATTCATGTGAAGGATAGCTGCAGTTAACACCAGTATGATCCACTTCATCTTTAATGTTTTACTGCAGCATCTCCTGGAAAAATATCTGGTAAATCAGAGCAGAACTACAAACCTTTTGAATTTCATCTGTGGACCGATTTTCTTTTTGGACCATGATTATTGGAATGAGGCATTTTAATGTTTAAAATACAGAGTTGATAATGTATAGCTGAAAAGATTTACAACTATTTGAATCAGCCAAAAAATTTTGTAAACAAAATCATCCATTGCTATGTGATCCACAGACTGACTTTTTTTCCCTGGTCTGTGCTTAAATAATATGTGAAATTTCAGTATGGAAGCCTGTTTCTGGTCCAACACCAAAACCAGGATGCTATCCATATTTATCAAATACTTGTTTTAGTACTGGTAAGTTTAAAGGCTGCAGATAATGACATTTTTCCTGTCTCCCTAAGAAATTCCTGCAGTGTTTTGTGATGAATGTTTGAGGAATTACCCCAGGGGATGTTTAGATTGGCTGTTAGGTAAAATTTCTTCACCAAACAGTTGTGAAGTTCTGGCACAGCTGCCAAAGGCAAGGGTGGAGTCTCCATGCCTGGAGGGGTTTAAAAGCTGTGTGGATGTGGCACCTGGGGAGATGGGTCAGTGGTGGCCTTGGCAGTGCTGGGGAATGGTTGGACTGGATAGAGGGCTTTTCAGCCCAAATTATCCCATGACTCTGTGGTTGGGTGGTGATGGTCTGTGCCCAGCTTGCCACATGTGGCTGGAGATGAGCACAGCAGAACTCATCCCTCCTGGTCCCAGGTTTGTCACCGAGGACTGAAGCAAGGAGTTATCTGTGCTGACAATGCACCCACTAATTCAGGAGCCAGAATGAAGGCAGGTGTTCCCCCTCCCTCCCTTTCAGGTCTCAGTTTCAGCTCCACGGTTTTCTACTTGAATTACTTCAGCATCATGTGTGTTCCTAGGTCTCTGAGAGTGCCAGCCTGCACATATTCGAAGCAAAAGCCTCGTGTTTTGTCACATCTGGCTCTCTGCCCTGAAGGGATTTGCTCTGTGAAGTACTGGGAAGCAAAGCTGGGAGGCCAGAGAGGCTTTCCCTCCGTCTAGCCCCTGTCAGCAGCAGAAAGTGGAGCCATGCTGCCCTTTCTGGGAAGCTGCTGTGGGCTGCCCTTCTTCCCTTTGCATCCACTTCATCTTCAATGAGCAAGAGGCAGGAAAAAAGTTATGGGTAAACCTACAAAGCAGGGAAAGAAAGGGGTGGAGGGTGTCGAGTGCAGGCACCGTTGTTGTTGGTGGCACTGATCCTGCTCCCTGGCTTTGAGTGCTGGTGCAGAACACTGTCACCACTGCCTCAAGCTCCTGATGATCCAGTCTGAGAGTCTACAGGTGCAGTCAGTTGCCTGTGGTGCACTCAGCCCCTCACCAATAGTCCTGACCTGGGAAGTTCTCCTGCCTGCTGTCTCACTGCTCCAAGGTCTGGGGCTGTTCCAGCACCAAAGCTGTGTGTTGGCAGGCTGATGGAGCTGGAACAGGGGTGCTGGTGAGCACCAGCTAAAGCAAATTAAGTGTATAATTGGGTAATTTGCACCTAGTGGGCAATTACGGCATGAAAAACAGCTTGTGTTACATGCAGAGCCTGGCCAGTGTAGAAGAAGACAAGAGAAGTGTCTCTCTCTGAGTTGTTTGTGGGTTCTTCAGGCACATCCTTTGAGGTGGATGAACAGCTCTGATCTCCCAGACTGGTGCCTTTCTGTCCCTGCTGCTGCCTGCTGACATCCTCTGCCCTGCTCTGAACTTGCAGACAGGCAGTGAGGTCTCTGCTTTGCCTGTACCAAGGCAGGTCAGAGCCATTGAGGAGATGATCCTGGGGCCAGGTTGGTGCTGGTGCTCACCTGCTCCAGACTGGTGCTGGTCCAGCCAGCCAGCAGTGTAGATACACCTGCTCTGACCACTGCTTTGTGCTGACAAGCCTGAGGTGGCCACTGACTGCAGCAGAGAGACCTGTGGCTCACAAGGGGTCTGTATCAGCTTAGTGACAGCTGTGGAATGTTTTAGCACTGCCAGCCCTCCTCAGACCCGTGCCAGCTTACCAGCCACGGAGTGTCCTCTCCTGGCTTGGCCATTCTGTCACCCAGACAAACACTGAGGGTCCAGCCTGGTCTCTGTGTGATGCTGGGATGAGCCTGGGCCAGGGGCTGAGCAGGCAGGACAGAGACACTGAGCATCCCTCCAGACTAATCCAAATGATGTGGCTGGTTAAAGGCACTGGAAATGACACCAGAACAGAAGTCCCTGCCCACCTTTCCTGCTGAGAGTGAGCCTTGGGAGATTTTTGTGCTCCGTCTTTCCCTGCTGAATGGGCACAGCTGGTGGATTAAGAGATTTATGCTGCTCTGGTCATAGATTTCATTGCCCTACTCTGGGATGAGAGCTGCTCTCCTTTGGGAGGGTCGTGGGCTGGTTTTGTCCACCAGGCCACACAATATCTAAAGCACATCCTGAACTTCCCCTTGACAGGACACTCCTGGCCAGTGAAGGGCTGGGTCTGGTGCATGGTCTGAGCTTTGATCACCTGTGTACTGTCTCGATTCACAGGCTCTAAAACGATTCAAAAGCACTTAGAATGAGATGATGAATATGGGCCCCTCTCTAGGATGTGCCTCTGGAGAATAACTTTACACCTCTTGCTGTCACTCACTCACCCGGACCCTGCCTTGCCTGAGATCCTGTGCCCTTTAGAGTGACATTTATCTTGGCATTCTCTCTGAGAAGCGTTGTCCTTTGCCCTTCTTAATCTCTGGTAGCCTGTAGTGTTTTCACTGATTTAAAGGCAAAATTTAACCAGAATACTGTCACAATTTTTGGTTTTTTGTTGTTTGTTTGTTTGTGGGATTTTTGTTTGGTTTGTTTTGGGTTTTTTTTTTTTTTTGCAACCTTGGTGTTTAAGCCTGGACTGTTCAGGCATTTCCCCTTGCTGGTGAACTTCAACTGAGTTTCTCCACTTGGCATTACCCATTGCTGTGTGACTCCAGAAATGCTTTGACTTCTCCTTAGCATCTGTAAGCATCATCCACAGGTTTTCCCACCTTGCAAGGCTACCCCACCATCATCTCTTCTCTTAAATATGGCCCAGCATGTGTTTGAAACTAATAAAGGCCAGAGGACACCACTGCTTATCTGTTCTGCTGTGCAATTTCTAGCATGGCATAGAGAGTTTTCATCCATTTTCCCCTGAACTGAATTCCAAACCTGGGATCTGACCTGGGTGCTGAGTTACCAGGTGTGGTGGGAAGGAGTGAGGGAAGGCACAGCTCCCACAGCCCCTGCACCGGGCAGGTGTGGGAGGAAAGCTGCAGACCTGAAGCCAGGCTGTTGAGGTAATAAATGAGTCAGGGCAGAGTGATCACTCTTCCCCTTGAACTGTGCCCAGAGACAATATTCATTGTCAGCCTTGGCCTGACTGTCCCAGGATTGTCTATGCTGCTGTTAAATGTGCAGCTATAGGCAGAGGCAAGAGTATTTTAATAGCATTGTAGAGACTTGTGCCTTTAAGAAGACCACTACAAATAATTCTTGTAGGTAGCACATGACCTGGGGGAAGAGCAAGCAGTGTTCTGAACTGCTATTGAAACAGGAGACCTTGACTGGAATTCTTGGCAGAGCTTGCCAGTGCAAGATCAGCTCCTTTCTAGCCAGGACAGGAATCAGATGAGAGAGATGCAGGCTGCAACTTCCCTTGCCCTGGTGGAGCGATCTGCCTCTGGCAGAGCCAAGAGAAGGAGGAATTCTTGCCCTGAGGCAGGGGCTCCTCAGAAAGCAGTTCGATGAGGGGATTTCATTGCAGTCCAACTTTCACTGGGATTGTTTCTTAGAGTTTGGTTTTCTCAGTGGGTGTGACCTTCTGACTGATGCAGGCAGCAGGGCTACAGAGGACAGACTAAATCAAAATCACAGAAATACGGATTCACAGAATCAGAGTTACTTCCAGTGTGTTTACTCTTTACCTTAACCTCAGAAAACGTCCCTGGGGGAAAGTGGAGAATTTGGAGGGAATAGATGGCAAAATATCGGTAAGTGTCCCAAACCAGCTGGTACTGGTGTCTGCTGGATCAGGATGTTGCAGAAATTGAAGTGACATGTGAATTGTAGCATGTAAATGCATTTATAGACTCAGAGAATGGGTTGGGTTAGCAGAGACCCTAAAGATCACCTAGTTCCAACCTGCCTGCCATGTATGGGGACACCTTCCACTATCCCAGGCTGCTCCAAGCCCCATCCAAAGTGGCCTTGAACCCTTCCAGGGATGGGGCTACCTGTGTCAGTCAGTACCTCACCACCCTCACAGTGAAGAATTTTTTTCCTAATATCTAATCTGAACCTACTCTTTTTCGGTTTGAAGACGACTTTCCATTTTTACTTTTGCTTCCTCTGGTCTCTGATGGCACAGAAGTGCTCCCAAAAAGCCGGTGCTAACCCTTTCGAGCCAGTGTAACCTTTACTTAATTGCACGACTGACATAACCTCATGTGGCTCCTGAGATCCAGAGCGAGATAAGGCCCCTGCCTAGGGGAGCTCGCTCTCATTAACAGTGATGGATGGTGGCATTGACTCCTGGGATTAAGATCAGAGGCTGATAAGGCGGAGGAGAAGTGCTATGGGGAGTGCATTGTTCCTATCAGCTCTCACCTCATGCGGGTTGGAGCAAACAATAGATAATTTACATTCCTCAATACTCCCTGCTCACAGCCGCGTGTGCACGTGGCTGTTGGCTTGCTGGAAGCCCAGCGTTCCTGTCCGGGCAGGATTGGGAGGGGAAGCTTCACCAGAGGAGGGAAGACGCTTGACACAGAGGTGGCGAAGTGAGGGAAGCTCAGGAAGCATGGTGGGAAAGTGGGGTGAGGGAGAGGTTCAGCCTGGGGCTGGAGGTGATGCTGCAGTGCCAGGGAACAGCAGAGCCTGGGAGCTGAGGGCAGGATGGACCCTGGGATGAGGATGCTCCATAGAATATCCTGAGCTGGGAGGGACCCAGCAGGATCATTGAGTCCAGCCCTGCCCAGACCCCCCAACAACCCCACCCTGGGCATCCCTGGCAGCGCTGCCCAAACGCTCCTGGAGCTCTAGCAGCCTCGGGGCCGGGACCATTCCCTGGGGAGCCTGGGCAGTGCCCAGCACCCTCTGGGGGAAGAAACTTTCCCTGATACCCAACCCAAACCTGCCTGGCACAGCTCCAGCTGTTCCCTGGGTGCTGTCCCTGCTCACAGACAGCAGAGATCAGTGCCTGCCATCTCCATGCAGTCATTTCTCTGCTCTCCAGTCCTGAGCCTCCTTTATGGATTGTGACCTTTGTGAAGAGACTGCCCCAGAGCACAGTAGGATGGGGAGCCAGGGCAGCAGCACGATGAAATTTGGCCACGCTGCAGGGTGGATGAAATACTGGTAGTCTGAAGCTGGGGTCAGGTAAAGCAGGTGGTGAAGGGACTGTGCTGGTTGGGAGTGGACGTGATGGATGGAAAGAGCACTTAATGGCACTTCTTGGCAGACAGGGCAGGCGGGTTTCTCACAAAGCTCTGCTTCTCATGTGACATCCTCAGAGACCTTGCTGCAGGTAGCCAGAGAGGCTCTGCAGTCCCTGGAGGAAAACTCTTCCTGGGCTTTCCACAATCGAGTGGGAGTTGGAAAATTGCTCTGCCATGTTGCAGCGTGTCCTTAAGCATGCAAAGGGTTAAAAACATGTGACCCTGGACTGCCCACGTTGTATTTCCCACCACATGAGATGGCTGGATGGGAAAGGAGGTTTCTGTTTCCACTGGGGAGCTGGGTGACTAAAGCCATCCTCAGGGAGGCTTTTAAGGAATAGAATGCAGGTCATGGCATCATAGAATGGTTTGGGTTGGAAAGAACCTTTAAAGCTCATTCAGTCCCACCCTCTGCCATGGGCAGGGACACCTTCCACTGTCCCTGGCTGCTGCAAGTCCTGTCCAGCCTGGTCTTGGACACTGCCAGGGATCCAGGGGCAGCCACAGCTTCCCTGGGCAACCCATGCCAGTGTTGTCATAGAGAGAAGTTTTGATTAAGCCCTTGCTGATGAAATAGAGCCAAGTTTTGTAGACAAAGGGCATTGCCTTGTAACAGATAATTGTACTGTGGAAAGATTAGCCCATGATTTAGCAAGGAGAGGAAGAGCAGACATGTACATCCTCTGAGGTGCAATCACTCATTCGTCTGTCAGCTTCAGTTATTTTGAATAGTCAGGGCTTTTGCCCTTTTTCTCTGAGTATATAAACAATTCTGAGTTATCTTTTGAATGCCTTTGGGTAAGTTCCCAGGAGAGTTTAAATCTGGGATGGATTTGCAACATGCCTGTAGGCAACTGTCTTCTGCTGTACTCAGGTTTGTGGTTGCCCCTCCTGTGACCAGTGGAAAATTTGGTTATATGTACTTGGGGAGCACAGGAGCAGCCCCACGTGTCTGAGGTCAGACTGGGTGTGTTTCTTTTGTTGCTTCCTCACAGCTTCATCTATAAGCACATGCTTCTGCAGGACTTACAAATAACCATCACTCTTTGTAAGGAAAGTGGAACAAAGGAATGTGCAAAAATTGCTGGCATGGTTATCAGTCACATCACAAATGGGGCTTCTGTTGCTTCCTTAGGTTTATTACCTAAACCTGCAGCATAAAAGTTAGCAGGCTCCTCTGGGAGAAGCACTGTTGTATGAACAATGTGACTTTCCTGCACAGAGTTCTTGTGGACATTCCTCCTCAGCTATTTGGGCTTCAAAATTCCCTGGCCTGCCCCGTGCTCTAGCTTGAAGGGTGGCACTGGTTTTGCCTGGATGGTGTATGGGAGCCTGGTGGATTCCCTGCAGAATTCCCACCCTGGGAGGCAGCTTACAGCTGAGATTCCCAGCCCTGTGAAGGCCCTGATGGATGGTTTGATTTGCTGTGAAGGACCATCCCACAGAGTCTCAGCAGAGTTGAGGCTGGAGCTGTGCAGATTGCATCCCTCGTGTGTAATTCCTCCTTTGACACCTGCTGATGCTGAGGATGAGAGATGACTTCTGCTTTCAGGAGGTTTGAGTCAGGGGGAAAATGTTCTGGAATTTTCACTGAAGGCAAAATATGAAACAATGAACACTTCTGTAATAAAGAAAAAAAGCCTTTGATAGTCAGTGAGGAAAGCCTGGATGTCTGAGTCTCACTCAGCCTGTGTCTCTAGCATGTTAGATGTAACTCATTTCTGTGACTCCCCCTTTGCTGCTTCTCAACACATCTGCAAACAGCTCAGGGACAAGCACAGATCTCCTTTTCTGCTCTGTTCCTGCTATTCTGCACTTATTCCCCAGCAGGACTCTCAGTTCACAATGTAAAATCATGGAATCATTAAGGTTGGAAAAGAACTCTGACATCATGGAGTTCAGCCCTTAACCTGAATCAGCACTGAATTCACCTCTAAACCATGTCCCCAGGTTCCACACCCCTTTTGAACACTTCCAGGGATGGAGATTCCACCACTGCCCTGAGTAGCTTGTTCCAGTGCCTGACCATCCTTTCTCTGAAGACTTTTTGCAGTATCCAGGCTAAACCTCCCCTGGCACAACTTGAGGCCATGATAAACATCTCTTACTTGGTTTATTATTATTATTATTATTATTATTATTTGCCCTCCTTTCAAAACTATTCCATCCCCTCTCTCTGCCTTGAGCCAGCATTCACTTTTGTCTGAGTAAAATAAAAAACTGTAACCTGGCAAATTCACACCAAAGCTGTATCACTCATGTTTTGGCTGTGTGTCATCTTGTGCTCTATTATTTAAAACCCCACTATGTTTTGTTTTTTTGTTACACTGCTGTGTGGATCCTTTCTTTCTTGAATCCATTTTTTGGGTATTCCCCAGTTAAATGAGTGTAATCTAAAAGTGTCTTCTGAACCATGAGATTGAAAGGTGGTCAGATGACATGTAATCTGCCATTTCTGAATGCCCCAGAGATACTTTTGTTGATTTCCCAGATCTTTGGGGAATGCTGATCCTGCACCTGGATGGAGCAAGTCTGTGCTGGTGCTGTGGAGCCTTTTGCCAGGTTACAAGTTTTTCATCATTCTCCATCCCACAGAAATGTAATTCTGTGCCTTTTTGAGGAGAGAAATGGGTGGTGTGTGCTTTCCAACAAGATGCTGGGGGCAGCTGGGGTGGAGTGAACTCCAGTGGGGGTCCTGCTCGTGGATGGATAATGCTGTGGCAAGGAGACACTGAATGAGCTCTGGTAGCAACTGAAGGATGTTGTGGCTAAAGTATGTCAAGGATGAGTGAGTTTGAAGTGTTTAGTGGTTCTGGAGAAGATAAAATGCTTTCCCAGAGGTCTTGCTGGCCGCCACCAGCAAGGCACTGCAAGCAGACCAGGACTGGGGAAATGGAAAAGGGAATGATGGCTCAAGGAGCCATTCATGATGGGATAGCCAAAAAGAGGAGGCATTTCTCGGGGCAAAGGGCAGAAATTCAATATCCCCCAAGCGGTTTGTTTGTTCTGTGGACAAAACTTTGGTTTATTCAGGCAGCAAGCTTGCTCACTGCTCAAAGCACCTGGCACAAAAGCTACACTGAGGTGCCTCTTGTTGCTAAGCCACCACCACAGGACACCTGCTGCTGAGTGGGATTTCTCCCTGTGGGGAGGGAGAATTTGTGTTTTGAGGTATTTTGTATGTGGGCAGGGCCGAGTCACCCCCACAGTTTAGATGAAGGTGAGCTGAAGATGAGTGAGGTGCTGAGTTATGCTGAAGTGGATCTGAGAGGTGTGCCAGGGGAGTTAGCATCCTGAGCCCTCACATCCAAGCTGCTGCTTTGTGTACAGGCAGGGGCTGTGTCTTCCTCTGGCTGGGAGGAAACCCAGGGCAGTTCAGACAGTGGGATGCAGCTCAGCTTTTGCTGCCACTTGCTGCGGGTGTCCTCTGTCACCTGAGTGCAGGAAAACAACAGAGAGCAACGGGAAGATGTGGGTGACCTGGGAATGTGCAGGGAAAAATAGATCACAGATACAGGAAGTGTTCTTATTTTCTTGCTCTGCAGACAAAAGAAGGTTCATGGAATGGAGGCAGATGTAGCACAAGCCACCACTTATGTGGCTGCTTTGCCATTACTAACAAAACCTCATTAATTTTTTTTTACCCACACAGAAGGTGATCAGCATCAGGATGCCTAACGAGGTGGATAACCAGCTCACGAGGGCTGCCAGATGAGGTGAAAGCATTTTATAGCCCAGCAGTGAAGAGGAAGAGGCTTTACACAGACACCTCCTGGCTGCTTGCTGAGAGTCCTGTTTGGGTTTTAGCATCTCAACACAAACAAAACAGTCCCAGAATGGTTTGGGTTGGAAAGAACCTTTAAAGTTCATCCAGTGCCACCCCCTGCCATGGGCAGGGACACCTTCCACTGTCCCAGGCTGCTCCAAGCCCCAGTGTCCAGCCTGGCCTTGGGCACTGCCAGGGATCCAGGGGCAGCCACAGCTGCTCTGGGCACCCTGGGCCAGGGCCTGCCCACCCTCCCAGACAGCAATTCCTGCCCAATATCCCACCTGTCCCTGCCCTCTGGCACTGGGAAGCCATTCCCTGTGTCCTGTCCCTGCAGCCCTTGGCCCCAGTCCCTCTGCAGCTCTCCTGGAGCCCCTTCAGGCCCTGCCAGGGGCTCTGAGCTCTCCCTGGAGCCTTCTCTTGTGCAGCTCAACAGCCCCAGCTGTGCCAGGCTGGCTGCAGAGCAGAGGGGCTCCAGCCCTGGCAGCATCTCCGTGGTGCCTCCCCTGGACCTGCACTTTCCTACAGTGTCACACTCTCCCCCACCAAAACTGTACACTACAATGAGTTTTATAGCTGCTTTGTGACTGGGACACCAGAACTGTATGATGGAAAATTCCACTTGAAGAAATTCATTCTTTTCCTTCCCAGTGCACCATTCCAGGGGCACACTTTTCCTAGAATTATTTCTTTAAGTGTTCTAGTTAGCAAATCTGATCCTTAACCTCCCACTGATCTCAGCCTTATCCGATTAAACTGATGACCAATCCAAGAACATTTAATCTGAAGTGAGGGGATTTGTAGTTAGTCAGCTTCCTAAGCCCATGGCTCCTATCCATTTTCTTCTAATCTATATATTTTCATGAGAGGCAAAAGAAAAAAAAAATACAGACTCCCTAAAAAGACTGTTTGCATTTGATCTCCCATTTTTGCTACTGTGCATACGTAGTTTAATTTTACTGAAAAAATTACTGTTGATGACATCACTGTAGAAGTGATTGCTCCAGTATTCCAAGTACAACTGAGCTGTATTTCCCCTCACAGGTGCTTCTGCTTGCTCCCAGGACTGATGTTGTTGCTCCCTTCTAAGAGTTTGAATTTGTTGTGGGAAATCCTCATGCCAGTGGTCTTACAGGTGTGTTCCAACCTAAATGGTGAACGCTATGAAGCTGAGGAGTTTTTTTGGTTTTTTGTTTGTTTTTTTATTTTGCTTTGAGGAAACAGCCTCAAGATATACCAGGAGAGCTTTAAGTTGGGTATTAAGGGAAAAATTCCTCCCTGAAAGGATTGCCCAGCCCTGGCACAGCTGCCCAGGGCAGTGTTGGAGTCCCCATCCCTGGAGGGATTTGAAAGCTGTGTGGATGTGGCACTTGGGGACATGGGTCAGTGGTGGCCTGGACAATGCTGGGGGGAACCTGATGCTATTTTCAAACCTAAACCATTCTGTGATTTTATTCTACGATTCTGCTATGCACTGGAGTGCAATAGCAAGTCAGGAGGTCTCAACCTCAAGGTAAGTAATTTAACCTTCACAGCCCCTTTGCAAATAAAGCACCTTTGGGGACTTAAAATGATCCTTCTGACCCACATCCCTGAAATGTTAAGGCTTCCAACTTCTGTTTAAACAGTTTCTGTTTCAAAACACGTGAAATTAATTGTTGTGGTCTATCTGTGCCTCTGAGAACAAGGACAGTGAGGGCCTTAAGTCACTGAGGTGTATTTGCTCTGAGTTATACTGCTTCCTCATCTCATTCCAAATCTGGGAAAAGCTCGACTGCTGGTCACAAAACCACCTGAAGGCAGTTTTTCCATGGCAGGACAAAGAGAAAGCTTCAGAAAGGAGCTAACTTGTGCCTAAAAATTCACTTGCCACGGAGTCCTTACACTCTGAGGGAGAGGGAAACAATCAATCAATAATCTTTTCAATGCACAGCCCTGCTTCCTCGTGGGTAGCATCTTTCTTAGCGGTTGAATTATTCCCAGCTATGGCCAAATTCTGTGTCAATTCCTTCACACTAAGTGTCAAGATCCAAAAGATTAGATAATAATCAGCACCAGCATTCTTTATACTGTTTATATTCCATGTGCAACATGATAAAACCAAACAGAACCTGCAGCAGTCCTGGAGGATCAGATAAAGGACATTGCATTGTTGCATTTCCCCAGATTTGAGCTCTTGACATGAAACTGGGACGCTTGGGGAGAATTATGGGCATCAGACACCATCAACAAGAGTGGTTCAGGAAGTGGCAGTTGGGCAGTTCATTTGAATTAGAATTTTGGATAAAATGTGACTCCAAGCAGACGTTTTCAACTGGTTAGGGCTTTTTTTTTTTTTTTTTCTTTTTTTTTTTTTCTTTTTTTTTTTTCTTTTTTCCTTAAATGTTACTTTTTAAATTTATGTTTTTGTTTGTTTATTTGTTTTTATTAATTTTTCCCCATAACTTGTTTTAATAGTATTTAAATATTTTATGTATATAAATATGTATTTCTTATCAGAATTTTAAGCACAGTGACATCTCTTTGCTGGCTCTGGGAAGCATGTGGTCCAGGAAAATACCCCAAAATTTCTGCCCAGCATAAGTGTTTCTTACAAGTCTGGTGTCACACGTGTATCAGAAACAAGAGTGAAAAAAGAGTGCTTGAAAAAAAAAATTAGGTGATCTGAATAGCATTTATTTGATGTAAAGACAAAAAAAAAAAAAAAAAAAGGGAACAGTTTCAGTAATGAGATAAATCAGTTCTGTTAGCAAAGACAGTGTTTTGAACGTTAATGGGAAAAAGCATAATATGCATGTTCTGACAGACTTACACGTCAAATTTCCAAATAGCTGTTATTTTCTGAGGGGTGATGGGAAGAATAAATTCTCTGGGTGGTGTAAAATGTGGAATTAATTCTGAACGATGTGCAAAGTCTTTCTAAGTGTCTGGGACATGGCCTTCATCTTTTGTTGTTTTTCAGTTCTGTGCATATGATTTCTTTATGGTACTGCCAGAATGTCCCTGTTGCTCAGCAACAGCAGTCTGGAATAGCACCAGTCAGAGGAAATCCGCTGACTTACACTGGACATAAATTATGTTCTCTTATTCGGGTGCATATTTTGACATAAGAGTGAGAGCAGCCTTTGTAGATTTGCCTCTCTGGGCACGGTCCTGGGTGGGAGATCTCAGTTCAGACATTAAAATACCCTTTTACCTTACATTTTGATAAAGCATGGAACCAGGGATTGGTTTGGGTTGTGCTGGACACCTAAATGTCATCAGTCCAACCCCCTGCAATGAGCAGGGACATCTTCCACTACACCAAGTGGCTCAGAGACCTGTCCAACTGGACCTTGACTTTTTCCAGGAATGGGACATCCACAATATCTCTGGGAAACCTGTGCCAGTGATGCCTTTAGAGGCCACCTAAAAACAGAGCCCAGACAGGAGGAAGGGAATAAAGGTGGGTATTTATTGGAAAGGCCTCCAAAGGTACCCCTGGGGAGCCAGAGGTGCTGCCCAGATGGGCCCCGAGATGGACCCTGAGAGGCCACGAGTTCTTCACACTTTTATAGGTTTGGTTCATTTGCATCTCAGGGTTCATTCTCCAATTAAAGCTGCAGTTAATGCTGGAATTGCCTTCAGCTTGCCCCCCTCAGAGGCTCTTTGGTTGACACTTTTTGGGCCCAGTTTGGGCTGGGTGTCCTTGGAGAGCAGCCCAGGAGAGGCTTTGTTGTGTGTGCCCAGCACAGAGAGCAGCACTGAACAGGGAACAGGCAACTCCAGAGTTACACCCTGGGCACTGCAGGGCTTGGAAAATAGAAAAGTTAAAACCTAAGGCATCACCAGTGCCTCACCACCCTACCCATAAAAAGTTTCTTCTTTCTATCTGGTCAGAATTGATCCTCCTTTAGTTTAAAACCATTGCCCCTTTTCCCATCGCAATGGGCCCTGATAAAAAGTTTGTCCATATCTATCTTAAAGAGATCTTTATGCACTGAGAGGCCACAGTAAGATCTCCCCAGAGCCTCCTCTTGTCCAGGTGAACACCCCCAGCTCTCCCAGCCTGGCTCCAGAGCAGAGGGACTCCAGACCCCAGGGCATCTCTGTGGCCCTCTGGGCTTGCTCCAGGTATGTTCTAGACAGAACACAACCTCATCTAACCCCAGTCTGGGGGCCCGTCCAGCATCTCCCCTAGGAATGAATCATTGCCTGGTCTGCAGGAGGTTTTTGTAGCTCTGCCTACAGCTCTGTTGGCCCAGTGCAGTGCCTTGAGCTGATGGTGCCTCCTGTTCAGGGCTTGCTCCTCATTTGAGAAGGTTTGATGTAGCAAAATGCCAAAGGACTGAGAGAGCTGGGGGTGCTATCCTGGAGAAAAGAAGGCTCTGAGGTGACCTCAGAGCCCCTGGAAGTGCCTAAGGCGCTTCAAGAGAGCTGGAGGAGGATTTTGGCTAAGCCTGAAATGGCAGGACAGGGGGAATAGCTTTACACTGCCAGAGGGCAGGGATGGATGGGGTATTAGGAAGGAATTCTTCCCTGGGAGGGTGGGCAGGCCCTGGCTCAGGGTGCCCAGAGCAGCTGTGGCTGCCCCATCCCTGGAAATGTCCAAGGTCAGGTTGGATGGAGCTTGGGGACACCAAGGTCTAGGGAAGATGTCCCTGCCCATGGCATGGAGGGTGTTAACAAGGACCCTTTCAACCCAAACAATTTTGTGATTCTATGATTCTGTGATAAGCTCAAAGAGCAGAATTTAAAAGTTTCCTATGTATCCCACACACACTGATCTAAAAATTTCATTTTCCAGTGTTTTCTACACCACTTTTTTAGTAGGTTACTTTGGAAGAACTTAATGATAATAAATAGAGAGAAGCTTATACTGAACTCAAAAAAGTATGAATGTTAGTTTTAGAAATTAACCCCACAGAATATTATATAGATATTTATTAAGTAAATCATGGAAATGCTACATTTTACAAGTCAGTGTCAGTCATACAGAAATACTGCTGAACATCTGAAAACCCAAAACTTCACCAGAAGATACTGCCAACAGTTTGTCACAAGTATTTTACCCTCAGACCTTTGTGATGTTTGCAAAAATACATGGTTTGGGGGCTTTTTTTTTTCCCTTCCCAAACTCAAAAATCATGTTAGATTTTATTTCACCTGCCACAAGAAAAACAGGTTTGGATTTGCTTTTCCTGGAGTGACATCACTGCTTGTAGGCTCCTGTCAGCTGAACGACCTGAGCACATGTAATATTTTTGGTGAAGATACCAGCTCCAACATGACACAGAGTATGTCAGTGAGCCAAGCAGAAAGGTGGCACAGTTAATGCCTGTTGAGGTGATCAGCACTGCTGGGGGCAAGCCCAGCTTCCCTCTTCCCTACCTGCACACCCCGGGAGCCTGGACAGGGGTGGCACATGGCTGGTGTCCTGCAGAGCTCTGCTGGTCCTCAGGCATCCCCTTCCTGCTGTGGGGCAGAGGAAAACGGCAGAGCAGCAGCTTCACAGGGTCACAGAATTGTTGCCAAGGCCACCACTAACCCATGTCCCCAAGTGCCACATCCACATGGCCTTTAAAACCCTCCAGGGATGGGGACTCCACTGCTGCCCCAAACAGCTTGTTTCTAGGCTTGATAACAATTTCTATGAAGACATTATCCCTAATATCCAATTTAAATCCCCCGTGGCACACCTTGAGGCCGTTCCCTCTCCTCCTGTCCCTGTTCCCTGGCAGCAGAGCCCGACCCCCCCCGGCTGTCCCCTCCTGTCAGGGAGCTGTGCAGAGCCACAAGGTCCCCCCTGAGCCTCCTGAGCTTTAGCAGCAGGCTGGGACAATGCAGCATTTTGCTGTTTGATATTCATGGGCTGAGGGGGGGGGCAGTGTAGGGAGAGAAGTTAAGAAGATCAGCTCAAACTGGTTCTATTTTTGCATTGACTGAACAGACCCATTTTATTGCATAGGAAAGGGACCGCAATGACTTTCTTGCTGTCCCCTCCTTTGCTAACCCATCACCAAGTTCAAGTATTAAGAGAAATCATGAGATTAACATAAAAATCACAAAAATCATGTTCATCTTATATTTGATGATTGCTAATGAACATCTCTCCATGGGGTTTGAGAGGCCCTCCAGGCAGAATCCTTCACAATCTTCTATTTTCTACTTGGCAGAGGGTGTTCTTTATTCCATTTCTCTGCTACAATGAAGCTCTCTAAGATGCCTCCATTTGCTGTCATAAGCTGGTTTTAGCCATTAATTTGAAGTCCCCTCAGATGTTGAAAGATGCTCTTTATTTCTTTACGTCTGATTGCTGTGTCTTCAATTTCAGAGAGATTTTTCTTCTCCACTTATAAGTCATTTTCCTGGTGCTTATAATTCAAGTGTCTTTTTAGACGTACGCGCTTTAAAATCATTACAGATTGATCTTGGGAAAGCTCCTTCCAGCAAAGCACAATCCTACCTAATAGAAATCTTCTTAATAGAACAAACAGATGTGGTGGAAAAAGTCTCTCCACACGGAAGGTGGTGGTTGGACTTTGTAGCACACAAATCACGGCCTGTTGGGGAAACACCTCGTGCTCTTGCCTTAAAATCCACTGAGTATCTCTCTTCTTGGTTCTCTATGCCTCACAGCAAGACCTCTCATGTTTCTTCATCATCAGATAGTAAGCTCGGTTGGCTTCTGGGTAGGTGACTTTGGAGAGTGGCAGCTTGTGGATCGCGGAGTTGTTGGTGGTCATTAGCAGGAAGGTCAGCGCAGACAGGCAAAAGGGCCAGGTTCCTGATGGCACCCCAAACTGCAAAGAAAAATAGCAAACCACCTATTTACCACGTCTTTCTTTTGTTTGAGTAACGCTCAGAGCCAGCCACCTTGGAACGGGGCTTCTGAAGCAAGTCTAGGCTCGGTTTTGCATTGAGTTGTCCTAGGTTAAAATAGATGTTTGTAACCTAGGACATGAGTCTTTCCTTAGGGAGGCTGGGTTTCTTTATGAGGTCTCAACATTGTGCACCATCCTGTAACACCTACCAGCCCCGGTCAGAGGGCTGCCCTTTGAAGTGCATCTTCCACGGTCTTGGGTGGAGATGAGACAGGAGAGTGGATACTGGAAACTTTCAGCTTTTCCCTGGGCTTTTATACTGACTGACTTTTGGCAATTGAGAGAAGAAGTTAACCCAAATTTGATGTTTCTTTACACATGTGCAGGGCCCTTTATTCCAGCTGCTTCAGGCACAAAGTAAGTCTGTGAAAGAGGAGAGATGATGTAGCAGCTGCCAGTGGCTAAAGTGGGTCCAGAGAGCTGGAGAGGGACTTTGGGCAATGGCCTGGACAGGATAAAGGGGAATGGCTTTCCTCTGCCAGAGGGCAGGGTTAGATGGGATTTGGGGAAGAAATTATTGGCTGTGAGGGTGGGGAGGCCCTGGCACAGATTGCCCAGAGAAGCTGTGGCTGCTCCATCCCTGCAGTGTCCAAGGATAAATGAGGCTTGGAAAAACCTGGTCTAGAGGAGGGTGTCCCTGCCTATGGCAGGAGGTGGAACTGGATGAGCTTTAGGGTGCCTTTCAACCCAAATATTCCGTGATTCTGTGTTTTCATAAGTATCTAGAGCTGAGCTGTGGAAGTTCATGCTAACTCCAAGGATGGAAAGTGTTAAGTGATGACTCCAAGTGTCCTGTTCCTGTGGGAATCACACCAACCCGCTGGGCAGATAGTAACCCCTCTCCCAGGCTGTTTCTGCCTTTGCCTGAATTTTTCTCCACGTCTTGGTGTTTTGTCTGACCAGCCAGGGAAAAATTCAGTGTTGGAAACCAGCCCTTGGCTGATATACTACTTACCACAGACAATATGTGGGTCACTGCTGCTCCCAGGTAGGCACTGAAGAGTGCTGTGAAAAAGAAAGGCAGCTCCTGGTGAGTTCAGTTGCTCATGGAACAGCAAGGACAAACATCCCTCACTGTGCCTTGGGTAGCTCAATCAGTGATTATGACCCCTGTCTGGACAGCACCCCCCTAAACCCTTTCCTTAATACTGTGTCCCCTCCAACCTGGAGCTTATGGAAAGGGCAAAATAAACAAACAAACAAGCAACCAGAAAGAACTGGAGTGATGACAAATGTGCTATGGTTTCACAGGCTTTTGAAAAATGCACTGACAGGGAAAATATGTAGCTTGATGGATAGGGTTAAATAGGAAAATAACCCTTCCACCCTCATCTGTCCTGCCTCCAGGGCTTGAAGGTAGGTCAGTGACATACAGAGCTAAATCTTTCTTATATGAGCACTGAATGAGCAATAGTTTCACTCCCAGCTTGCTCCGATATTGAAATTTCATAAGGAATTGCCTTATAAATAATTCTTCAGTCCTGCTGTGTTGCCCAGCTCATGCCTTTGATCCATTTCAAGAGAATGGGAAGTGTGTACTGTCTAACTACAGCTGCAGACAGATCTTGAGCTGCACTCCTCTCAAAGATTAGGCATGTCCTTCTTCAAAGAAGGAATTAGAGCTGGTATCTGTGGCTGGAAAAAACAAACGTGATTCATCCAGCACTGAATGAACAAACTCAATTAACGACTCAAAACAAAGCACCTGGTTTCAAAGACCTTAGTTAACATGTGTCCACTGAAGCTCTTGCTTCAAACACAACTCTTGGCTGAAAATGAAAGCACAGGGTATGTTAAAGTCACGGCTTCAACATCCAGCTCCGCCACTCGTCAGCCTCGCCTGCATCCATCTGCCTGCCTGGAGGTGCCCATCTGGCTCCAGCCCACCTCTTCTGCAAAAGCATCCTGTCTCCCTTCAAGGGGAGATGAAAACCTGCCGGGTACCTACCGCAGCCCATGGCCAGGAGGTGTGTCTGCCAGGTGAGGGCCAAGAACATGCCCCCGATGGCAGCGCAGGACAGGCAGCTGTTGTAGCCCCACAGCCCCGAGTAGATTTGGTTAAACGGCGTTGCTAAGCTCAGCCCTGGAAAATAAAGTCAGAGATGTGTCATTCCTCAGCTGGAGAGGTGGAAGTGATGGGGAAGTGGTGTGAATGCAGATTGTCAAGGGTTCTGGCCATCATTTGTAGGTGGAGTTGTGGTTTGTAGTCCTGTTGCTGCAGTCTAAGGGCAAAATAATTTTAATCCAGTGGAGTCATGGCAGAATTTCCCTGTTGCTCCTGAGCTGAGTTTAGTGATGACTTTAGCAAAACATAATATGGGCTTATGTGTGAATCTTCAGGCTCTGAGGCCTGCACATTCAGGCTGGTGGCTATGACTTTCACTGATCTGCCCCTAAACCCACCAGGATACACCCAAAAATTAAGTATTTCATGATAAAAGTTCATCTCAGCACAAAAGACACTTTGTTCTGAAGGTTTCTGCCATCATAAAACAAAATAAGAGAATGGAGAAGTGAATCAAAAGAATTATTAAAACAGAAGTCTGAGTATATTTTGTTTTCAAGCAGCCATTCTCCAATGGGTGGAATACTTGTGATTTTAAGTGCTCCACTTATTGTAGCTCCTGTTTTATTGTCCATGCTTTTATATAAACCTGTGACACAAGCCAAGTCATTACCTGCCATCATCCCCACTGCTGAGCCGATGGCTGCGTGGACACAAATGAGTGGGGAGGAAATAAATAAACCAATCAGGAACATTCCCCCAGTCCAGGGATTGTCACAACCATAAACCTGACCCACGCCGACTGGAATGGCTTGCAGGAGCTGTAGAAATTAAAAAAAACCAAACCAAACAAGACAATTTGTTATCAGCTTTGCAACCTTTTGTCTTTTTTTTTAACCTGTTTTTCTTGGCCAGGGTCATAGTTGGCATTTGTTGGATGAAGTCCTTCTTCCTAAGTGGAACATCTGGACATGTCCCAGGGCATTTCCACTGGGTTTCCCCTTCCATGAAAATGAGTCATGGCTTGTTCCCCAGCCCTGAGCTCCTCAGCCAGGCTTTTGCTCTAAGATCAAGAGTAAATATTTTGTGAAAGGGTTTAATCATCCTCTTTGTGTGTGCTGCTGACTTGACCATTTTTACATGTCCATGTGGACCATGACAAGGAGTCCAGGGAATGGTTCCCTTGGGATTCAAGAGGAATATGAGCAGGAGTTGCTGGGCTGGTGGGACAGAGCCCAGCTTGGTCAGAGCTTAGAGATGGTTCTGAGGCACTTTTTCATATTCAGTCCCCATAAAATTATGCACCATGGCAAACATTCTTTGAGAAATGTCACTTGTGGGTTTCCATTCAGTGTCAATTAACTTCTTAATCACTTCCTGGGAACCCCTTAAAATAGTCAGCTGAGCCTTAGGAGAAGATAGTTACTCTGGTATCTGTATTGTTTATGGTGTAATGCAGGAGAATAAAATGTTTCCTTGGAAAAGTCCCACTTGAATATAAATTAAAAATATGTGAATGTGTACTTGCACCCAAGTTTGTAACCATTCTACCATAGTAATATCTTCTTGCTCATGTCTAATCAGAAAGATGCAATTTTATAAACAGCCTCTATCTGAAAAATTAAAATTACCCTGTGAATTAACTGGAATTCTCAGCACAACCTTAGCTGTGGGGAGATGATCAGTATATGCATAGAAATAGAAATGGATAATTAGATTCACAGGAGTGTTTGAAGATTATGATATATACAGTCAGAGCCAACTGCAAATGAAAAGATTCTCATTTTCAAGCTATCCGAAGTGTTCATTCCTAGAGTAAACCCTTATATTCTGGATAATAGCCATTTTCTAAATTGAATTTTGTATTGCCAGGCCGTATTGCACTAGCAAAGGAGGTGGACTTATTGGAGTCCAGAGGAGGGTGAGAAAGATGCTGCCAGGGCTGGAGCCCCTCTGCTCTGCAGCCAGCCTGGCACAGCTGGGGCTGTTGAGCTGCACAAGAGAAGGCTCCAGGGAGAGCTCAGAGCCCCTGGCAGGGCCTGAAGGGGCTCCAGGAGAGCTGCAGAGGGACTGGGGCCAAGGGCTGCAGGGACAGGACACAGGGAATGGCTTCCCAGTGCCAGAGGGCAGGGCCAGGTGGGATATTGGGCAGGAATTGCTGTCTGGGAGGGTGGGCAGGCCCTGGCCCAGGGTGGCCAGAGCAGCTGTGGCTGCCCCTGGATCCCTGGCAGTGCCCAAGGCCAGGCTGGACATTGGGGCTGGGAGCAGCCTGGGACAGTGGGAGGTGTCCCTGCCCATGGCAGGGGTGGCACTGGATGGTCATTTAAGGTCCCATCCATCCCAAGCCATAGGAATGTATCAAGGCAGATAACACATTTCTGCAGTGTTTTTATCTGTAAGTGAAGGAGACTGTTATCATAAGACATCCTACCAGTGTGATTTCAGCGTCTGCCCAGGTGACGTTCGGCGCTGCCGTGGCAGGATGGATGGCAGCTGTGGGGAAGAAGAGGTTGTGTGGTCCTGAAGCAGCCAGATAGAGGGTCAAGGCCAAGTTGAAAGGCAAGGTGAGAACAGGCAGGTCCCACTTGGAGAAAACTGTGCTTAAAGCGCTGGTGAAAATGGGGCTGAAAGAAGGAAAATATGGTCTCACTAGAAGCTTGTCAGATTGGCATAAAAAATCACACCACGACCACATCCAACCATAAGCCCATCTCCAGAAAATTTGGTCTGTTTAAAATAAACAAAGAAACCCCCCTCCCCTCTTCATAGCTGAACTTTTAATTTTCTCAGTCTATCTGATCAAATCAGATACACAAAAGGGTCACTTCATAAATTTCCTACCCCCTCTAAAGGCAGTTTTAATGTACAGATTCCTGTCATGTTATCTCAATATATATGGTGAATTTGGTGAGCATGAAGGAGACAGGATCCAGGATCCAGCACTTAACTGGAATTATTCCCCCACTCAGTCTCATAGTTTACCTTTTTTTTTTAGCACCTGAAGTGGACTGAGACCACTGAGAATGTGGCTGTGTGCCCTTGTTAAAGCTTGTGGATCAGCAGTGAGAGCTGACATCAAAGGGACTGTAGCACCACATGAACTTCAGCCAGACAAATTACATGTGTGGTTTCAGCAATCTGCAGCTAGACATTTTGGGGTCAAAGACCAGGTTTCAACATTTTTTTGCCGTCCAAATACCTAGCAGATTATGGTGTCATATATAAGAGTAAAATATTATTAGTTGTTTGTTTTGATTAGTGTCAACCTACATGTCTTGGGACCACTGAACTGCTTCTGTGCCTGGAAAAGTAAATTTTCGTGACATTTTTATTATGGTGACTTAAATAGATGAAACACTTGTGGATGATGATGGTAGGAAATGGTGAAAATAATGTTCCTCTTGAAACAGAAATGAATTGATGCATCACAGCAATATGACTCACATTTAGAATATCGAATTACACATGATCAGCCATTGATTTTTTTTGTTTTTCCCACTGGATTATTTGTCATTATGTGGGTATTTTTATTTGTTCCTGGATTACATCTGAGTTTAAAAGTGTAAATAATGATGCAGATTTAGCAGTACACGTGTGTTAGTTTTGTTCCCTTTCCTGCATAGAAACGCAAAGGCTCAGTCTCACGTGTGGGGGCTCTGGGGCTGGAAGGAGAAGCAGAGGAGACATCTGACTTACCAGGTCATGGACACCAGTGCCACTGGCAGGAGGAGCCACCAGTTGTAGTCTCCATCAGCAGAGAAGACGGCCATCAGCAATCCCACCAAGACACCGTTGTACCCATACAGGCCTGCTGCTATGGCTGATCTGTGTGGAGGGAACAGCTCTCCTCAAACCTTCTCCCCTGAGGATGCTGTGCTCACATCAGCCCTCCCTCCCCACCCAGCTGTGGCTCTGTGTGGGGATGACCTGCTGGGACCTTTGATTTTACAGCCTTGGGTTAGCACTTACCCCTTCTGCAGGTTTGTCCTGCATCCTCTCCTGCTGGGAGGATCTGCCTGGTGCTACCAGACCTGATACATGGCCAGTGAAGGCTGGATCACACAATTATTGCAGACTGGGGATGGAAAGAACCTTAAAGATCACCCTGTTCCAACCCTGTGCTGTGGGCAGGGACACCTTCCACTGAAAGCAGGCTTTTCATCCACATCACACATCTAACACATAAATCAGCACTGAAGTGGCCACCCGAGGTGCAAAAGGATGGACTTTACCTGTCCTGACCCAGGAGAAGTGCTGTTAAAGTGGAGACAACTGTTCCCACACATCCTGTGAGTGTCCACCACGGGTTCTGCATCAGGAGGCCAGCAAGGATGACCAGCCCACTGAGTGGATTGTTGACAAACATCACCTGGGATATCCCACGCAGCACCCAGTCCAGGAGCTGGATCATGAGAGGTTTGTCTGGAAAAGATCAAATTAAGTAATAAAACAAGCCCCCTAAATTCTGCAGGTGGTACTGATTTGGGATTGTATTTTTGAAACTCAGGAAGAGTTTTGGCAGTGGGACTTGGCACCACGACTGAAGCAATGAATCAACAAGACTGTAAAACCTGACAGGGATTTATTATGGTCTACACTGAAGTCTTACAGCTGGAAAGCTGAGATGAACAGCGAGGTTGCCAGAACCCTGTGTTATAAAGTACCCTGGACCAGTTTCATATGAACCAGCTAATTTATGATGTCTGTGGCTCAGATGGCAAATCGTGTGTGTATCCCACTGCTGATTTATTACAGGGACCAAACACACCTACCTATGTGTAATTTAACTTCACAGTGGCATTAGGTTTGACAGAAACTGCTCAGCTGAAAGGACGTGGAGTGTTATGAAGAATGCCAGAGCATGGAATAACCATCCAGGGCTGTGCTCTGTGAGACTAAACTCGCTTTGTACATGGCATGTTGGGAGGTAAATGTCATCTCAGACATCCCCAAGATTTAAGCAGCATGTGGATATCAGCACAAAGCTGATTTCTTCCCCTACAAAATGGACATAAATCAGGACAGAGGTAGTTTCTGTGCTACTCTAACTTGAATCACATTGCTGAGAAGTTATTACTCCTTTCAAGTACTTTTTATTTGGAATCTGCTGTCATTAGTCACGGTGAAGTAGGTTTACCTTTTAGCCAGGTCCCAAAATCCTTCATGTCTCCAGTGAGGTAACCCACAGCTCTGCAGAAACTCTTCCCACCTTTGCTCAGTGGATTCTGCTTCATTGGCATTCTTTCCCCCTTGGTTTCTATCTTGACATCAACACAGCTTTCCATGTTGATCTTCTGAACCTTTGGTAAAATTCAAGGGAGAAAGAAAAAGAAAGTTCATCACAATGTCTCTTTCCGATCTGATCTTTACCACATAACTGCTCATCATGTGTTTCTTTGGAGCCAGAAAGAGGAAAATCCTTTCTCTGAACACCTGATTCTCATGTCTCCATGAGCACATTCCCTCTTCACATCTTCTGTCCTCCCAGACTTCCATGCAGTTATAAGAAGATGTTTCATTTATTAAGTTCCTCTGCTGCTTAACCCATATTTCCAGTTTTAACTCATTGATTAGCCATCAATAACAGGCACCTAAATTCAGTTTCATAATCACTTACTGGGACCAGTTCAACCTTTCTCCTGGGCATGGGCTTAGCCTGGGGTTGTCCACGGTGCCCTATTCCATTATTCACATGCATTCATACATTTCTTTTTCCCATTTGAACTGTACTTTAAGCTGCCCAACCTTTAGAAGTACCCAGCACTGACTGATTCAAGGGCTTAATGCCCAAATTCACAGTTCTTGCTTTCCATTCTGCCTTAGTCATGTTGCCTTCTTCCCTGTGGGGACAAGATAGGGGATCACATGTTGGAAGGTGTAGTAAGAAACACTCAGGGACTAATGAAAATATACTTTATTAATTTATCAGGTGCTATAAAAAGTTTAAATAAGGCCCAACAAAAAGTTACAGGCCCAGCAAATATGTTTAGGCCTAGATAAGGTGTTTGGGGTGCAGGGCTGCGAGATGGGGTCCCCTTTGGGACACACACACTTTGGATAAGGAGCTGCTGGAATAACCTCATGCAGCCTAGAAAGGATTATTCAGGCACATGGATCAGAGGCTTACACCTAGCAGTAAAAAAGCAGTGTCTGTAGCCAAATCACTGTTTGTCTAAGAGCCAATTCTAAATATGAAGTCTGCAAATTAATTAAATCCCTGTTCCTGGAGCATACTCTGTTTCCTGAACTAATTCTTGGTAATTATCAAGCAAATACCAGACAAAGTGTGTTGTTGTGTGAATACAGAACCAGAGGTGCTTCAGGTCTCACTGGTGAGTACCAGCTTGTGCAAGAAGTAGTGAATTTAGGTTGGGAGCTTATAGTCTATTTAGGGTGATAGAAACACACAGATCTTGTGTTAGTCCTTGACTCACTCAAAACTTAACTAAAAGCCTTGTGGGCAGCTGGGGGAGAGAACCCACAGTTCAGAAACACAGGTGGTGACAACTTTAGCCACTTCACCCCTGGGCATTGCACTTCCAGACCCTCCAGTGGGGTTAATCCCCTCTGGGTCTGTGTAGGGGAATGCCTGGTTAATGCACATCCTGGCCAGTTTCTCACTCTGATGTTACTGGAGGGCTGGTGGTGACCTTACAGGAAGCAGTAAATATTTGCATAAATAATAAATAGACATTTTCTACCTTCTGGAAGAGTCCAGCTAATACAAGGATAGATTCCACATGAGAGTTTGATTACAGGACTAGTGTATACAGAAAAGTGTTGGGTTTGGCTTTTGTAGCAAATAAAGGTAAGGATTTTAAATGAAAAGGGTTAAGGAAGAAAAAGGAAAAAAGAAAAAAAAAGAGAAAAGAAAAGAGAAAAAAAAGAAAAGAGAAAAGAAAAGAAAAAAGAAAAGAAAAGAAAAGAAAAGAAAAGAAAAGAAAAGAAAAGAAAAGAAAAGAAAAGAAAAGAAAAGAAAAGAAAAGAAAAGAAAAGAAAAGAAAAGAAAAGAAAAGAAAAGGAAAAGAAGAGGAAAGAGCATCGCTGGGGATGGTGTCTTGATGCAGCAAGGCTTTTTTTGGCTTTGTTATAGTTCATTACTTCAATTCATTAACCTTCACTTTTTTCATACTTTATTCTGGAATAAGCAAGTTGAAATGTACTTTCAGTTAAACTAAAATTTCCAGCCAAGACGAATGCTCTCCATTTGGTGAAAGTGCATTTACATTTTCCTTTTAAAGGATCTCCCTCTGTGTGTAACTTGGGCTTTCCCTGTTGCTGACACATGAAATGAAGTGGTGCTGCACAGCAGAGGGATGCTGTGTGACCCACGCTGGCGTGCCCTGGGTGTTTCCCTGCATGCTGAACGGGGAGCTGTTGCCACTCAGGACTCTGCAGAACGGGGTGTAATGTGCCCGTCAGGTGTTGGAGTCACAGTCCAGTCCACTTTCACAGGGGAGGAAAAAACTGACGAAGCTGAGGGCCTGAATTCACCAGAGCTTGATGTATTGCCACATAAAGGCAGTTTAAGTGCATGCTTAGGGCAGTGATGCAGGTGTGAGCCAGCTGGCCGTGCTCCTCTGCTCGGCGTCTCCACGGGCAGAGGTGAAGCCAGCTCAGCACAGCTGGCAAACAGGCCAGGTGTCCTGGCAAGTCACTTTCACTAACCTGTCCCAAACCTGTCCCAAACCTGTCCCAAACCCATCCCAAACCTGACACTCGATGAGTGCCCCGCGCACCGGAGCGCTCAGGGGCACACCAGGCTGCGGGGTGATCGTGGTTACCCTCTGCCCAGCAGTGCTGCTCAAACTCGTGTGCATTGTGTCATAGAATCATAGAATACTAGGTGTGGAAGGGGCCTTTAGAGCTCATCCAGTCCATCCCCCCAGGCAGTCCCGGCTGATCTGGGGTTGTGTCTCTCTGGAGAGAAACCACAGGAGCCTCATCAGCTCAGAAGTGCTTGCAGTGAGTGACAGGACAAGGGGCAGTGGCTTCAAATTGACAGAGGGCATGGTTAGATTAGGTATTAGGAAGGAATTGTTCCCTCTCAGGGCGGTGAAGCCCTGTCAGAGATTGCCCAGAGGAGCTGTGGTTGAACCATCCCTGGCAGTGTCCAAGGGCAGCTTAGACAGGGCTTGGAACCACCTGCTCTAGTGGAAGGTGTCCCTGCCCATGGCAAGGGGGTGGAACTGGATAAGCTTTAAAGATCCCTTCCAACCCAAACCATTCTGTGATTATTTATGCTGAGGGAGAATGAAATCAGTGTTGAACAACCTCCTCACCTGCAGAGCAGCGGGGTGGGAAAGGCGTGTGGACCAAGAGAACCTTTGGTTTTGGATGGGGTGTTCACAACAAAGTAAAGACCCCCAGATCCAGCCCCATGGGTTTCGTGGCCTCCCTGAATCTCATCCCAGGCACTGTGAGGGGGCCACATCCTGTGTGAGGGGGCTTTGTTGTCACCACAGCCCTGAGGCTTGTCCCCTCTGTTCAGAAATGCAAAGTGTGAAGGACTTGCAGAACTGCTACTGAGCTGTCCAATGAGGGTGTAAAGAAGTAATGAAGCACTTGGAAACTGGCACCAGCATAAAAGCTTTCAGGCATTTTTAGTAGTTTTTACAAAGCAGTACCTACCATTTATATGCTCAGATTTGTTAACACATTACATTGTTTCAGGGCGCAGGTGATAGCAGGTGTTTAAGAAAGGGGAGAATTCAAAAGGTGTCTTATCTCAGAATTGTGGAGATGCTCAGAGAATTTTAACACAGTGATGTCTGAATATTAATGCAGACCGAAGTGTACATGTTTTGAAGGGGACTCCATGTGTGCTGGTATGCAGCAGGTGTTTTGAAGACCTGCTATTAAAATTATGTAAACACACAATTTTAGCACAGAAACACATAATAACACAGAAACTGTTATTTTTTTCTTAGTGCACAAAGGAAGGAAATGGAAATAATTGCAAAATGAATGTTCTGCTGCAACAGACTGCTTGGCTTCTGCAGGGGCCAGGTTTAGTATGTTTTCTTTTTTTTTTCATTCCTGATTTCTATTAGTCTGGGAAAAAGACTTTTTAAAAACTAAGTCCTGTTCTCAGACAGACAGCTTGGAGCACACTGCCTCATCTCACCTAAGCCCTGGAGAGGTGCTCCAGTCTCGTAGTGCAAGCTCTCAGTACTGCTTGGTGTGTAACTGGTGAGACACAGGAGCAGAACCCAGGCAGAGCCAGTCTGAATGCACTTTTCATCTCACTGGTGCAAGTGCAGCTGAT
This sequence comes from Rhipidura dahli, assembly GCA_013399225.1. Taxonomy (NCBI): domain Eukaryota; kingdom Metazoa; phylum Chordata; class Aves; order Passeriformes; family Rhipiduridae; genus Rhipidura; species Rhipidura dahli. The sequence continues at coordinate 16,733 of VXAC01003316.1, read as the reverse complement.
TTGCAGTGTGCTGTAAGTGCAGAGAAACAATTTAAAACTATTTTCAGGGGAATTGAGAGCTTCCCATGAAACAAAACAGAAAACATAAAAGATGTTTCTCTTTTACGAAGATGAAATCATCACAGGGCTGAGATGCTAATCTACCCTGGTTTTTTAATCATCTTTTCGGAGTTAATAAATGTCCTGTAGCAAAGTACTGACGTTATGCAACCCCGTGTCTCCCTAAATCAATTTTCCTTCCACCTGTGTGCACTTCCTCCCTGTCACGCCATACCCACGGCATCTCAGTCATGCCTTGTTAGAGCTGCCGTGGAGCAGGCTCCGTGCTGGGGCTGCACTCCCGCAGCATCTGGCCCTGAAAATCCTCCTTTTTTTCACCTGCTGAAGAGGAGACAAGCCTGGCCACACCTTCGTTTTGTGTTGTGCATGGTGGTAAGGACAGTGTGGTGCTTGCAGCTGGGAGAGGGGCAGTGTTTTCGATTTGGCTGATTAATAATCCCAGGTGATGGGTGCTGCCAAGCTGGGCACTGGGGCTTTTACCTGTGAAAGTGCAGCAAAGTTACCTAGTGCTTTCTCTTCTTTCTGGAATTTTCCTCTCTCCCTGCCAAGATTCAGGTTTCTCTGAGGGTTTAATTTAGGGTGAGGTATTTGTTTGTCCAAGGACCCGAGGACCTGCTACCGCACAATTGTGGCCATTGTCTCTTGCATTCTCTGAATTGTTGCTGTGAAGTCTGCAGGGCAGCCACGCTCTGTGTACAGCCTGTTTTCAGAGGAATTCCTGCATCCAAGCACAATAGGAGGAAAGGGCCAGACTCTCAGGAGCTCTAATTCCAGCAGAGCCCGTGTAATGTTACCAGGGGTGTAGTAAAGCTGGATTAATATTGTGCTGGGCGTAGGAACACAAGCGTGCACAAGCACAATCCTTGAAACAGGTTATAATGCACTTGACCCCCACTGGAAAAAAAAAAACAGTTCAGGTTCTCCCACAGAAGATATATTTCAAAGTATTAGTTCAAAAGAAAGCTTACTCCTCAGATTTAAATATTCATTAAGCCCAACATGCAATTCAGTTTCCAGAGATCTGTCTCCCAGGGATAGAGAAACACAGAGACACTATCGCATCACCTGTGTATTATTACTCTCTGGGCATTTTCATTTGGCAGAATGGAAAGGGATTAAAAGGAAATGTTAAAGAGTTCTGGCTATTTCTTTTTTCCTTTTTCTTTTCTCCTTTTCCTCCAAGGTTCAGCTGCCTGGGCTAAACAGTACTATTAAATCCTCACCCTGCTAGAAGCTTCTTGATAACTGATAGTCTTGTACCCCTCCTGAGCCTCAGATGTTTTCCGTCAGCAGGATTGCTCAAATGCTGCTTGCCAGGTGTTTTGAGGGTGAGGAAAGACCCAAGTAAGTCAGTAACAGTGTGCACTAGAAGGAAAGAACAGAGTGCTCTTACCTCTCTGATGAGCTCAGGAGTAGCTGTAGGTTTGCTGGTTAGGACAGAAGTAGGGAAAAAGAAAATGTCCCACCAGCTTATATAGGCTAGCATGGCTCCTGTCCTGATATTACTGATTTGTTTCTCCTCCCACTTGGTGAGCTCCAAGTGAATGTTAAGAAGGTTCCCCTTTGAATTCTCCACCTTTCCTCTCGCTCTGTCCTGGGTCTCCTGCCAACAGTCTATCCAAATGTCCTCCTCCCTGCTGTGTTTCTTTTTTAAAAATATTTTATTTTATTTTATTTTGTTTTATTTTATTTTATTTTAATTATTTAAAAAATTAAATCTCCTTTAACTCTGTCCTTTCCCCTCCTCTACCACTTAAAAGGACTGAGGACTTTAAAATGGGCCCTCCGTGTACCTGAGCTCGACCTCTCCAGCATTATACTCCTTGTCCAACACAATTTAGTATCCTTCCCTATCAAAATTCTGACCTGGGAATGTGCAACACAGCATTTTGTGCTCAGCAGCCAGTCAAGTGTTCCTGCTTCTGGGTAGTTATCAGAAGCACTATTCTGTTAATGAAATGCAGTGAAAGACCTGGTGATCGTCCATTGTTTAATTGATTTTTGTCAATTAGTTGAGAAATTCAAGGGGTATTTTTCTCTCTTTTCCTTTTAAATTTTTTTTTAACCTATCCACCCTATCTACTGGTGGAATCTGAAATATCAGAAGTGTGGCATATTTGACAGGTTTATAATGCTGTGGAAGTGCTGCAAAAGGCAGAGAAGTGGCTGGAGAATGAAATCTTGAAGAGTAACATAGGAGAAAGGGCAGAGAAGAATCTGCTGAACTAAAGGGACCTTTTAGGCTGATTTAAGCTGTGGTATAATTCATTTTAGGACTCTTTCCCAGTGATGGCTGAGAGAAGCAACCTTGCAAATTGAGCTGGGTGCTGGAGAGAATGGTTTATTATTGAACCAGAACCCATCTAAACCTCATGGCTTGGCCTCCTCCAGCCCAGTGGAAACAGCCTCAGCATGCACCTGATCTGGAGTGATTTTATTCTCACTGTGCTCATTCCCAGGGTGCATCTCTTTTGATGGAGATGTTTCTAACTGCAGACTGGATTTTTTTTCTCCTCCAAGAGGAGGGTGTCTGATACAAGCTGTCAGCTCAGCATTGCTGCAAGAGCCAGTCCTCCTCTGATCAAATAGGCAGCAGCCCTTGTAAGTGAGCCAGACAATGCCATCCTACGCCTTTGCACCCAGCAGAACACGAAATTTTGCAGGGGAAGCTGCTTCACTCTAGTGCAGTTAACATATTTTCCCTTTGCCACTGATTTCTCCTTGGGCTGCCTTTTCTTTCTTACTGGTGAAACGAACCTTTGCATGTCCAAAGAAGGGAAATGCAGTGGGTGATTTGGATGGGAGAGCCTCACAGGGAGTCTGTTCAGACTGTGTTTTAAGCTTCACACCTCTCATGTTTCAGGGATGCCCAGGCCTGGCTTCAAGTTGCTTAAAGCAACATCTTTTCAGCTCTCCCTCAAAGGGGTGCAGCACAGAGTGCAGGCAGGGCTCACTCCTGGGCTGTGCTGCTCCCACCTGTGGAGCTGTGGGGTATTTCTTTCCTCCAGGGAATCACAGATTCACAGAGTATTCTGAGTTGGAAGGGACCCACAAGGATCACTGAGTCCAGCTCTAAAGTAAATGGAATACAAGGAATGAACCCACAGCCTTGGGGGTATTAGCACCATGCTCTGACCAACTGAGCTAATGTCACAGAATCCCAGAATGGTTCGGGTTGGAAGAGACCTTAAAGTTCATCCCATCCCAGCACCCCCTGCCATGGGCAGGGACACCTCCCACTGTCCCAGGCTGCTCCAAGACCTGTCCAGCCTGACCTTGGGCACTGCCAGGGATCCAGGGGCAGCCACAGCTGCTCTGGGCACCCTGTGCCAGGGCCTCCCACCCTCCCAGGGAGCAATTTCTTCATAAAATCTGATCTCAACTACCCTCTGTCAGCATGAAGCCACTCCCACCTGTCCTGTCACCACATGTCCTGGTACAAAGGAACCAGATCCAGGACCTCTCTCTCTGATTCTGGTGCCTTAATGGGGTATTTGACAGGTTGGAGTGACACACAAAAAAGGCAGTGGCTGGCAGGCCAGTGATGGATATCTTGGAGAGGTGCATTGTTTAGATTATCGGGGCTGGTTAATAAGTAACAGGATCACAGTCGGCTGATGCCTGCGTGGGAATGAGCCCCGTGGCAGCAGCCTGCTCTGGGCTAGAGGCAGAGCAGGGAAGATCTCCAGGGCCATGTGACAGAATCACTGGATCCCAGGTGCAGCCAGCTCCTGGAGGGGTGGATGCAGCAATGCCTGCCTGCAGCTGTGTGTCCTAAGCACTCCTGGCTGCTGGAGGACTGAGATTCCCTCTGTCTAGGATTGGTGTGGAAAGGTGGGAAGGATAGAAAACCTCCCAGGTGTAACCCAGTGCCAGTTCTGGTGCCCATCACTAATGTCCAGTGCTGGCCACTCAGGGATGTGCGTATCCTTTGGGGTTCAAAAAGTGGGAAGGCTGAAACAGAAATTGGCCATTCCTAGGCAAAAGGACTGAGATGAGCCACGTGCTTGTCACGTAGCTGTCATCTATCACCCTGGGAGTGGGCCACCAGCTCTGGGTGACCATGTGAATGTGTGCAAATTGAGCATGCAGGCATTGCAGGGGTCTAGAGAGCTGCCTCTTGATTTCAGGCGTGTATGAAGAGAGCTTGGTGCTGAGGACAAGGCAGCTGGTGTTGGTGTCTCACAGCTAAGCTCTGTGTGATTTAGGAGGTCTAAATCTGTGACTTACCTCATCAGGTCTCTGCTGGCCAAGCTGGTGGATGTTTCTTCTTCTGTGCTCTGAGGGAAGGTGTCTCTGAGAACATCCCTTGGACCAAGCCCAGTGCTTGGCATGGTCAGAACAGGGGCTGCTCATTGGATCTCAACCAGATGCAGCACCAGAAAAATGCTGAATGATCCCTGACTGGTTTAGCTCACCAGGCAGGAGCTGTCTGGCTGCATTAGCTGGGTACAAAGCTTGAACTGGTCAGCTGTGCCAGGAAAGATTCTAATGGCCTTAATTCAGCTTCACACACTTTGGCTTCACTCCTCTCTCAAGGCTCAGTGGCCTTGAAGAATTAAAATCACTTGGTAGCAGATTGCCTTTTACTGCTGTTTTTGGCTGTGCTCCTTGACTCAGGTTTTACCAATGGGAATGGGTCTGCTCAGGGAGCTACCTCAGCTCTTGGACTCCAGTGGTTTAAAATGGTGTAAATCCACGTGTGGAGCTTTGCAGATTGCTGAACCCCAAGTCCTGTTTTGCCTTTGGGGTGTGAATATGTGGTATGTGATCAGAGTAGTGAGTGAAAGGGAGAGATCCCTTCCCTGGAAATGCTGACAACATTCCTCCTAATGCAGCCCCAGGGAGGTATTGGCTTTCTTGCTTCAAGGACACCTTGCTGGACTGTGGTCACCTTGGTGACCACCAGGGCCCTCCAGGTCTCTTCTGCCATGCTGCTTCCCAGCTGGATGGTCACCAGAATGTACGGGTGGAATTGTTCCTCCCCAAATGTAGGACTCTGCACTTCTGGTACTTCAAGAGGTTCTTGCCAGCCCATTTTTTCCAGCCTGCTGAGGACCCTCTGGATGCCAACACAACCCAGCACTACTCCCAGATTTGTGCCTTCCCCAAATTTGCTGAGGGTGCATCCTGCTCCAACATCCTGGTCATTATTCAGGAAGTTAAACTTACTGCACCTGGGTTACACCAATAGTGGCTGGCCTCTACTTGTAATTTGTGCCACTGATTATAGCCCTTTGAGCCCAACCATTCAGCCAGTTTTTAGCCCAACTTGCTGCCCACTTGTCTAGCTCACACTTCATTAACTTGTCTGTGAGGATTTTATGGGAGATGGAGTCAAAATGAGGTGATGCACCAAATTTGCTACAGTGAGGTAAGGGACCTTTGCAGCTCATCTGGGCTGAATATGACCAAACCTAAAGCTTCACTTCCAGAATTATTGCTAGTCTGTGGTTCCTCTGGAGGTGTGTGGAGAGTTGACAGTGGTAATGGAAGTATGGCAAGAGTGGGAGAGATCCATACATCGACGGAGAGTGGTGCTCAGCCCATGTCCTTGGTGAGGACATCGCTCCTCTGGCCAGCTATGGACTGACCTGTCCCACAGGCAGAGTACCTGGAGGAGCAAGTCTGCCCCCATCAGCATCTGTGGCCACATTGCTTTTCAGCATCTTGTTTTTATGAGCGAGTGGAGAGTGGAAAAATCTGTTTCAGCGCAGAGCACCACGGAGTCTGTCACAATCTTGGATTTGTTTGCTGAGGGAAATAGTTGTGGGTGTATACAGGGTGGCCCAACAGCCGAGTTGGTATGGGCAGCTTCTGTCCCTGCGTTTTGGCCTGTGAAATTCTCTAGAGAAAGCTGATGTTGGTCATTCCTCTGTGTGGCAGTGGGACGGGGCTGGGGAAGTGGCTGGAGCAGCTTCTCCGGTGTCCGTCCCCCTCTCGTGGTGTGTCTCCAGCACAGCCACGTGTGCAGCTGTGGAATTCGCAGCAAACACTCAGATCTCCAGTTTCAGAGGGCTCACAAACAGCAGTTCCCCGGCTCTGGCACAGTACAAACTCCTTGTGCTCTGAGTCTATCTGCCCTTGGTGATGTAAACTCACAAAATTACCAGTTCTCCTAATGCACTCACATAATTTCCCCCTTCTGCCTATTTGCTCTGGAGACCCACCATCCTTTGAGTCTCATGACTCACCTCCTCCATCCATGCAGCTCCAAGAGTGCATAAGTGATATCTGGAAACCAGCTTACTGGTTAAGAGCAACAGTCTCTGTATCCTGGGATAGGAGTGGGGCAGGAACGTGTGAAGAGCAGGTTGTAGCTGTCTTACAGCCAGAGTGGTGTGCAAGAAACCTCTGCTCTGCAATGGCAAGTAGGCGCCAGCTTTAGGCAGAGGTGCAGACTGTCTTCCTGCAGGCTGATGCTCTGAGTGCTGGGCTAGAAAACAACTCCTCTCTTTTAGCTGCAAATTTTTCAAGGTTTTAGTTCAAAACGTTGCTGCTGGTGGGAGTGGGGAACTGCTTGGAAAGGCACTAGTTAGCCCAGGCCAACACGTGCCAAGGAATGCACTGGTGGTTCAGCAGCTCGGGGATGAGGACCTGACTCCTGGAACCATCCCGTTCACCAAGGGGGACGTGCCCATGGCAGCCAGCTCGGGAAATGTGTCTGAGGCTCCAGGAAAACCAGGCAGTCGTGCATGTCATGAAACCCAGTGAAATACGGGCCAAGGAAAAGCTGAGTGCGTTCTTCTGGATGGTTTTGTGTCTCCTTCCCTTCTCCCAGTCAGCTGGATTATTTTCCCCACCAGCCATGGACATTTCTGTAGGCTGGCCTGGATGCCTGTGGAGATGAGACTGATGAGTCACAAACCCTGGGAGTCAGGAGCTGAGAAGGAGAAAAGCTCTCTGGTTCCTGCGTGAGTCTGAACCCCAGGGCTACTTGTTTTTCTGGTCATCTCTAGCGTGGCAGACTGAATCATCTGTATTAGAGTGACAGCATTACAGAATAGTTTTTCAGAGAAGACCTCTGAGATAGATTGAGTCCAGCCATTCTATTGAAACAATTTGAAATACTGGAGGGGTCTGGAAGCCTGAGGTTGACTGTATTGCTGAATTTCAGTAAAGATGGGGAAGTGAAACTCAAATAATTCTAAGTTTCAACCTCAAACCCCTCTCCTGCTCTCCTGGCTCCAAGGAAAAGCCCAAATAAAAAGAGGCTCCTTTCCCAAACATACCTCAAGGCAGCAGGATCCCATTAGAAATGACAAAGCTGGTCAGACTTGCCTCTTTTTCATGACACAAGACAAGGTGTTTTTCTGCTTCTTCATTCACTTTTGCAGTTTCAGAGTAAATTCACTTAACTTCCCTGCATCTGCTCTCCACTTAATAAACTTCCCCACCCTTTCTGTTTCCCTTGCCCTGATTGTAGGGCTGTGAGTCTCACCCAGGGCGTGGCTGCTTCCAAGGAAATAATCCGTTCTCACAAACCTGTTTGTTGTTGGAGGTGAATGTGTTAGGCCTTATAATACAGCAGAATAATATAATTCTTCTGAGAGGCTTTCAGCCTATAAATCCAATTGATTCTGTTAAGGAATACTTTCCTGCCAAGTATTTCTTAACAGAAGTGGAAGATGCTATATGTAGCATGGGTTGCTGACCAACAAGAGAAAGAAGACTGGTAGCATCCAGAAATGGAGCACCAGACAGTAGAAACAACTGGAAATTAATAGCCAGTGAAACAGATAGAGGGAGAGTTAGTCTGGCTGGGGGGGTTGTGGGATTTTGCAAGCAGTGGAGTGGAGTGGAGTGACATTTTCATGCACAAACAGGTGCACAAATCCCTTTGCAGTAGAGATGCACATTTGGGCAAAAGAAATAATAAAAAAGTCATATCTTTTGGATAGCTCAGTTTCTGCCAAGGGAAAATGCCCTAAACATGGTTTAATTTGCACAAGTGAGTTAAGCTTGCTTGGCTGCAGTAGGAATCAAACCATTGCTGTCTGACAGTTTGTCATCACCTCTGACTTTTTTGTTTCCTCCTAAGACAGGATTCTCTACCTGATTTCTGGCTGACTAGTTCTACAGAGCAGGGATTTTTGGATGGTAAAGCAGCAGAGCTGTCAGCGCTTGGATGAAATGAGGGAAGTGGGGAAAAGCAGTGTCAGGTACAGGATGGGGGGTGTGGGGGGAAAAAGACTCCAGACCATCCTAAGCTGCATAGGTCAAGGATGCCTCTGTCTCTCTGCTTTTGCCTTTTGCAATTCAGTGCACAGCACAGTTTAATTTGCAGGTGCTGGGATGTGCTGAACAGGCCCAACATCTGTGCCTTTTGGGTGTTGGCACAGCTGGATGATTTTGGAAGGGCTTCTGCACACACTTGGTGCTTCAACCCTGCTGTGCTGTGTGAAGGTGCCCATTTTGGGAGCAGGGATTTGGGTCTGCCTCAGCTGTCTGTGCAAAAAGCTGCCCCTGGAGAGGGATGTGAGGATAGAGTTCCATGAGACCTTAAGCTGTTAAATGCCTCGAGGTGACTGAGTGCACTCAGCAGCTGCTGAGTGAGAAGTCAGAGATACCCAAACTCATTGCCAGGCAAAACGTGGTGGAAGAAACCTTTGCTTCCCACAGAGCCATCCCAGGCCTTTTTATCCCACCACTGGGATGTGTGAATTCCAGCTGTGGTAACAGCTGTAGGAGTTTGTAAAAGACCCCCTGAGAACTGTAAAATCAACTGCAATCAAGGGCTTGTTTCCTGTTTGAATTCCTTCCTTCTCCCAAATTAAAACTGATGTGGAGGGAGAGGGAGCGAGGGAACAGCATTCAGCAAGCAGGTCTCCCCCTCAGAGCAGTGGTGTTTCTGTGACCCTGGCAAATGTGGTCTACAAGGAACCTAAACCATTCTGCAGTGTTGGGCAGGATGTCTGTCATTGCAGACTGGAGATGTCTGGCATGGACAGAGCACAGGGCAACTCCCCAGCAGCTGGATAGCTTAAGGAACTACCTTATTCAGACAAGTTTGAGAGTTTTGGGTTTTTCAGCTTGGAGGGAGGCTCTGTGTTGCTGGAGTGCCCCTCTGGAGCACAGAGCCCTTCCTGGTATTTTCTGGTGCCTGCTGGGATGCTGGCTGGCTCCCCGTGCCAGCAGCCTGGGGTCTGGGATGGGATGCACACTCTCCCTGTGTCTGATGAGTGCAGGCTCCTACCTGCACTGAATACTAGCAGGTATAGCAAGAAGAGATGTTGCACTGCAGAAAAAATGACAATATTTATTTTAAGCTTACAGCAGTGTTGAATGGAACAGGGAGTAGGGCTCAGGCTCTGCTGCAAAGCAGCTCTGGTTACTTGAGAGTAGAATTTGAACAAGGAAATCTGTTCATCAGGCTTTAGCCCACCATGCTTTGCCTGGCCTGTGAGTCCTGTGCAATGCTAAAGCCACTTCTCCCCATCACTGTGTGGAAGCACAGCACTGGATTTTCCAGGTGTGCAGCTTTGGGCATCCTCCCTGGTGTCACCATCTCCTGTTGTGGTCTCCACCTGTGCTGCTCTTCCCATCTGCTCTTGACCTCTGTAGTGTGTGAGGAGGTGGTTGGGTCTCAGGAAAGACCAGATGATGGAAACCAATTTTAGACCAGTTATCAGGAAAAATTTCACTGTGGAAAGGGCTGTCAAGCACTGACAGGCTGCCTGAGGCAGTGGTAGAGCCCCTGTCCTCGGGGGGATTTAAAAGCTGTGTGGATGTGGCCCATGAGGACATGGGTGAGTGGCAGGTTCAGCAGTGCTTGGGGAATGGTTTGACTCGAGGATCTCAGAGGGCTTTTCCAGTTGAAAGGATTCTTTGACTCTATGAATCAGGGGGGAAATTTCATGCTCCAGCAACTAGGATGCTCCAGTGCAGGTGGCAGCGTGGCTCTGACCTCTGCTACAAATAATGCCCAAGGGGAAAACAAATCCCTTCCCTCCATGTTCCCTCTGTGCAGCTTTCCTAATTGTTCATGAGGAGTCACTAGCAGATAAGTCATCCTGGAATCACCAATACCCCAGCCAGGACATCCAAAGGACTTCTCCCAGATTTTTCTGTGTGAGTTCTGTGACTGATCTTACCAACAGAAGCACCAACGTCCACGGCAGAAGAGTTGAGAACATCTCTCAAAGAGCAAAAATGCTTTTTTTTTTTCTTTTATGGGGTATGAAGCAAACAAAAGAGTAAGAAAAATTATATTTGGAGCAATAAAGTAAGCGTTTTTCTTGGAAGGTCATAGTGTATATACTATTGTTTTAGACTGGGCACCAGTTATAACAGAATTTTCTTTGTTCACTGGGGAGCTCTCTTGCAGTTGCTTCACTTTGCTAGGTCTGTTCTGCTTTTTAATTTTTGAAGGCAGATTTTTAGGGGGTTGGTTCTTTCATGTGCTATGGCTTGGCCAGGTTTGTACAGGAACATTTATTTAATGTTATTTAAGGTGGAGGTGAGCTGGGTTGAGTGATGGCTCTAACTATAGAAGAGGCTTTTTTTCTTTTTTTCTCCTTTAATGGTCATATTTGTTTTATGTTAGATCTCTGGGAGCTGTCTCAAAATTATTAGTCCCACTGAAAACCATACATTTTATCTCTCTTAATGAAAATTTTTATAGAACTCTATAGGTATCAGGCTGCTGGGCTACCACTGATAGCTTCAGTTAGTGCTTTTATTGTCTGCTGCTCCCTTGCAGGAGACACTTGATTTGTCTTGCCTGTTTTCAAGAATTATTAGTCCTGGCTATAGTTACTCAAATCTTTTGATTAGCTAGAGACTTAAAAAAGCTGTTTATACTCGACTTTTTTATGGAAGGCTTCAACTCTAGAAATTGCTTTACTAATTGATTTCAGGATGGATTTTCTTGTGGCTGAGGAATTAATGCCTGCAGTGGCACTTACATGACAAATCCTTTCCAACAGCCATATTGTGCCTGGGCTTCACTCTTGTTTTTAGGAAAACAAATAATATGTTGGGCATAACTAACTGCAGCTGGGTTTTTTCTTCACATATATGGTTCTAGCATTGTTTTGCAGTATTTTTTTTTGCAGTAGCTTTCTATTGCTGCTAATCAAATATTTCTCTAAAGCTGGACTTCGCATGAGATAAAATAAACCGTGCATGAGTAGGCTCTCCTACTTTCTATGTGCTTTATATTTCATTGACTGCTGTTATGAAAAAATGATAATTCCAGGTATTAAACCAGATGAAAATGGTTTAACAATTAAAGAAAACTCGGAAAAAAATCGGATAAAAAATGAGGTCCGGGGATCCCAGTGATTGAAGACGTTTTTCAGCCTGTTTGGCTGGCACAACCCGGGCAAAGCTTGGTCGGTGCTGGCTGCTTAAAAAAGCTGTTGGAAAGTGGTCTGGTACCCAGCACCGAGGCTTTCTGTGGCTAACCCAAGGAAAAAAGCGCTTGGATTTGAAATTCAGTGTGGGATATAGGGGTGTCTGCTTCGCTCCACCCCCACTCTTGCTTCTGTGTTCCTCAGTGATTGGTTGTCTCGTCTCCAGGCTCTGGTGACAAGTCCTTAGCTCATGGCTTGTTGGTTTTTTAGGGTGCTGCTGCAAGATACTCTGTGTGTGTGTTTGTGAGATAAGATAACACTAATACTACAGCTCTTAAAACTATTTAAACACTCTTAAAATATTTTCACAACTGTTTACATAAAGGATTTTAGTTAATTTGACATTCTAATTCTAATAACATTTCCTAAAACTATTCTTTAATCATTCTTTTAACTTCCTTTAAGTAACAACTTTAATACTTGATGAGAGATTATGCGAAAGTCTTGAAGGTTTCACAAATAACAGCTGCTGTAGAGAGAAGGTCTTCAGGCAGCTGTGTTATTCTGCCTTTCTTTGCCTCTCTACAGCAGCAGCAGCAGCAGGGGGATGTCCCTGATCTCCCAGCTTGTAGTGACCATGGGAGACTCTTTCGCCTGCTGGCATTGGTTTGTTAAAATCATGGCTCAAAGGGTGTCTTGGCAGAGAGGGGAGGAAACAGGACCTAAATATTCCCAGAGTTCTTGGAACGGCTTCACCTGTTTTAAAAAAACCCCAATCTGAACATAAACAGCACCATGGTTTTTGTTTCCCAGGATGAATCCAATCTTGGATGCTGCTCCTAGGGGATATTCAGAGGGGCAGGCAGTTGCTGGTGCTGCTGGATTTTTGGTGATGAAGGCACAAATAATTCCATGAGCAGCACACAGGCTCACCTTTTAAAAAAGTGGGGTTTGGAGCTGGGATCCCACCTACTCCAAAATGCTCACATGGATCTACAGAACAGCCCTACCTCACAGAGAGGACAGTGTCTGATCTGAGTGTTTGTGGTTGCACAGTCCCTTTGGATTTTAAATCTTCACATCCTTTGGGCCTGTGATTTCAAACTGACTGCATAAAACAACTTTAGAGTGAGGAAGCCTTTCTGCCAGGCACAAAGGGTTTTGGAAAAGGTTCCTGAGAAAATCCTCCTTAGGGCAGTTGGAACTTCCCTGTTGTAAGGACTCAGAGGAGGCATAAAGTGGCAGTGGGAACCTTTCACTTGTTAATTTATCATGGTTTAATGGAAAGGATCTGCTCCTCTAGGAAAGGGAGAGAAAGAACTGCCACCAGCAGTAGATGTTTATCCCATTCTTTGCATGAAGTTTCCCTGTTTCCCACTGGATGTGTGTAGGGATTCAGACTTGCTATCCTGCAATCAGCAGGAGAGGGAGACATCTTCTGTTTGTAAGACAGAAAATTATTCAAGGATAAGAAGAATGTTTGATCACTGCTAGCTAGTCACTCTTCTAGTCTGATTAAAGCATATGTATTCATTGCCTTGGCACTTAATGAGGAGCCAGGAGATGGCACTGAGAGTGCTACAGGATGTGCTCTGTAAGAGTATTTACCTGTGTGTTGTAGCTGTTAAGAGGTATTAAAAGGGTTGGACATTGACAGCACACAAGAAAGGAAGAGAACAGTCTGTTTATTTCACTTTCAAATATACACGTTCTTAATTTGGAGTGCAGCTCTTGACTTAGTGCTTACATTATTTATTAGTATTAGACACCAATGCCTTCTCAGCATATTTATTTTGTGAAATTACACCTCTGAAATTATATGCAGCCTCTTGTCAGCTTTAATGTTCTTCTGCCTATTCTTATAACTATCACTGATAAGAGGTGACTTTCAAGTTAACAGCCAGTGGATTGATAAGGCAGCTGTTATTATGTTACCTGAGTGCTTTTTGGAAATCTTAGCTCAAGGGCAAACCGTGATTTCTCCGGTGTGGAACGCTGAATCCCCAGCCTGCAGGATGCTGGCAAAAGTGGTGTTTGTGGCCATGCTGTGCCTGGGTGGTGTTTGAGGAGCTGCCCCCAAACTGCACAGCTGTGTGTGCCCAAAATCAGTGAGCGTGGCGGCTCTTGGGGGTGCACAGGGGGGTGCCCCCGGGGCTTGTCTTTGAGCTGCCAGAGGGTTTCTGCTCCTTCCTCTTCTGCTCTTCCCTCCTGCTCTCCGAGCCCCTTCTCTGCATCCTCAGGTAGTAGATGCGGTTGGCTTCGGGGTGGGTGACTTTGCAGAGGGGCATTTTGTAGATGGCCGGGTTTTCTGAGTTGATCAGCAGGAAGAGGAGCGCCGAGAGGCAGAAGGGCCAGGTGCACACTGGCAGCCCGAGCTGCAGGGGGACACAACACACACAGGGCTGCACTTTGGTGTTGAGGAATTTTTGCAGGAGAACAGACACTGAGATGCACAACCCAGCTCTCCCAGCATTGGATCAAGCTGAATAAAGAATATGCTATCCAACCCAGCTTTCTCAGGATTGAATCAAGCTGAATAAAGGATATGCTATCTTGGATAACACCATGGAGGAAGGGAAAAGAAACAACCCAAGGAAGAGAAATAAGGATGTATTGACTGCAGCACAAAAGAAATATAGTTTAGGAATCACTGAGACAATAGGGTAGTTCAGCAATATGAAAGAAGTATAGTTTAGGAACCGCTGAAACAATAATTTAGTTCAAAAAGGATTGATACATTATGCTGAACAAAAGGATGAGAAATGCTGAAAGATGGAGGACAGCAGCCACAGCAAGTGTCCAATCAGAAGTTTAGACCCAACATGCTAACAGCAGCAAGCATCCAATCATTACACTTCTTTTCAGCTGAACGATGTTCGAATCATCACATATTCAGAACTGAAAATGCTATATAAGTGTATATTTTGCTCATAATAAATGGCTTCACATGATCATATTGATTGCTGCGTGATGTCTCGTTATTTCACCTCTGCACTTTGGTACTGCTTTTTGGTCTGTCTGCTCACTGTCTGCCTGTGGCTAAGTTCCTGTGTTTGGGAAGCTGGGAGGGTCTGTGTTTTCCCTAAAGTGGCTGCTGTAGAGGTGTGTGGTTCACCTGGGCTGTGTGGGGCTGCACAAAACATGTGGCACTGCTGACCTCAGTCCTTGTCAGAGCTGCAGCTTCACTTTTGGTTCTGAGTGGAACCTGGCACCAACACTGAAGCAACTGAGTCAGGCTTCAGAGCTGTGATGACTGCCAAGACACACAGGTAGACACCTGAATTCTTTAGTAAAAGAGCAAAATTGTACCCTCTCTGCTCTGCAAAATGTCATGTATTGAGGGTATCATTCATGAATATTCACTCTGCCCAATGATTATATGTCACTGGCATCACACCCAACCCTCAGCCCTCTCTGTTGCCCCAGAACTGAATTGAGGTCTGCCAAAAGCTAGATCACAGGGATAAAAAGTGGATGTCCTTCCTGATGCCTCCCAAAAGCAGGTGTGCTTAAAGCAGCCCATATGCAGGCAACTACAAAGTACTGAGAGGGGGCCAGGTGAAAACATTTAGTGCATGGAGCTGCTAGTTCTAATCCCTTTTTTCTTTTAAGTTAGTAAATAAAAAAAATTTAGTTAATTAAAATATGGTTTTGCTTTAATCTCTCAGATCTTAAAGAAGAATCAAAGCCTGGCGTTTCTGTCTTCACTCCTTTCTTGATTTGTCCAAATATAATAACTTTGTACTTAAGAGGACTCCCCCTCATTTTAGTTCTTATACCCAGTTCAAACTTCAGTAACGTCTGTGGGCAGGGCTGAAGAAAGACTTTGAAAGAAAAAAATGAAAATTTAGATAATTTGGAATTGCTGAAAGGTAATGTTAATCTAATTATTTAATCTCAATTTAATTTAATTATTTAATCTCAAACCGTATGCTGTTGCTGTAACTCACGTATATATGCACAACCCTGTTGTGGATAACATGCTCCAAAGGTCTTTGAACTGTTGTGGATAACATGCTCCAAAGGTCTTTGAAATCTTATTATCAGATATAAAGTCTTGAGGGGCACAATTCAGCTGACACAGAGTTTGTACAAGACCTGCCAGCTGGCTGCAGCATTCTCATTTCACTGTTGTCAAAGCTGACATGGAGATTTTTGAGGTATTTCCTTAACATTATAGCTGAACAAATCAAAATGTGGTTAAAGAAAATAAATAAAAAAAAAAAAAAAAAACAAAGTAAACCACAAAACCCTACACTTACCACAGAGAGGGCATTAGCAAGAGCTGCTCCGGAGTAGGCACAAAATAAGGCTGAAAAGAGAAGACCAAAGAGAGCTCAGGATGAGGAAAATGTTACTCAGTTCTCTGAAGAAAATATAAAAAATAGCATTATTGTCCAAATGCACAGCAAAATATCCTGCCAGCTGCCGGTGTGAGGGCCACTGCTAGAATTCAACAATAAATTGAAATGTCCCAAGAGAAAATAGCCTCAAGATGCACCAGGGGAAGTTTAGGTTGAATACTAGGGAAAAGTTTCTTCACATAAATGGTTGTCCAGCCCTGGCACAGCTGCCCAGGGCAGTGGTGGAGTTCCCATCTCTGGAGGGATTTAAAAGCTGTGTGGATGTGGCACTTGGGGACGTGGGTCAGTGGTGGCCTTGGCAGGGCTGGAGGCATGCTTGAACTTGATGATATTAGAGGTATTTTCCAATTTCTTTAATTTCTTTTTATTTGGCATGACCTGATCCCTATGAAGTGGGAGTTGCAGAAATTCTCCAGCAGTGCTGGGCCTCAGAAGGTCTCTGTCCTGTGGCTTCACACCACAGCCAGTTAGCAGGGGCACTCCTTGCCCCAGGATGCCAGGGATGGCAGAACTGGAGGCAAGGTCCCAAAGACTAAGTCAGGGAAGGAAAAGCTACTGAGAAATCCAGAAACTGTGCTCAGGACACTGAGATAAAGATAATTGGAGCCTGGGTAAATCTTCACAGGAATGTCTTAAATGGCACATTTCTTGTCTTGAACTCTTCCAGCAGTGCCTGGTTTGGGCTGCTGTTGGAGCTGGGTTCTTCAGATGGGTGGATTTTGGACTGGCCTGATGCAACAGCTCAGGTTCTTATGACACACTTCCTCCAGTGACACCTAAAATAATGAACAGGCTGCTTCTGTGAAACTGCTGAGCTGCTGATTTGTTGAACATGCTCATGAGTTAGCTTGTGTTCATTTCACAAACAGCACTTCCACCCTTTCTAGATATTTCCACGCTGTCAGGGTCTAACGCTCTTCTCCCTGTACTCGCACAGTCAGTGGTCTGATGCCACCAGAGAAGGAGCTCTTGCACAGTACCTGCTTTTGGTCATGCCTTAGGTTTTAACTTT
>VXAC01003314.1:0-37617 GCA_013399225.1 Rhipidura dahli | reverse complement strand
CTTTTACCAGGAGGAATTGGTAGGAAAATAACCTGATTTGTTTCCTCTCCCCTGAGTGATCAGAGTCATATGGTCTTTTCTTAGTTAAATCAATCATAATCTAATAATTTCATGAAGAAACAGCATACAACATCTGATGTAATTAATTCCTCTTATAGAGTGTTTTCTCATTCCAGACGTCATAATTATTGGTTACGTGTAATGTTGCACAGGAGGTAATGTCTGAACTTTCATAATAATAAACTGCTACACATCTTTTTAGGTTTGATTTCCACAAGTATCACTATTCAGAACATCTCCAAACTTTCTTTAACAAGCTTCAAAATGGAGTCAGAAGAGAACAGATTAATCATGAAAAAAAAGAAGTTATCCATTAGGTTAATAATTGTAACCAAGTTCTCAGAAATGTTTTTACAAATGGATTGGAAAAGTAAATTCTATTTCAATTAATCAGCCTCCTCCTTTACAGGAAAGTGCTTCAATATTGTGAAATATAGATAGATACACATATATGGAAATACTTTGTTAAATGCAGATATTGGAAGTGTATGAGATTTAATTTAAAGTCTGCTTTAGCACTTTTATCACGCAGATAAAACTGTGAAGTATATTTCAAAACAGAATTTCAAAAGAGCTCAAAAATCTTCCTCTAGAGATACTACTGTTTCCTGTGCACAGCCTATGTCCAGATCCTCTTCATTTTCTGATGAATCTGTTTCTTCTTTTTAAAGAAGCTAAAGCTATTCATGGCTTTCATGTCAGGAAATTCTACTATTATAGGTGATATGGTGCTAACATTGAATCTTGAAAAGATGCTGCTATAGTTAAATTTTGAACACTAGCAGAATACTGGCCTTTGTTATGTAACTACAATGCTGTTTTAAAACACCATTGTTCATTGCTGCAGTATAATATCAATAGATTTTATAATTGCTACAGAAGTCACAATTCAGGTTGATTATAATACCCAACAGCAAACATGGAGTTTTTAAATAACTCGCTGTAAGGCTTAAAAGAAAAATTATGTCCCAAAATTCTGGTGTTTCAAGGACAGCTTACTTAATTTTATCCTTTTTTTCTGACTACAAACTGTCCTGTGTTCCTAATAGAACTTTATTTCTTATAACATTTTCTCAACTTTAAATTACCTGGTATCTATTGAGATGTGAATCTGATGTCAGAATTAGGGGATGCACAGCATATTTCTGGTATACTGTAAGAGCTGAAGTCAGCACTAACTTTTCCTCTGACTGGGAGACAAACTCTATTTTTCTGTCCTGTACTGGTTTTCACAAAGCTTGTATGAATTGACCACCCCTATCAGACGTTATTTTGAAAGGCTGGTGATCTTGTGCTATTGAAAAAGTCCTCTGTGCACTGTTGGGACAAGAACTACAATGGATGCTGTAGTAGAAGAAATATTGCAGATATTTGCCTTTTGCAGAGAATTTTTACATGAGGTCAGAAGTGTGTTTCTTTTTACTCTATTGCTCATTTCACAGATTTTGAGGCCCATGAAAATGAAGTGACTAAAAAAACTGTGACTGTTTTGCTACTGCGAGTAACTGGAGAGAACTGGCGAGGTTTTCTGAGAAGAGAATGTACATAAGATGTACATAAGAGAAACACGATCTGCAGGGTGCTGACAGTAGTGAGCAGGACTGATGACTCATTGTACTGTGGAGGAAATGTAACTAACCCTCATGTACTCAAGAGCTCTGTTTTGACGTCTTCTTTTCTGCCAGTTCAGTAGTTCCAGGTCCTCTGCCAGAGTTTGGAGCAGGCAGTGCCAGCAGAGGGAGCAGGCAGCACACCGGAGTGTGAGATAAATAGGTTTGCAGCAACTTAAAAATCTGTGTCTGTGACTTGCAGTTTCGCACCGCTCTTCCCTCGGTCCTGGCAAAAAGTACCCTGCTCCAGAGCAGGAATGAGGGTGTGTACTTCTAGGTGATAGAGCACCAGGACCTGACATATTTATTTGAACCACTGAAATAATCAGAGAGAGCAATGTTTTATTGTCACGGAGAGACTTGATTTGGAAGAAGGTTAGCCTGAATACTTAAAACTTTGACAAAAACCAAAGCCAGTGAATCTTCATATAATGTCCATATAATTCATATAGTCCACATAATGGAGTGTTGCTTAATCTCAGTTCAGTGCAGCATTCTGTCCTAGAATCAGATGGTGCTTTGAATGGCAAAATTAAGCTCTAAATAACTAAATATAACAAGCTCATACAAAAATACATAGAGTCAGTATCTTATACTGGGAGGGAGGGCTGTAGCTCTGCTTCCCACCATTTCTGCCAGGGGCTGAGAATAAGACGTTGCCAGCTGTCTGGGGACATCACACCTCTTGAGACATGTTTACTTGCACAGAGTTTCATCAGTGGGGTCCACACATCAAGTTACTGTAGGGGAAGAAGAACAGAAGGAGAAGGAAGTGCCTGACAAATGGCCAGCCAAGAAGCGAAGCAATGTGACCCCCAGAAGAGTGTTCTTTCCAGAGTCAGCAAGCACTGAAGATGAGGAAAGTGACTATAATCATTCTTGTCAGTCTTTCTCCTCTGTCAACTCTGCCCTTGGTATTAGGACCCAGCTAAGCTACCTCTTGGTTGTTCCTGTATATGATGCTGTCAGTGCTGACTGGATCACATTTAAGCAGTCACAGGTGGTGTGTGTCAGTCACTCCACTTCATGCATATTTATGGCTGGTAATGCTTATGGGTTATTTACATGATTGCTATCTGCTTTGCTATTTGCTAACTCTTGTTTTTCCCCTAATACAAACTAAAGTTACAAAACAGATAAGAAACACAAGGGGAGGAAAGAGGAGATTCTCAGACTATGAGCAATTGCTTTCTATGAGAACCTACTGAAACTTGCAAGTGGAAGGCCAAGGCAACAGCATAGGAAGGAGAAGGGAGAAAGACTCCCACAGCAGCTTGGGTGGAAGGCTGCAGGGCTGCAAGTGATAGCTGAGCCCTGAAGGGTGTACAGAAGGCACTTGGCATTGCATTGTACACGTCTTTGTGCAGCAGTTGGTGTGTCTGACATTTGCTACTCAGTGCTAAAAGAGGTATTATGCAATGAAATTGTGGTGACAAGGTTGGACTGGGAAGCCTACACATTAGATCCGAACAGTCAAGGAGGCAGAAAAGTGTACACACTGTTTCGGCATGACATGGTTGAGCTCAAGCTCTATGGTTAGCTCACTAGACAATGAAGCAAGGAAGGAAAAGTGGGTTCTATCAAATTTCTTAAATGTGAACAGTAATTTTGAGCTTGTTTCCCTGTTCTCACTTTCTCTCACTGATAGGAGCCAGATGGCATGAGAAACAAATCTGAAAACAGACCTTTTCATGAGTGGTTAAAGTTTTAGCAGGGTGGGGGATGAGTACAATATCATTAGCTTCAGTCATGATCTTTGTCACAACTTGGATTGTGAGTATGTGTGAGATGTGGTATTGGGTGAATAAATAATACAAAATCAGTGTGTTCGTTTTTTTTTTTTTAATCAAGAAACATAATTCATACTTTTCATAATATTTTCTGCAGAAGGATGCTATCAGCTATTTCTTTATATATAGCTTACTATTTCTACTAAACCAATTAATTTGATAAAGGGGAATTTTGAAAACCAGACTTTACTGTAAAAGCAGTGTCTAGGTCACATCTATTCACTGAAATATGTCTCTCAAACTTTGAAAGTTACCAGGCCAAAAAGGAAGGGAAGAAAATAATATCATGGTTGCCTCAACCCAGGTTGGGAGGAAACACTGGCTCAGTTGGTTATTTCATTTTCCAGAGGAATAAATGCTCCTGTGACAGACATATCTCAAGTAAATAATGCCCCATCTTCATGTTTACAACCTTGTCTGCAGTTATTTTCTTCTCTTTGAAGAAAAAGAGATCCCCCCAAAGGCACAACATATGAGATTGTTGTCAGCCTGTTAGAGATGGGCAATTGCATGAAAGGCTGGAAATAGCCCCAGGATTTCTGTGGCAGAACAAAGACTCAGCTCCTGCATGGCTCCAGTCCTGTCATTGCAAAGATTTTGCCCACCCTACATCTTTTTGTGTTTGCCCTGTGAGCTCTGTAAGGCACCCTGCAGAACAGGAGTTCTGCCCTTACAGCCCAGCATTAAGAAGGAAACAGAAATGGATGCACTGCGGGTCTGCTACAGCCCTCATATGTCATTTGCAGAGAGCCACCCCCTTCTGTGAGCTCAGAAACTCATAGCTAGCAGTGTGAGTTGGGTGAAGAACATAATCCAGTTATGTTTTAAAGCCACTCTCTGTGTTCTAAAGGACATTAGGGAATAACTTGAGGCCACAGGCTGCAGAAAAAAGTATCATGGTTTCTTAGACAGAAACAGCCCATTGTCCTTATCCTATGTACAGAAATTACACACTGTACATTCAAACAAATCTCCCTCATATAATTAGCACACACCTGTAGTGACAAATCTCCTGCTTACTTTTAAGTGGGTTTCTTTTTGAGCTGTTATTACACAGTTTTACTGTACTCACTATTCAGGTTTTTGTTTAAATTGCTCTTCTTTAACTGTAGATTTCATGCAAGAACTGACACTCACCTGCTGTTGCCACAGATATGTCCTGTTCCACCAAAACTCACAAGAATTTAATACAAAACAGAATTGTGTGGTGGCAACTCTGAAAACACACAGACTGGATTCTCAAGGGTGTTTCAAGCCTCTGGTGAAGCAGTGTAGAATTTCCATAGGCACCTTTGGGGACTGATCTTCATATGCCTTTTTCTGTGTTAACACTAATTGTTAGCTGCAGCCCAGTAACAAAACCAACAAAGAAAGGACCAGCAGAAAGTTAGTTCTGCTCTGATATGCTTGGGTGTAAATGTGAAGTATCCTCATGATGTCTGAGCTCTGTCCTTCAGCGTCATGCACATGTGAAGGAAAGGTGGCTGCCAAAGGTGACAATCTGATCTTCTCAGTGGAGAAAGCTAACAGGTAGTTCTGCCAAGTTGTTAGCTGCCCCAGACAGGGTATGAAAAATTTAGAAGCAACCCAAAGGCTGGGTGTTTTTCCTGGGCATTACAATGTCTTTAAGCTTTCATGAGCTGTTATCTGTTTTGCATTTCATCAATCACACTTTAACTCACTTTGATCCTAGCTCTGACCTGAAGTTAGGTATTATTTTGTACTGCTTTGTTTCTTTTTTAAAGTTGATGAATAACTGCAGTCATGACAAATCCAGGGACTATGAATTGGGTGGTCTTTAGTGCTGGTACTTACTCCCCCATGTTCCCTCAGGGTGTCCAAAGAAAAATGAACATACCCTCATGTGTGCTATAGGCTGGGTGTTGAACCTTCAAAGGAAGTTTGAGGAGGGTAGGAGTTTTCTGGTAATCAGTTATTACTGGAAAAAGACAAAACCTTTACAGTGCGCTGTGATGCCTGAATCCCTGCTCCTCAGCTTCTCCCACACAACCTTCTACTTCAGAAACAAGCTCAGGACTCTCTTTGCCTGGTCACCCCTTTTAATTCAGCCTGCTCTTTCCTACATGACCAGAAGAACATTTGCTCGAGCACTTGTGTAAGTCTGCCCTGGTCAGGCAGAGCAGTATTTGCAACTCCTATCCTAGCAATCCAGCAGAGGGATTGCCAGCAGGCCAGGGAGCTGGAGCAGAAGGCCACTCTCCTCAGGCTTTCCTGTTTGAATCAGGTTCTCTGTGGGCTTGTGTCCCACTAGTGTCCCAGAACAAACCATGCCTTCCTCTCTTGTGGATCCTTCCAGTGCCCTTGTTTCCAACCTGTGGAACAGGCATGTTGGGTCAGTGTTAAAAGCAGGATTCCAAATGCTGAAATAGTGTTGAGCAGGATGCAGCTAGATGCTGTGGTGGATCACCAACAGAGATGAAGGGCCGTGGTCTCCTAAAAGTGAGTTTGTTCTGAAATCTTCTCCAAAAGTGACAAAATTTTATGGCATCATGCATTGCCCCCCACAAGTAATTTTTGGACTGGCAGGTAAGTGAAGGGCAAATTAACCAGCAGTGCTTTGCTTTGAAATATTTTGTGTATTTAATGAGAGATGTTCCAGGAATGCAGACATGATGCTTCACAGATTCTGCTTTTAAAACTTTTCCTTACATCAAAAGAAGTTGTCAGGTGTGAGGGAGAATTGCCTGCTTCATCTTCCTCTTTAAGGACCACTCTTAAATAAATGCATCATCAAATGGATCATGTTCTGATGCTGCTTTGCCATGCCTTAGTAAGTGAATTTGCTTTTCAAACATTGCAGGTCCAGTGTTTTATACAGGAAACCTAAAAAAATCCCCCAACCTAACAGACCAGAAACTTATTCACTTCCACATTTATTTGCAATTTTCCAAGGAGCTTCCCAATAGCAGCATACCAGTATAGTGCCAGAAAGCTGGTGTCCACAGAAGTGCTTGATGGCTTTTATTCTGACCCTGCCTAGACCAGTGCAGCTCTGCTGCACTGCAATGGAAAACACAGGGATACAAAGGCCTCTGCATGGTCATGAGAGAAAGACTCCTTATTTACTAACAACCAGCATCCCAGGAGCATGTTGTAATACCCCAGCTCTACTCATCACACCAGTTCTCTGCAAGTCAGACCACTTGTCTTCCTTCCTGGAGGAAACTGCCACCAGCACTGCTGTCCTTGACTTTGAGTCCTCGTAGCTGGGTGTTTGTAAGTTGCACTGCCCCACAGACACACCTATTGCTCTGCCTTTCCAGGGCACTGATGTCCCACGAGGGAACCAGCCCTTTAATACTGACTTGCATACACCTGTTTCTCACCAAACCCTTTAACCCAGAGAAGTGTCAGCCAAGTGGGTCTAGCTCATGCCTAACTCCCTGAGAGGGGGCTGCAGGAGTATTCCAGACTGACATACAGGCTTCTGGGGTGGGAAGCTGAATCCTCAGATTTCCTGTGCTCGTTTCTTTGCAATAGATGTTGAGGTGGAGGAAGCCTCAGGGAAGAACCAGCTGTCTGCCTGCATGTTGGAAGGCTGCCTGAAACAGGCTTCCCTCACAGTGTTACAGGGGAGGGCCAGGCAGTGTGGGACACCACAAGGTTTGGCCAGGCAATGAGCTCTTCTAGGACTTTCTGGGACCTTCCAGATACTCCTCTCTCCATGCTCCAGCTAACTGATGGGGTAAAGTCCTGCTTGGTTCACAATGAATGGAGTCTAAAAAGGAAGATGAATCTTTTAACTCACACTGCTTTTTCAAGGGGCTGCCTTTTTCAGGAAGGTATTGGTTGTGCCAGGAACTTTTCATGACTCAAAAGTGGTTCCAGCTTAACTTTTTGCACTGCAGGAGCTAGTTTGGTTGGGCACATGTTCCTGTGAGAAACATACCTTTGAAAACTAGTTCATGATATGCATTTGGGTGGTTCCAGCCATGATGAGCAGCCCTTGGAGCACATATGCTAATGGCAGTCTGTGAGAAACTGCTGCAAAAAAAAAGCCTGTTGTGGCAGTGGCCTGATCCTGCCCTTCTTCCTGTGACACAATTAGTTCTGATTTCAGACCTAAATAGTCAAACAGACCATTCTCAGCCTTTCTCATTTTTCTTTCTCATTTCAGCTGCTCTAATGGTAGGTTCTTATTGTATGGCCAACTTTCTGCTAAAAACGTAAATATTTTCTGACTGCGTCTGTCTTCCTCCCAGCCTGCTCATCGCTTCCCAGGGCAGGTTCCCTCCTGCTGTGAGGGCTGGGGGATTTCACATGAGTTCCTGTTTCACCTTTTTGTTTCAGCTGTCAGGCTAATGACCGGTGGTGAGGCTGATGGAGAGTCTGTGTGGGTGCTGGCACACCCTGCTCAGCTGGGCAGGAGAGAGCAAGCATGGCCAGGGCACAGACTGCAGGGGTGTGGCTCAGCTTCCTTGCTGCCTGGGTCAAACGAAGGGCAGAGCTGCGCAGCAGAAACAAATCACTCAGCAGAATCCCAGATCACCAGTCAGTCCTGCACAAAAGGGCTACTGGCCCAGTCCTAGTCGGTGCATGTCTTACCTCACGGAGGACATCCCTGGGAAAAGCCAAGCTTTGCTCTCTTCCTGCTTGACCCATGTGGTGCTGGAGGGATGCTGGGGAAGCTGAGCAGTTCAAAACAAAGCTGTGTGGTCAGCTGGTGTCTGCACGTGTTCTATGAGGTGGTATCACCTGTGCTCTGATGTCGCTTGCCAGGACCTTTGGGCCTCTCTTCAAGCAGACAGTCAGGTGTTCCCAAACAGGAGGACAGTGATTCCTTTCCCTCCTGTTTGGCAGCTTGTACACCCTATTTCACAGCCAGTGTTTCTCTGCAGAAGGCTCAGTTCTTGTGGGATCTGGGATGCTTTTGCTTTTGCCCATTGATTTTGGTCTGCTGGTGGCATGGGTGTTAATGGGATGGCAGGCTGCCCAGAAGTACTGGAGGGGAGAGCACAAGCTTCCGCTGAGCACCATGGCATAGCTTTCCTGGCACTGGCATATGGGGTGAGAAATTCATCCCAGCCACCCAGCCTGCTATGGCTGATAAAGGGTCATAGCACACAGGTTAGTGAGTTGCCAGAGGTCACAGAATAAAATCCATGCTAGTTCTGGGATGAGGAGGTGATACACCTTTTTCCCAACCCGCTGCATTAATGACAGGACCCTGCTGCCTCACCCAAACATGTGGACCATCTATAGAGAGATGCTCAGCACCTCCAGCAGGTGTTCATACCAACCAAGTCAGATTTCTGCCTGGACATGTTTTATTCCAAGTGAGGAATAGAAGGAGACATGACGAGCAATACCTCCTCACCACAGCAGTCTCTCAGCTGTGTGTCAGAAAGTCTGTCTGTCTGTCCACCCTGCAGCAGCCAGCATAGTCCTGTTGGGTCAATACCAGCAGCTTTCCTTCCTGGAGAAAACCTGGCTTTCTCACTTGGGAACATCGGTACACACAATTGCTGCCCTCCCAGTGCAGTTACTAACACAGGCAGTGAGGTAAAACAAGCTCATCCAGAACTGCAATT
Source organism: Rhipidura dahli (assembly GCA_013399225.1). Classification (NCBI taxonomy): domain Eukaryota; kingdom Metazoa; phylum Chordata; class Aves; order Passeriformes; family Rhipiduridae; genus Rhipidura; species Rhipidura dahli. The sequence goes on along the minus strand of VXAC01003314.1, from coordinate 28,605 downwards.
CTGTGTTGAAATGCTGGTGATGTTATACTAGGCTTAGCATATGATATGAAACAGGAACCTCTGTGATGAAATTACAGCCCTGTGTAGCACCCTGTGATGATAACAGAGCACAATAACCAAGCAACCATGTCAGAGGTTTGCGAATTATTTCCAAACCTTCTTTTTAATTAATGAATACAGATACTGCATTGACCTGCAGCTGCTCCTAGCAATGAAGAAGTGAAGAAGGAGTAGAAAGAGGTGGGGGAGAAGGTAGAAGGAGGGTAGGCTTGGAGGCTGCTTTGTCCGTGTAGCCACTGAAGAGCATGAAAGAAGTAGAGAAGAACAAAGAAAAAAAATGCAAAGAAGTGAACAAGACTGAAGACCAACAGTGAAGAGCAAGCCCCTTGTGTTGCCTGACTGCAGATGATGTGCTTGATTGTAGGGCTCCCAGAGAAGAGGAATGCTTGTTTGTAAGTCAGTCCTTCTCTTCAGGAATTCCTTATTTTCATTTGTGGAGGTGTAACTATTTGGTTGTGAAAAGACAGCTCGTCCCATCTCAGAAGCAAACAGAGCACTGGTTTCAACCAATACAATCCATGCATCCTCTGACCCAGGAAGTGTGTTTGATGGCCTGTGTGGTACTGTGGGAGCATGTTCCTGAAAATCAGTCCATTCCTGTCCCTGGAAGGATTTTGTGGGCACAGCAGAGTCCAGGAAGGTTGTGGCCTTTTCCTAATGTTGCCAGTGCTTTGCCTACAGGATCCTGCCTTAAAAGCAAGATGCGAAAGCATGTATTTGATCATGATGGATGGAGACAGACTCTTCCTTCACTCCCTGGAATAATTACTCCTTCTGTTCAGGGTTCTCCATCTTTAGGAGTCTACTGCTGAAACCTTGATTAATTAAGTATTACAGACCTCTGCAGCAACATGACCATGACAACTTACTGAAAATAACAATAGCAGAAGGGATGGCAATCTTCTCTAGGCGAGGCTCATGCTGCTACCAAATTCCCCTGCCACATCACAGGCAAACCCAGAAAGAGCATTACTTTTGGCATGAATATGCTTCCAGATTGCCTCCATTATACTCTTGTGTAAGCATTGTTGCCATCATAGCTAGTAGCATGTGTTAGCCCATTCAAGTTTTGCAAATGTTGGCATAAGGAAGATGAGGAAAGGAAACCTCTGGGCTATAAAGCAGCCAGCTTAGAAGGCTGATAGCCAGGCCTGTCTCCTTCTGGAGTGATGCAGGGTAAAAAAAACACAGCTGAGGAGAGGAGCAGAGTTTGCTCTGGCATGTGCCTTGCTTACTGTGGGAGAACCAACACCCAGAGAATGTGCTGCAAGCACACATTAAGCCCTCCTGTGATTAATTGCAAAAAAAACCCCCATATGAGTAAGGTTGCTGATAAGGTCTCTAGTTACAAGCAAATCAAGAAAGTTGTTGTTTTCACAGCAGATAAATTCCAGTTTTTATTGTCTTATATACTGGTGCAGCGTGTGTATAGATATGTCCATGCATATGTATGTAGTCCACATAAAATTAACACATCGTGCCAGATACCTATTAAAAAAAAAAAAAAGTAACAGTAAATCGCGTGTTTCTGTATCTGCACCAAACAACGGAGTAGCAGTTTTGAGTAGCTCAGCTGCTGCAAGTCAACAGACCTCCACCAGAATAATGAGAATTATGTCAGCTGAGAACGTGTTCCTTAGCGCCACATCCCCGTTTCACACGTGTTGGAATCCTCTTTTACACACACGCATGCATTTCTCCTTGTTTTCACTCCTGCCCACGGCAACGCAGGGAACGCAGCTCCCCGATTCCCCGCAGAGCGGCACGGCGACCCCTCCTCCGCTGTCCCATGGGAGCCTCTACCGCCCTGTGCGGCTGGCGTGGGAGGACACTCCCTTGAGTGTCCATCAGTGTCCCGTGCCTGGGGCTGTGCCGCTTCGCCCGGCGCGGTGCCTGCGCGGAGTGCCATGGCACACTGCCTGAGGTGCCTGTGCTGAGTGCGGAGTGCCATGGCACACTGCCTGCGGTGCTGTCCGTGTGCGGAGTGCCATGGCACACTGCCTGCGGTGCCTGTGCAGAGTGCGGAGTGCCATGGCACACTGCCTGCGGTGCCTGTGCGTGTGCGGAGTGCCATGGCACACTGCCTGCGGTGCCTGTGCAGAGTGCGGAGTGCCATGGCACACTGCCTGCGGTGCTGTCCGTGTGCGGAGTGCCATGGCACACTGCCTGCGGTGCCTGTCCGTGTGCGGAGTGCCATGGCACACTGCCTGCGGTGCGCTGCCAGTCCGGGCCGGTGTGCGGGTGTGCCATTGCACACTTCCTGCGGTGCGGAGGACCGGGCGTCGGTTTCCGGTGGCTGACAGGAGCCGGAGCCCGCCGCTGCCTCCTCCGGCGCGGAGTACCACACACCCCCGCACACACCGCGGGGCGGAGGAGGAGGAGGAGGAGGAGGAGGAAGAGGGCGGAGGGAGCGGAGCAGCCCCCCCGTGCCAGGCCCCGAGCGATATCGCCCTCATCCCCCCATGCAATACGGGCGATATAGCACGGCTCCCCGCCCCGCGCTCCCACGGACAGGCACCTGCAGGTACGTGACCCGCCCGGCCGCACCGTGTGTGTGGATGCGTGCGCGGGGGGTGCGTGTGTGTGCATCCAGCGCTGCCCGCCGCGGGGGCCGGCGATACTCCCGTATCTGGCTCCCTCTCTTTGTGCGCGGCCAAGGGCTCTCTTGGAAGCTTCAGCGGGCACAGGGACGGGCCCCCCGGCCTTGTCGCGGAGCTCTGTGCAGTGGCAGGGCTCGGTGTGCCCCCCCGGGCTGCACGGGGCGTGCCGGTGAAGGACAGGGGGAGGCAGCGGTGCCTGAGGGGTTGTGGTTTGTCACAACATACGGAGTGGAGTGGAGCCCCTCGCCCTGCGTCGCATCCTCTTGCAAAAAGAAAAGCGATCCTTACAGCCCTCGCCCCGCTCCCACCCGCAGCTCCCGGCTGAAACAGAGGTGGGCAGGCGCAGGGGGCTGTGGTTTGGGGCCCCAGGGGTCTGCCGGCTGCACTGAGAACAGGGCCGAGGGCCAGTGCCTGGCGGTGTGCTTTGGCCCCACGTGATGTTCGGGCCCTCTGGCACCTCCAGCAGGGGAGCTCCGAGGGGTCCCCTTGGTCCCCAGCCCAAGCAGGCAGTAGAGTAAGCACTGGGGAAGGCAGCTCCTCACTAACTTGGCTTGCCACCGAGACGAGGCTGGAGCAATAAGGCAAGCCAGAAAACAGAAGCAAGCTTGGAAAGGATGGTTACATGCAAAGGAAAAGAGTGAAAACGTTGGAGAGATATTGAGCCTTCTGCAATTCAATTCCAGCTGTCAGATAGAGAGCCACTCTCCAGCCAGAGGAATAACTATGACACATTTAAACTCACCCTCCACCTACAGTGTTAATGGTTATAAATATCTCGTGAACACAGCTGGCAATTCAGTAGTACTAGATGTAGAGTACAGCTATTTCCATTCAAGTGAATTAAGATCTGTCATACAAAAAACCTAATACACTCAGTAAAAATGACATCCCCGTATGTGGCTTGCTTTCAACATCTGAATTGTTACTCCATGAAGTTTGCTTTTGACTGTCTTCTTTGCCATCCCTCCACTACCATTCTCAGAAATAGAACCTCCACCAGTGGTGTTGCAATGTTAAAACTGTGATAGATGCTGAAGCTTGTCTGTGAACTGGCACAAACTGTAATGTTTTTCATTTTTCTGTTGATTTGAAGAGAAATGGGACTAAGCACTTAGTGTGCTTGATAGCAGCAGTGAGAATTTGCATAAAACAAATGATGACATCCCTTTGTTGTGTTCTGGATGGCAACTTTTCAGGTCAGGAACTAGGCTTGTTTTTCTTAACTTTTTTGTTTCTTTGAACAGAGTAACCCCAAAAGGTCATTTCAGGTCAGGAGTGCCCAGTTCCTGTTTCCGTCATGGCTTCTTCAGTTGTCCTCCATATAATTCAGAGCTCAGACCAACAGGGCTGTACTCATGTGGTTGTGCAGTTAACCTAATAACCTCGGCCAGCACCACAATGGGGCTGCATGCCTGCCCCACAGCACATGTGCATGGTTTCAGACAGTTTCTGTCTGCCTGGCCTTACCACAAGTGTCGAAAAATCGCCCTGGGGGTCAAATCTGCCAGTTGTCTCAGGCTGATTAGTCAAAGATTATTTCAGGCTTGGCTAAACCTGGTTTTGCCCACTTCTAAATCCACACAGAAGTTGGAAATCACATAATTCATTCACTCACCTACTATCCTGTACTGAGCCTGGCGCTCAACCTGGTTAAGTCATGCCCAGAGCCCCTCTTTCCCTTTTGCTTGTGGCTTTCAGTAAAAAGCTTTTTTTCAACCTTTTGCTCAAGCTCTTTGAAGTCCTTCATAGGTAAGCGACCAAACAAACCTAATAGTTTAAAAACCTTGCACCCAAAGAAGTAATAGATACAAGAACTGGGAGAAAGATACTGTGTGGTCTAAGTATCAACAGAAAGTGTTGAGGGGATGATGGCTGGTCGTACATGCAGTGTAAAACTTGTTGTGAGAGAGGTACACCATGGAGTTACCACTTTTGCTGTTGCCACTATCTCATCTCAAGAGTGCAGCAGAGATTTTCTTTGTATTCCACTGAAATAGCTAGGTGTTCAGAAGGTAACCTAAAACTTGTGGAGAAACTGTAACAGCTTGAGTACTTCTCTAGCCATTGTTGGCAAGCTGGGTTTTTTTTTTTTTTTTGGTAAGAAAATATGTATTGATATTGCTGCTGTATTGATGCATCTATGCACTGGTAGTTGGTGTCACCAGGAAGTTTTCTGTAATTGAACTTATGCTCTGAAACTTATACTGTAGGTTTCAAAAGCAAGGTATAATTGTTTCATTCGTGCAGTGGTAATGGATTTATAGTCAAAAGTTCCTAAAGCATCAGCAGTTAGCTGCCTTAGCTGTTCACACCAGGCAGTTGCCAGCTGCACCTGCCTTAAAGAGGCCATTGAACCTCACCCTGGTGCCAGTTTGACTGGGCTGCCATGTGTCCACCCACTGCACTTCCACGGAGACTTGGAGTTTCAGCAATGACATCCTTTGGTATTTTCAGTCTCCCAGCCTTATGCCTCTCTGCCTTGCTTCCCTGTTAGTCATAAAAAGCAGACAGAAGAGGTCTGAAGGTCTTAAGGGTAATCCCAACCTTGGCACTCATTTCAACGGTGCCGCTGTTTTTCCACATCTGCGCTCTGGGAGCAATAACCCATCCATCCAGAGCTCACAGAGGTGGTGTGAAAATTAACTGCTGTTTGTAAGGGCACTTTCGCAGAAATGTGTGTGGCAATTGGTCCTCTCAAGGATTGTTACACATCTGGTAATTCAAGTGTAACTGGCTGAACATAACACTCTGCTTCCAAAGGTTATTGCTGCACACTTTTTTTTTTGCAAAGTAAAACAGGGTGGGATGAAAGATTAGTGACTTAAAAGTAGAGCAAATTTTTAGTGGCTTTTCTAGTCCCTTTCTGTGAAAAATACTCAAAAATGAGTCTTACTTTATATCAAATGTTTCCATGAGGGATTTGCTTAGTAAGTTTAAGGAACTCAAAAGACTTACACTTTAGTACTATGAATAATGAAGAAGACCCATGGAGCCCAGCTGCTTCATCTTCAGTTACTTGGCTTTGGTTCTGATTTGTTGATTTATGAACTTTATTTCCTAGCCGGGTTGGTGAATTCTCTTGCAAGACAGAAATTACAGGGTGTCCTTCCTCTGTTTTTTCTTTGGTAGCGAGGATACCTCTGAGATACCCTAATGACACCCCTGGCTGGCCACTGACCATCTGAGTTTTTCCTGAAGTAAATGAAAGGTCTTGGTCATATCGCTGTCTGACCTTAAGGATTCAAAATGGAAGCAGAAGTAAAATAATAGGTGCCTTCAGCATGGTTATAATGTGTTGTATTTTAGCCTCAATCATACATACACAATCGGGATGTGAGCAGGTAACTTTCACTATTGTATTTTCTGCTGAGAATGTTATGGTGAAAAGGACCTATCTCAGATCCTGGATTTAGTTTGATCTTTCTAGAGTCTCTTCTTTGCCTGGCTGTGTACTAAGAAGTTACTCTGCGTGATCTAGGGGTAGTTCTCAATTATGGGTATTTTTCACATTTTCTGCACGGTAAGTTTTTATCATGATCCTTGTATTGCTTGAGAGTTCATTCAGGATTCACTCCCTTTTCTTATTTTTTGTTTAGCAACAGGCAGGATCTGAAACCTTTGTTCACTTGACTGATGTTAGCTCAGAGACATCACAGGAGTTCTGTTGGACCCAGGCACCTTAGGGTTTTAGTCCTATGAAAAGTTACAGGAACAAAAGTTTTTCTCTAAGTGCAGAATCACAGGGTTAGATTCATGGTATTCACTGACTGAGAACTGTGACCTTCTGCAAGCTTTTATTTCTATTGTTCAAGGTAATTATTTTCTAAAAGCGGTCATCATATCTTAAATATTTTACATATGTGTTTTACAAATAGTACAAAAGATAACTGGAAGAGATAAGGGGAGGGGAAAGATTTCTGTCCCATTTTCTCCCCAGGTTTGTTTATTTCATCAATTTATTTCTTCCTTATTCTGTATGGTCTGCCCTACTGTTTTCCTCTGTGATCTTCAATAAAGTGACTGTCTTTGATCAGTGTGGACAATCAGGCATAAAAAAAAATCTCTAGCATTTTTTGAAAACAGGAGCATAACCATTTAGCAGTGATCCAAATGTACATGATACTTTACTTCTCATCTAGGCCAGTGGAAGCTTTCTTGCGTCACCAGTGCTGTAGTTTGAAAGCTTGATTGTTCAATCCCTTCACTTAAGAACAGCTGCATCTTCATGAAAGAAATAGGCAAGAAAGGTGTCCATGATATAATCACCTTCTACAGCAATTTTTTCAAAATACGTTTAAAGCTGACAGCAACTGGTTTTAGTAATTTCAAATTTTACTGTCTATCCTCATGGGGTTAAGGCTGGAGAAAAGAAAAACCACTGATGATCTAGTAGGCTGGAGAAATGTCTCAAATGAAGTAAAGTGAAATGAAATGAAGCAACTGGAGCCACACTATGAGACACGCCATGAGATGTGTGGATGGGGTGCTGAGGGGTCGGAAGACTCTTACTGCTGGAATCAGCCAGGTTCAAGATAAAGTGATGCTAAGTGACTCCGGTCCTGTTCCGCCGCAGTCTTTGTAATCACTTTGTTACTCATTGACATAAAAATTGGCTGCCACCCCCCGCCCTGTTTAGGTAGGGAGCAGGGGTCGCCCGAAGCAACCAACATAAAAAAAGGAAAGGGAGCTACGTTGTGAGGGACTTCAGGACATTGAAGAGCCCCGTTGCCTGGATCCAGGAACAGTGATCTCTCTGTCTCTTTTCCTTTTCTTTCTCTTCCTCTCTCCCCGCTGTCCTCTGTCTGCTCTTTCTCATATCATATTGCAAAGTTTACGAACACAGCCATTTGCTAACCATGTCCCTTCATGCGAGTAACCATTTTAAGTTTTCCTTCAAATAAAATTGTTACTTATTAAAGGACCACTAGTGTTGTTTTAGTGCATCTCTAGCCAAAGATATTTTCGAATCTGAGTCGCTTTCCTCCCCCTCTTGTGTTGGGAAGTCCTAAGGGATACCTAATAAGTGGGCAGGGAGAGCAGGGAAATAACCTCTTAGCTGTAAGCCAACACAGGTTTGAGCAGTGCCAAGACAACAGCTGCCCAGGAAAGGCCAGAGCTTGACTGCTACCCTGTTTGAAGGTGTTATCTCCTCCTTCCCTGTCTCCAGTTAAAAAAAAGAGTTTCTAGTATGCCTCTGCTGAACCCAGACATTTATTTTGCAGGTGTAAATTTCCACGTGGTCAAGGACTGCAGTTCACAAGCTGTAACCTACACTTAACAGGTTCTTCAGAAGTGACCCAAAATAACTGCTGTTATTGTTTATATATATTTAAAGGTGCATCATATATATAAATACTAATAATATACAGATATAAAATTATGTTTATTTATAAATACATTTACGTGTATCATACCAGCAATAATATAAGTAATATAATTTTATTTTGAAATTCTATTCTATATTCTGTATTGTTAAATATAATATAGTCTATCAACATGGTGTGTATATATATATACTTTTTTTTTTTACATATGTTCCGTAGTCAGATGAGAGAGAAAAGAGAGATCTTGCACAGAAGGTGACTGACTTACAGGGTGAGGAAGCTGTGGTTCTGCTGGAATCTGTCCTATCCAGATATTCCTGAACGATACAGTGTAAGAAATAACACACCTCTCTCTGTGTTGCACTTGTGCAGAGCATGAGGCCAGAAAGAGACACAAAGATATGGGAGCACAGAATCAAATTTCAAAATCATCTCAACATGTTGAAGACTCGGGCTGGAGATGACAGGATGTGAGGTGTAAAATTTAAGGTTCTGCTCTGTGGTAGGTGAGGAAAATGCTGACAATACAAACTGGGTAGCAATTTTGTCGTCTCTTTTTTTTTAAGGCAAAAAATTCTGTGCAGTGGGATGGGAGTAGCTTTGCTCTATGGCCAAGGTGGATGGGACAGGAAACAATTTTCAGTAGGAGGGAAGGTCAGGGCTAGGCATGAAAACGTGGTCATTAGCCCATGTGATATGGGAACAGGTGTGCCGAGGGATGTCAGTGGCAGGAAGAGGAAAACACCGTGGTGAAATGAAAACACTTCTCAGTCGGCATATCTTCAGCTTTGTCCTTGTCGTGATGCTGATATCTGCCCAGAAGTCATCCTGATGCTGAAAAAGGCTGGAACAGTTGGAAACCTCCTCTGTTTTCTTGAACAACACACTGGCCTGGTATTTACACCCTATCTGGGCTACAACAGGTACTTCCATGCAGCAAGTTTCCAGAATGAGAGCCGAAATTAGGGTAAGATTAGCTTTTGGTGTGCACTTGGTGATGCAGTGTAACTTTTCTGTTTGTCTCCTCTTCTTGAAGCCACAGACTGTAATTTCTATTATTCTGGTATCTCTGCTGCCTAAGTACAGAGGGGAGAGGATGTATTTATGTTACAAGTGTTCTCCCAAAGCTGTAGAGAAAACCCTCATCACCCTGTGATAGTTTGCAAAATCTGCTGCAACACACCATAAGGAGCCAGCATATTTTAGCTGGTAACACTCCAAATGTCATAGCTTGGAATTTGCAAAATATTGCAGGATGGAAAAAAAAAATTAATGAACTATTCTCAAAATGTAGAAGCTGGATTTTTTTTTTTTTTTTTCTAATCTGTGAGATTTTGATCCTTGCTGTTGAGCCAGCTTTGCACAGAAGATGCCCAACTACTCATGCAGTGGAATGTTTTCTGTTTTCCATCATGTGGATTGTGCCCCTCTGGCAGTCCATAGTCATACTGCGTCATGCCACTCCACACTCTTAGATTAAATATTTGCTCAGATTTTGTTGTAACTGAAAGCTTTTTCTAGAGTCTTTTTTTCATGTTTAAGAGTAAAGTGGTTACTTCCTGTTAAGAATTTAGATTTCATACTGTCTTTTTTTAGCACTGTCAGGGGGAAGAATAATGTCTGGTTTCCTTTTTTTAAACTTTCTTATCTGTAACTATAAAAACAAGGGTGTGCTTTTAAAATCTGAGCTCTTACTGTGCCAGCATTAATTTTTTTAATCCCAGGAGGCAAACATTTATTGTGTAACCAGTAAATTAGAATTGAAACTGTTCTGTAAAGTGGTTGGCATAGTCTGTGCCAGATATGTGTATCCTAGCAATTTTACCAGACTTGATGAGTGCTGATGACTTAATTTCAAACCACTCAAGTTTAACATTTCCATCTCTGATTTCCAGAAGTACTATTACTATAACTATTGCGGAAATAAGAAGGTTAAAAAGAAGCATTGTGTTTTGTGTTTAAAATGATTTATTATTAACTATCCACTGTCAGGTAGATATTTTCCAAATTTTCTAGATTTCAAGTCACATTTCAGTGTAGATTCTCTTTACAAGTTTAAAATTTGTGCCCCCAAGCCAAGACATGCAAAAAAATCTTATGCAAATAACTTGTGTCCAAAACCTCTTTCAATTAAGTCCGGTTTCCTGCACACAGCTTCACACACAGCTAAGAACCCCATAAATGACAAATTTGCTCCAAACTGAATATTATGAATTAAACAAGTAGTGCAGTATTCCACCCACACTGTCTGACCTGCTGTTTGGCATCAGCCTAAAAATCAGGCACAGTGCCAAGTGTTTGCTGAACACGCAGTGTGATTTGATTGAAATACTGGTGACAAAGATTTTTTTGGCTGAGCTGTTTTTACAAATTTGTCTTGGTTTGAGGAACAGAAGGTACTTATTATGGGGGTGAGTTAAGAAAGCCAGAAAATGATATATGCAATATGTATAAACACATAGAAAATAGATTTTTTTCCCCCTTTGTCTCACCATAAACAGTCTAAGGGCTCATTCCTGTAACAGACACCATGGTACTATACAGCAAAATAGAGGTGAGTTAACCTCTTGGAAGCAGAAGCACTAGTCAATTAATGCTTGCAAGTGTCACTAGATAATTAAGTTATAAGCATTTTCTCCTGTTCCCCTCCCCCCCCACCCCCAAATAGTCTATTTGGTTGGCTTTTTCTCTGGTTCAATAACCTATTCTGAAATAATGAGACTGATTTCAGGATAGTAGTGTACAGGAGCCTTTCTTAGCAATCCGTTCACATGTATGGAGGAAAAAAGGTGATCTGTCAGAGGGAAAAAAAAATACTATAAATTTGGATTTACCATTTCATTATACTGAGCATGACAAATAAGTCATATTTTGAAACAGCTCCACAATATAGTGGAGCAATACTGCAATACAGCAGCAGGCAATTTATATGGAGGTTGGTTATTCACCCAGCCCTTTATTTGCAAGTGACATTCTGCACTTAAATTCAGCCCTCTTCAATATGCTGCATCTGCTTTAACACACTGTGTTTGCTGTATGCATTTGAACAGTCTCATAAAGATGGTCAAAATTTGTTTTGGTCTAGCCAGGAGTCAAAGAAAAATAGCAGATCAGATCCATATATCAAAGATAAGCATGATTTACCACTGCATTTTATGTTTGTGTATGTGTGTTGCCATTCAGTGCTTTCCTGTTGGATAGTTAACTCTGTAAAGCTAAGTGACCTCTTTCCAGTCAGGCATCTCTAAAAGCTGTGTCACCTTTGCTGACCCCCTAGATACTGATTAAATAGTTTGGCTGTGTTTGATTAGCTTAGTTTACACACCATTTAACTGGTGCAGTATTTACATGGGATAATACTGTGAAGAAGGGGGAGGTAAAAAACCTGGAACCACTTCATCAGGCTTTATGAAACAAAGAGGTATAAATCCATCATGTATTTTAAAGTCTCAGTACTGGCCCTATGGGATCAGTGATTTTCTTTTTCCTGTGGAGGAGGAGTTGTTCCTTCATTGAAAGGCATTGCTTTCCTATATTGCAACAGTTCCCCCTGTGGCTCTGCTCTGATGTTGGTACCCTGTCCACAGCTGTGACATTCACATGGGGCACGAGGAATATGCTTTTCAACAAGGTGAGAGCAAAGCAAATTGCTCCGTGCTTTACTTCATTTCTACTGATGCACTACCACTGTCCTAGTACAATGAAAAAGCAGAAAGTCTGAGTGAGCACATGTAGACATCAGCTGTTCTGTCTCTTTCCTTGTCTGCCTCCACCTGTGAATTTCACCACTTGCCTACGTTGTGCTGTGTTGGAAGTTTTCTTGTTCCCTCTGGCATAGCTGGGGTAAATCTGTAATGTTGGCTTGTGTCTGTCCTTCTCATCAAATGCCCTTTATTCCATAACTAATGGCCACTGGGCAGTGATCTTAATAAATGTGTTCCAAGGTTTGCTGGGGTTTGCCAGTCTTTTTTTTTTTCTCAATTGAGTTGGCTTTTGTTTGTGTGTTGTTTGGTTTTTTTGTTTGTTTGTTTACTTTTTGAAGACTGTAGCTCTTCAGAAAAAATCAGGGTGACCAGTGTACCCATCATTTCTCAGGAGGGATTTCTCAGTAAGACGGAGGAGCACCGGCATGCAGCTCTTGAGACTCCTGTGAGGAGGAAGGAGCTTTTTGCCTAAATTGATGCCTTAAGAGGCCACCTAAAAACAGAGACCAGACAGGAGTAAGGGAATAAAGGTGGATGTTTATTTGAAGGGCCTTCAAGGTACACCTCAGAAACCAGAGGCTGCTGCCAAAATGGACCCCAAGATGGACCCCAGGTCACGAGTTCTTTACACCTTTATAGGTTTGGTTCATTTGCATAGCCAGGGTTAATTCTCCAGTTAAAGCTTCAGTTTAATGATGTAATTCCCCTCAGCTTGCCCCCCTTTCAGAGGCTTTTGGTTTACACTTTTTGGGCCTAGGGTGGTCTGGGTGTCCTTGGAGAGCAGGCTGGGAGAGGCTTTGTTATAACTGCTCAGCACGAGAGAGCAGAAATTAACAGGCTACAAGAAACCTCAGAGTTACACAGTAAGCAGTACAGGATTTTGAAAAAATATAAAAATTAAAACCTAAGGCATCAAAATGAAGCTCTGCCTTGGTCCCCACATATGTCATTGCCAAGGTTTGGCAACTGGCTTGGCAAGTCACTAGGAAGGCTTTCAGGACACACAGGCTTGCCTTGATGGTACCACACAAATCTTTCCATATAATTAAGGCAGCCTTTGGGAGCCTTAACAGCAGGTGGTGGGCAATAGGTGAGAACACCCTGGCTGTGCAGAGGGACCAGGGCTTTTGTGTGGAGTAACCTTAAGTTCCTCTGGGGTGTCTGTGGGTGGTTAGATTTATACACTGCAGTTTGTAGGTGCAGTGAGTTTCCTGTGGTCTTGAACTTTTTGTCCAGGGCTGGCATCCCAGGAAAGGTGTTTCTGGTACTGGGTAGAGCTGAGGTCTGAAGTGCTGACTGGTATAAAAGCCTCCTCACAGCCAACCAGCAACTGGGAGAGTTGGACCCAGGCCCTTTTCATGGTTTTGCCCCAGCCAGCAGCCAACCCCCACACAGCCACTCGCTCACTGCCCAACCAGTGGGACTGGGAAGAGAATCAGAATTGTAGAAGCTGGAAAACTCATGGGTTGAGATAAAGGCAGTTTAATAGGGAAAAAATAGCCATGCATACAAGCAAAGAAAAACAAGGAATTAATTCCATGCTTCCCACTGGCAGGCAGGTGTTCAGCCAGGAGAGCAGGTGTTCTACAGGAGAGCAGGGCCCCATCATGTGTAACACTTACTTGGATAGACAAACACTATCGCTCCAAATGTTCCCTCCTTTCTCTTCCTTCCCCACAGCTTTATGTCAGATGGTCTGGAATGTCCCTTTGGTCAGTTGGGGTCACCTGTCCCAGCTGTGTCTCCTCCCAACTCCCTCACCAGCATGGAAGTACAAACAGCAGCAAAGGCCTTGGCTCTGTGTAAACCCTGCTCAGCCAGACATTTTGCCAGTGGGCAGGGTCAGCACAACAGACATGTACACCAACTTTAAGGAAGAAGTGTAATTTGCTATAGTTCAACATGGCAAAGAATTACAAAAGAATGAGCTAAGCAATGCACTTAATCATTACTTACAAAAGATTGCCTGTAGTGATGAAGATGGATATGTCACTGGTTACCCCAGTACTTTACCAACATCCAGATCCACACATCAGCTGGGGAGCCCTGGTCACAGTGTAGGACTGGAGAGCCACTCCTGGTAACTGGGAGATCCTACGCGGTGCGTCCACTCGTAAGCGAGGTCTCCGCCTTCGCTCTGAGGGCTTTTATACTGTGGAATAACAACCTTACATAGTGCGGAAACATCTGGTTTCATCCTCTTCTGGGGCTCTACCCAAAGCCTGGCCAGGGCTCAAGGAGGAACCAAGGGAGTTGGCTTTGACCATGTACCTCCAAACAAGGCCAGATGTCTGATTTCATGGCCTTGTTCGGCCTCTAAACACAGAAAGATAAATTCATTCTTATCACACTACATATTCTGCTAATGAGGGGATACAAATATCATAACGCTAATGATCGTGCATATTTTACTAATGAGCGGATACAAATATCATGTAACATTTGGTTGGAAAGTTCATCTAGAGGTCAGCTTTGGCTCGGGGCCTGTTGTTCAGGCATCAGTACTTCACAATGACAAAACTATCTCTATATTATCGACCCTGTGTTCAGCACAGATCCAGAAGACGGCCCCTTACCAGCCACTGTGAAGAAAATTGACTGTACCTGGCCCAAAACCAGCACAGCCCCCATGAATTATGCCAGAGCCCTCTGTCAGGAAGGTCCTGCTCACGCATCAGGAAGGTCTGCTGTTCCCACTGCATAATGCTTTTGCAAGAATTAATGCCTTCTCCCCAAGGCATGAGGTATATTGTTGAAGTTTTATTGGAAGTCAAGTAAATTAAGTTATACAGGTCATTTCTGTCTGCTTGATTCACCCTTCCTCTCTACTTAATGACCACTTTGAAGGACTCTCACAGCCATCAGTGGTCTGGCAGTTTTCCCTCATGATTGTTGTTCAAGTGTGATCCTTTCTGGTTCCATTTGTTTTAAATGCTATACCACTCTTCATTATACTTTGCTTGTGCAAGATATTTTCTCAAAAATAATAGAAGCCTATCACTTCTGCTGAATGTATAATTATACTATAAGGAATTCAGAATTCAGGAGGATGTCAAAGTAAAATTTCTGCTAATGTGACATGCTATTTGAGAAACAATGCCTTGATTTTGTTGTGTGGGATGTATTTTTTTTCTGGTTTCTGTCAGAGTACTGACAAAAGAAAGAGTCATTACAATTTTTCACTTGGTTTGACCCATTAGATTGTTTGGTAGAAAGTATTTGAGTAGGCGACAAATTGAATTGCTTTTACATTTCCAAGATGCTTAAGATAGAAAATAGAAAAGACAGCACCAGGTATACATGCTGCATATATAATAATATTACTTCCGAGGAAATTTAATTCAGTCTCCAGTGATGGGTTTGGGCAGATGTTTTGCATTCAGCTAGAGATAAGGTAATGCATGCAGTGCAGTCTCAAGTAAGCAGGAACAGAATGAAACTGATATTCTGTATTAGTTGTGTGGTATTTATTGTATCTGATAGAAGTGTTGAGCAGACATCTGATACTTGCACCATCTGCCTGGTATCACAAGAGTATGGAGGTGCTGTCTGGACCTTCTGTGTAGGAGTTACCTGAGAAAAGTTACCTTTTGTAACCACCCCTTCGCTTGTGTTTTTCTGGATAATTTGCTTTCTCTGATAACGGTATAGTCCTGGCATTAAAAACCAAGGTTTGCACTTAGTAGTTGACTGCAGTGTGCCATGGTCCCAGTATTTTATATCAAGACAGTGAAAAGCAACAGTTATGATCAGCTGCTGTAAGAAACCAGCATTTCTGTGCTCTGAGAGCAGGAAACTACAGGAAGACAGTTTTCATAGACTCATAGAATCATAGAATATGTAGGTTGGAAGGGACCCTCAAGGATAATTGAGTCCAGCTCCTGGTCCTGTGCAAGATACCTCAAGAGTCAACATCTTGTGCCTGAGCATTGTCCAAACACTTCTTGAACTCTGTCAGGCTGGTGACCACTTCCTTGGTGAGCCTGTTCCAGTGCCCAACCACCCTCAGGGGAAGAACTTTTTTCTAACACCCAACCTAAACCTCCCCTGACACTTCAAGCCATTCCCTCAGGTCCTGCCACTGTCACCACAGAGCAGAGATCAGTGCCTGCCCCTCCTCTTCCCCTCACAAGGGAGCTGTGGCTGCAGTGAGGTCTCCCCTCAGTCTCCTCCTCTCCAGGCTGAACAGACCAAGTGCCCTCAGCCACTCCTCACACGCTTCCCCTCAAGGCCCTTCCCCATCCTCGTGCCCTCCTTTGGACACTCTCTAACAGCTCAGTGTCTTTTCTGTGTTGTGGCACCCAGCCCTGCCCCCAGCACTGGAGGTGAGGCTGCTCCAGAGCAGAGCAGGGTGGGACAGTCCCCTCCCTTGCCTGGCTGGTGATGCTGTGCCTGATGCCCCCAGGACACGGGTGGCCCTCCTGGCTGCCAGGGACACTGCTGATTCAAGTTTTGGGATAGCTCATTATCAGAATATACTGTGGAGGGGAAAAAAGCCTCAAGTTTTGAAAATCTGCTTTTCTGGAGAACTTTGAAGAGATAGGTGTGAGTAATATCCTCAGAAAAAGAATGAGAGAAGGATGAAAACAACTCAAAAAATACAAAGAAATTTCCAGCCCTTCAAGTCAGAAATAATCTGATGGAAGAAATTGTCTAGAGCACTGGGTAACTGGGTGATCACATGCCACAGTGGTGTTTAGGTGGGAGGATGAGGTGGGACTTTAAAACTTGAGTTTTCCTCAAAAGCCTCGTGGCTCAGGACTGGTGGTTCCAGAAGGAGCTTACGGTATTTTTGTATAAATCTCTCAAGGGAAAACCAAATTTTGAGTCTCTCTGGACAGGAGACTACAGTTCCCTCTGAAATGGTTCTGTTTGCAATAGTCTGCCCTTATTTTGTTCACTCTCCATCCAGCTGCCCCTGTGGTGTTAAGTGAGACACAAAAAACCCTTCCCCACAGGCAGTGTTACAGCAATAGTATTTTCCTAGTAAGAGGAGAGAACAATATCCAACAGTGTCTTTTTAGGGCTGGTGTCTTAGTCAGTGATACCTTGAGGAGAAAGGGACTACAGCTAAACAGCAAAAATTAAAAATGGGCAATGCAAAGGCTATCTGGTGCTGCCTGATGCTTGCCATGAAATGCGGCTTGATGTGTGTAGTGCAAGGTACAAGGAAGATCAAGGGAGTGCCCTCAGTGCGCACCACTTGGGATCTGGCATATGACTGTCAGCTGGGAATGCCACTTGGCAGTGACATGCATGGCAGCAGCATGTGCTGTGAAGGTGCAGGGGCTGAAGGGAGCTGAGGATATTGAACCATGCTGGAAACCATCACATTACCTTCTACCAGTCCCTCTGGATGGATCTAGATGGCTCACATACTTCTGAATGCCTTTATGCCTAATGGTAAAACGACCAGAAATGTCCGGTCAGTCAGATGCTATGAGGAAGAATCAAGAAAATTACAGGAACATGTGAATCTTGCTGAAACTGGCAGTGAGTATTTGATTTAAACATCTGGGTTAAGGGTGTATTTCTTAATAGTAATTATTAAAGTTGGTCTTTAACTTTCTGTGGAAGTTAAAGCAGAGGCAGGTGACACTGATGCTTTGTTTCACTGAGAAGGTAAGTGCAGTGATAACATTACCACTTGTCTTCTTTATGGACATTTGTTAAATATATATCTGTGTTTTGGAGTTTTTGGTAGCCTTTTGCTAATTTTTGCTAATTTTGTCAGCCTTTTTCTAACATTCATTTCTTAAATCAGCCTTTTCCTAATGTTGAATGGTAGTGCCATTGACCTTGTACCTTACTGGCTTCACAAATATTCCAGAGGTAACGGAAGTGAACGGGCTGTTTGTAAAGCATGAAGCTAACAAACACAGCCCCATCACTGGATACTGCACAGCGGTGGCTGTGGTTCAGATTTGCACCATGTTTGAGTGATAAGCATTTGCAGCCACCCAGGTGAGCAGTCAGTCTCACCAAGCACCACCTGCCTGGTAGTTTCTTACGCTCTCAGCCTGTTGCCACTGGCCTGAGTGAGCTCCATGTACTGGAGAGCAGTGCCACAATGGGTTTCTTCTGCATGTCTTCTATCTTCACATGGTTGACTCAAGTGTCACTTCCAGTTACTGGCACAGAACCAATCCTGCCTGCCAAATGCTGTATTTGTCCCAGAGGCTGCTCTCCACCCCCTTGCCCTGCACTGTCCATCTTACTTAGTCTGTAGGGCTGGACTCTGGATGAGAACAACCAGAAGCTTTATGTTAAGAAAATTATTTTTTAGTGGCTAGTTACCAAACACAATGCTCTTTGCTATGAAATGTTTAACTTGCACATATGTGCTGCAGAGAGAGAAATCTTTTGACTTCCCTTTCCCTATCTATCATCTTCCAAAAGTATACAGCCAAGAGATTTTATTTTCTTCCCTTTTTGTCTTTGGCAGATTTAGCCTTGTATTGCACAGCTATTCTAAACACAGGGCTTTTAAAATGCTGTGAGAGGCTTTATTTTTGTTTGCATCTCTTTTAGAAGTATTCTAAAGTCCATTTAAGTATCCAAAGTATCCTAAGTCCATTTGTTCCAGTCTGGCAGACAGCAAGTAGTCTAAATTTCTCCTCATATCCCTGAGCATGTTACTTGCTTTAGCAACCACAGGAATAGACTCCTCTGTAGTCTGTGGTGCAGTGCTGTGGTGCAGCTTGAAATGAAACCTGGTTCCAACAAAGCTGGACACACTTCCATCTCTGAGGGCCAAACTGAAGGACCTACTTTACGTTTTTAGCTAGTCTTGAAGCAGTTTCATAAAAGACATTTAAAGGGGGAACAGAGCTATTCAGTTTTACCTCATGCTGCCGTTGGGCCTTATGAAACTGTGGAAGCTTGCCCTTTACAAATGTAATTGGGGTTGCTCAGACTTCTCAGATGTCCTGTGTTTTGTAAAGCCTTTGAGTGCTTTGCTTCTGTACCATTTTTTTCTGTGGGCATGGGCAATTGGAATTTGGCTACAAAGAGGAAGAGTTACAAAAGTGCTCGTATTCATGCCCCATCAGAAGCAACATTTCAGTACTTGCATTTTTGCTCTAGTGGAATGGTTACATTTTAAAAGGCAGTTGCAGAAAGATCATCTTCTCCCGGGTATACATGACACAAGAAGCAACACATATGTCTGTCCTACAAGACTTAAGTGTGCTCACCTGTTGTGTGTGGTAGAATTTCTTTTTCTGTTGCTGCAGGAAAGCGTGGGTCAGAAATTGCTTCCAATCTTCTATCTAGCCAGGGTAGGGGCATATTGAGCCTCCCAGGACAGTAAGTGAAATGTGCCCTTCCATTTGGCACACCAGCAAAGCCCCCATGTAGGAGGCTGCTTTGCTAAGGGTTGGTTCACAGCATTGTCTTTGGCTTTGTACAGGTCACAGGACCGTGGCTGGAGATGCCAGCTTGCTCTGACTCTTCAGTGCAGTCTCATACAAATGCTATTGAAACCTTAGACTGAACAGACAGCATCAGAAGGGCTTGGAGGCTGAGCATAGCAGGGACTTTTTTCAGTGGTAATACTCAGTCAGCACTCCCATCTTTCTCTTTGGTGCCAACACACACCTTTTACTTGCAATTGGGCAGGTGGAAGTGTGTGTGAACATATGACAGGAACTCCTGTTGAGATCTGGAGGATTCTGTTTTCCCCTGCCTTGTATGTAGCACAGTGCCTGCTGAGATGCCTGCAGGTAAAGGTGAAATGTTGTCAGTGCCAAACAAGGTGAAATTCAGCTCAAGGCTTAGATGTGGTGTAAGGCAAGGGGTAATTGTCCCTCTGGCTTCTTTCTGAGGTTGCTCCAGCACTGACAATTTGCAGCAGTATTAGAGGATGTATTGCCTTGGCGAATGCAGAAGAAGTGCTACTATCTACAGAGCTACAACGACATCACTGCTGAGTTTGGTGATAGTAATTTTCACTGCTGCCCCCCAACTGTATTTCACTGGTAACACTTTGCAACTGGAAGGAACCAGCCTTGTTTTCACACACCTCAAGAGTGGTGCAAAGCATCAACACAGGAATTCACAATACAGATTTTTCTGGTTTGGACTCATACTAGTGAATAATCAGGAGCTTTGACTGAAGCAACTCTTTCTGAGAGGAGAGAAATCTGTCTGAGTGCATTGACAGTGAAATCTGATTGGAAAAATGTCAGCAGAAATTAAAGAAAACTGGTCAGGACAGTTCAATACACTTACATCCTGCATAAATCTAAGCATGTTCTTTTTCACCCTTTCTCCTTTTTATTTGAGATTCTAATTTCTAAATAAGACCCTGTCTCATTCCTCACTATAATTCCAAAATAGCCCTTGTATTTTTTTACTTTACTTCTTCAAAGAAGACATGTTCAGATGTCTGCTGTGGGTAAGAGATCTGACTGGCTTTAAATGCAAATATATTCCATGACACAGTTGAATGAATGGGTATCTAATCTGTGTATGTCCTTGCAGAAAATGTTTTCAAATATTAGATTAATAATTAGTATGTTAGACAGCTCTGTGTTACTGAGTGTGGTCCTCAGTTATTCTTGGTGTGTTTTTCAGTGTTTGTCTTTTAATTATAGGTTGTTCATATCTAGAGAGAGTTACAAGAAGTTAGATGAAAAAATTTGTATTTTTAATTTTTTTTTAAATTATCTTTCTAGAGACTAAGAAGTTCATCAGGATTAATTTCTTGAGAGTTAATGGTTTGCTTTGGAGGTATATACCTTAAAATAAATTCCTATCCTGCTTGTGATTACTTTTATTCAGCTGTTTTTACTAGTATATATTTTGTCTCGGACCATTTCTAATTCCAATGAAATGAACCAATATGAACAGAAATGGGTAACTTTGCAAGGAATTTCTTCATCTATTTTTGATCAATAAGTTCAGTACTAATAAAGCATAACAAGAACAGACTTTAATGACTCACAGAATCATAGAATGGTTTGGGTTGGAATGGACTTAAAGATCTAGTTCCAACCCCTGCTGCCATGGACAGGGATGCCATGCACGAGATGAGGTTCCTAAGAGCCCCATCCCACCTGGCCTTGAGTACTTTCAGGAATGGAGTATCCACAAGTTAATGAAGATATGTGATACAACAATGTAACAATACACATAACGATGTGTTAATGCTTTTTCTTACACACCTGCTTCCACTTTACTGGTCTTGTGACTTAATCAGTCTTGTTTTCACTTGCTTTGCCATTCAGCAGTGCATGTAGCACTTTGTTTTGAACTTCAGTTGTCCAAAGGCTACAGTTCGGGTTTTGAATCTCTAAGAGGAAATAAATGAGAGTTCATAAGACTTGAGAGTCCTCTATAATAGATAGAGCTCTTCTTCCAAAGTCTTTTGCATGCCAGTTGAATATTCTGGAGTTTCTCTCTGTTTCTTAATCACACACCTTCCCTAAATCTACATGGTGTAAGTGCCAAATCCTGCACTGATGTTAATAAGAACTGTGCTTACTTGAAAACACACATTTAGCTCTTTTGGCCAAAGCCCCAGTACTTGCCTAGTTAAAGCTTTGTCAGGTTTTCAGACCCTCAGGGTCAGATTTTATTAATGTTTAGTTTACACAGACCTCTGAAGATCCCATTCAGTGCTTTTGATTACAAAAATGCTTCTAAGAACTGGGGCCTGGGTTGACTGAGCCAGCCAGTGTCAAAGGGACCTTTCCCATGTACATTCAGCCCCACTGAACTCAGACCTGCAGGTTTTTGTGGTGGCATGCAGAGTGGCCTGGGTGGGCTCAGATCTCTGGATGTCCCATTCTCCACCTTCTCCATCAAGAGAACAACAGGCTGCTTGTCCTGTGGGATTGCCACCAACCCCTCACCTGTATGTGGGTAAGCATCATGAGGCATTGATCTCTGCATCCTTTCACAGAACTCATCTCAGCAGTCTTGAAATGTAATCTGTTTTAAATCTTGGTTTAATTTTCGTTTTAATCTCAATTGATCAATTATGTTAGAGGCATACAGCGAGATGTATTTCTAGGGATAAAAGGAAAGTTGGCACATAGTTGAGTGACGCATTTCTGATCTTTTTGTCCTCTGGCTGCCAGCTACAGGATGTTACTCTGTATTTCTGACTGGCTTACATTTGAATGCAAATCCTTAGTAGCCTGTTTCTAGGGCAGCTTTTATATCACTGGTTTTTCTACATCATGTCAAAGTCAGGTCTAGGAACTTTTCTTAGGGACTCAGTTGCCTATGCTGTGTTGTGCACAGTTGGACACAAGCCTGTTTGTGGAATAATCTGCTATCTTTAAGTGTCTTGTATTTTTTTCAAGTTTGTTCACCAAGAACAACTCTTTTCTTTAAGACTGGAGGGTTTTTTTAAAAGATTTTTAAAAGCAGCTGCAGGACAAAACCTCAGAGTAATGCCAAGAGTTCAATGATAACAACAATTGTTAGTACTTCAAAAAGCACACTGTAAAGACAGTTCAGAATGTTTTTCTTGCTGAGAATTAAGTCCTTTGAGAATCATTTAACATCTAAAACCATCTCTGTGCTAAAAAAGGATAAACCTAAACCCTTAAATTCTTGAAAAGGAAGTAGAATTTCATCCTTACACAGAAATGCTGAGTTTCTACAATTTTTCAAATTTCTGTAGAAAATAACCTCAGTTTTTCATAAGTGGTTAATAGTGTTGTTTCACTGCCACAATTTAGGCAAGTAATACATGTATTCAATATTGCTATAGTAGCACTATTCCAATTTTCAATTGGTTTAGAAAAGCCCCAAAATGAAAGAAATCCTACAAATAAAAATTACAAATCAAATCTGGCACGGTAGTCTTTCATCCACAGAAGCTGCTTGCATTTGCTTGTGAGGAATAGTGTGAAACAGTTAAGTTATTTGGGCTGGAAGTGAAGGAATTGGTTTCCCCCTAAGAAGATGGGAGAGTTTAGTCTTCACAATTTTTGTGCACGACAGTGTTAATATTCCTATTTTCAGTAAATCATGTGCAGACTTTCTCTTAATTTAATTCCTAGAAAAATGAAAAGCCAGGGAAAACATCTTGCCTTCAGGCTCTGAATGCATGATTCTTCTCACTGTAATTCTAAAGTTAGAGAGTGTACACACACTTTGTTGTAAACTCAGGAAATTATATATTTTAAACATTTTCCAAACATGGGGTGTGATTTCTCCATTAAAGAATGATTGTGAACTGCAAGCTGGGATAAATCCTAGTGTCTCTGATATATAGCAAGTTTAGTCTCAGGTCATCATGAGAAATGGTGAGAAGGCAGGTGTAATTTCGGAACAAATTTTAATAAACAACACAAAATAACCAATTCCATCATAAGCTCCCTGGTAACTTCAATAAAATACAGACTGTTTTTTTCAAGTGCTCAGGACCTTAAAATCTTATTGTTGATATACTTTTCAGAAATGCTTTCTCAGAAGATGTGTGCTTTAAAAATGTCTTTGCTGAATACATAGATAATAAAATGTGAGAGATGACCAAGACTGACTTGAGGCTACAGCAAAACTCCCTGCTGTGTTTTACTAATCCTGACACACAGGCATCTTCTCAAGTACTCCTCTGTGTTGTAGCACTGGTTGCATGGCACAGCAACGTACATTGCTGTCCCCATCACATTTATGCTGATGTTGCCTTTGACACTCATATTGACAAAGCTTGTGGAGGTGCTGTGAATCTCAGGTCTTCACGCTGGAACTGATTCTTCAGAGCTGTTTAACTACTAAGGTGTTGACTGGATGCAGAGTTCCCTGTCACTATCATTTTTGCCTCCTCCCAGATCAGGTTTTAAACCTGAGGTTTTGCATCGAGAGCTGGTGTACCTTAGAGTCTCTGCTTGGTTATTACAAGACCCTCTTCTGGCAAAAGCAAAACCAGGGACTTTTTTTTCTCTGGAAAATCATGTTGCTTTTGTCAGCTCAGCCCCTTGCCCAGCTTGCTCAAACACAGATTGAAGTCATTAAAAGTGGAGGCAGGAATTTCTAGCAATATAAGAGGTACTGGACTGAGAAAAATTAAGCAAAAGGTCTTATTCTTTGGTTTTTATGTTTTGGTAGACAAAATGTGAACTCAAAGCCACAGATTCTGGATTACTAAAGGGATTGAAGGGATTATTGATGAGTGAGCTAAAAAATGTTATGAAAAACAATGAGAAAATAATTATGTGAATGTAGAGGCATATTTGAAGCAGTTCAGGCTTTTCAAAAAACAGAAATCAAAATTACAGAATCACAGAATCAGTTATTTTGAAAAAGACCTCTGATATCAAGTACAATCTTTGACTGAACACCACCCTGTCAAATACAGCATGGCAGTAAGTGCCACATGCAATCTTTTCTTAAACACCTCCAGGGATGATGACTCCATCACCTCCCTGGGCAGCCTATTCCAATGTTTAGTTCCCCTTTCTGTGAAGAAATTCCTAATGTCTGACCTGAACCCCTTGAGGCTATGTCCTTTTATTTTTTCACTATTTGTCTGGAAGAAGAGACAAAACCCACCTGGCTACACAGAGAGTTGCAGTGAAAAGGTCTCCCCTTAGCATCCTTTTCTCCAAGTTATGCAGCTCCAGCTCCCTCAGCCAATCCTCATCAGACCTCTGCTCCAGACCCTTCCCCAGCTCTCTTGCCTTTCTCTGGACATGCTCCAGCACCTCAGTGTCTTTCCTGTAGTGAGGGGCCCAAAACTGAACACAGCACTCAAGGCATGGCCTCATCAGTGCTAAGTAAAGAGGGACAATCACTGCTCTGCTCCTGCTGCCACACTATTGCTGATACAGGCCAGGATGCCATTATCCTTCTTGGCCACCTGGGCGCATGGCTGGCTCATGGTCAGCTGCTGTTGACCAGCATCCTCAGATCCTTTTCCACTGGGGAGCTTTCCAGCCACTCTGGCCCCAGCCTGTAGCACTGCATGGGGTTGTTGTGGCCGAACTGTAGGACCCATCACTTGGTCTAGCTGAACCTCATACAATTGGCCTCAGCCTGTCTATCTAGCCTCTCCAAAACTCATCCATCCAGGGAAGTGGCTGCAGTGACATTATTCCTTGGGCAAGTCCAACGACACAGAAAAGACATTCTGGACCTTGTTCAATGGCCACTGCATTCAGTGGAGTCTTCTAAGCAAATTTGATGGTGGATAGCTTGGCTGCACCACAACAACTGTTTCTTTCTGTGCAACAGTGGTCCTACTTGTATTCAAGGAATGAGGAACAGTGCAACAGTAAAAATGTTAGAGGTGGAAACATTCGTTTTGCCTTTGCTGTTGAAAGACACTTATGAAAAGGATGGGTTTGTTTGAAGATGTGGGAAAGTTCAGCATCAGACTCATTATAACTTCAGTGGAAGGTAGAGCCAAATTCACACAAATTGCAGTTTACCAGTTTTCCAAGTGCTGGAAAGCCAGGACGGATTTTGCACTGATCATCCTTGCTACATCACCTCCATTGCTGCTAGTGAAAAAAGCCATGAGTACAACTGAAAATGTTTGCTCCTGCCACACTATTCTCTGCTCACTAACCTAGGGGCACATAATGATCATTGGACAGTTCATCTAACAGTGTGTAAGTCCACAGAACAGCTAGTCCTCAAATTTGCTTTCATTTGTCAGTCTGAAGGAACACAGTTTTTTTAAGCTAGGGAACAGAGTCCATGTTGTCTCTCAGGTCTTTCATTGCAGAGCACAGTGAGAGGTGTCTTTGTCAAACACATGAGTTTTGTTTCATTGAGGCTTTGAGAGAAAGTTTCAGGGCTGTGCTTGATAAACACTGAATTGAGCAAGCAGGATTTCTCTGTCTTCCATGTTTACACTATGTAAACACTATCACAATATTTACACTATTAGGTGCTTTCAAAATCCTAACATCTTTTCTGTGTTCAGCTATTCACTGCTCAGTTTTAAGTAGTGGAGTATTGATATTTTACAGGATTACATTAGTGCTACAGAGCTTCTGTGAAGAGCCTGGCAGAACATGTTTTTTATGGGATAGGAAGGAATACGTATTATGATTATGAATTCCTTCATAAGGAAGACACAGGGTAAAAAAGATGAAGTATAACACTGCCAAGTGCTTTGACTTCTCTGAAGCTGGAGGTACTCAGCAACTTTGCAGATACATTTGTGAACTGGCGAAAGGTCTGTCTTAGGTTACAATGTAGGATGTAACCAAAAGTATGTATTCTATCACCAGCTGTTAAAACCAGGTGGAGCAGGGTTCTTTATCTCTTCCACGACACATCCCTGATAACTCCCTCCGGAGCCTATCTTCTGCTAATGGGTCATCCAGCCTCACTGCATGACTCATAAATTACATCAGCCCTTCGTGAGATGCTCCACTCAGGGGGAGGAACCAAGCATTCCTACCTGGATATAATCTGAGGTTTGGAACACCACCGGCAGCCCTTACCTACTGGATTCCCAGAGGACAAGAGCTACATAACCACGGCAGGACCTTCAGAGGAGGACCAGACCTTCTACAGGATCACTGCTTCAACAGAACCACATCTATGATCTCAGGAGGACCACAGCCACCATTTAATTGGACTGCTACCACCACCCTGCCTGACAGGGTGGCAGGCTGTATGCTGACTCTCTAAGTGTTTTTGTACTATTGCATTTATTTTTAGTCTTCCTAATTAATTGTAGCTCTGATTTCAAGTCTCTCACTGGTTTGCTTCAAACTAGTACAGGTCACTTCCCTTTCTGACATGTTCCTTGGAAGGAAGAACCTTCCCAGCAAGAAGCAGCAGTCCTGTGCATTTCTGTACCATTCTCCGATGATCCTGCACCCCACAAATGAGAACAACCAAATCAGGCATTTCTTACTGAGGACTAAAGCTCAGGACACGGAAGCACCAGCACAGGGTGAAGCAAGCCAGCCTTGATTGAGGATTCATGATAAGGAAGTAACATGTCTGAGGAATTATCAAAAGAATCACAATGAGCTGGGGAAAAGGGAGTGATAAATAGGTCAGTCTCAGGAAGCTTAACTGAGACTCTGGCATGTAGGTAATAAGAGCAGTTCTTAGGTGACAAGATCTTGCTCAGCTTGACCAGGTTTTCTGCACCATCTGTTCTGCTCCCTTTTCACCTGCTTCTCCTGGTGCTCTTTTGGTCTCTCTGTGACCCTTCAGCCACACTGTGCAAGAGCAGAGCTCATGTAGCCCATTTAGTAGATGCTGGGGAAAAAGATTACAAAAACAGAAGCAGTGGTGCCTCTAGCATTACATTCAGATTAAGGATCGAGCCCCCAAACTGTTCCTTAGTCAATTCTGCTGTCAATGGGTGAATCATTTTCCTTTTTGAATGAGGCAGGCCCGTGGGAGGCTCTTAATCCTGTGATAGTCTTCCACATGAAAAGGTGAGGAAACCCACAAAAGCTGTCCCAGCCAGCTGAAGGAGTTTCACCAGCAAACAGGTTTTGCCACTTTGATCTGGCTTGCCATGATGATAGCTGCAGCTGAAGGTGTGTCACACTTGGCAAGGAAACCATCCTAAAGATTAACCATCAACTTAGAAGGGACTGCAGCCTTGTGGAGCAAATGTGAGACAACCGTGACATTTTTCTGAATGAAGTACAGCATTACTTGCCCAGAAACAAATGTACTATTTTTCCTTCCTACTACCCTCTGATCCCCTCTCTCAGGAAAGCATTCTTGGTGCTGCTTGTTACTGATAGGAATTGTAATTGTGGTTCATTGAGAGTAAAGCCTGCTTATTCAGCAGCACAGCTCCTACTGACTTCAGAAAGCCCAAAATATAAGCACAAAATCTCTGAGACAGACAAGAGGGAAGGCACTTGCTACACATTAATGACTGAATTTATGTAAAATTTGGGATCCTAGAATTGTGGAGGTGGAAAATTAGCATGAAGGTTTTGTTTTGTTCCTACTGTGTATCCTATTTATTTCTAAATAACGTCTTACAGAGCTAAAATCACAAATAGCATAAGCTTACATAAGTTGGAAATCTGATTTTATTGTGGTAAGAGATTCTTTTTCCCTTGACGACACTGTCCAGAGACTGTACAAAAGTGTTAAGGATCAGTGACAAATGAGCATAACTGGAGGAATTACTCACTAGCCTAAGGATACATGACATTGCCAAACTACCTCATAGGCTTGCAAAACATGCCAGGATTTGTGAGCCTTTCCTCTGTAATTTATACCCTTTTGTTTCCTGGAGAGACACTCAATTAAAAACAGGTCTTCCTAAGTAAAAGAAGCCATATACAGTTTGTGTCAGAGGTAGAAGTCAACCCCTTCCCCCCATGGTGAACTGGGTAAACTAGTTGATTCATACCTTGTCTATAAGAAGTCATTGTTTTCTACATGCTTGCTTTCTCTCTCTCTGCTTCTTTTTGCTTCTCAGTCCTTATTTCAAACAGAAAGTTAGTTCAATAATACTTGAGTTGACATGGAAGTTTTGTACTCCAGATGTCAAAAATCAGAGAAAATGCACTCACCTATTCCCATTCCTTCCAGTTTGTTGGTCTGTTTTGGCTGTCCATCCTGGTCCTTTGTCATCTTGATGACCTCCTTAGCATTATCAGTGAAGAAATCAAAACACTGGGGCAAAGAGGGTGCGATTCAACTCTGCTGTTAGCAGGAGTCCCCTCATAGGAGATAGCAGAGAAGGTGATAGGCAGTGGTGTGATTTTGTGTGCTCTGTTGCATGGGTGGGGCCCCCAGCGTTTGGAGATGCTATCTGGGCAAGGCTGCAGCTCTTGCTGAGTTTACTTCAGCATCTTACTTTGTGAAGAGCAATATACAGGTGATCCTGGATTGATGGCTAGCAGGGCCTGTGGGACTGCAGCAGGACTTTGTGGGGACTTCAGTACTACTCTGCCTTTGTGGATGAATTTGGATTTCTGCTGTTACTGACCTCAGTCATTGTCTTGGTTTGAAAGA
>VXAC01003313.1:372657-404055 GCA_013399225.1 Rhipidura dahli | reverse complement strand
TCCTGCCTTCCTTCCTGCCTTCTCACCACTCCCTGTGGGAGCCTCCACTGCCCAGGACAGAAAGCTGTGACCAAGGCTTTCCAGGAGCCTGCTGGACTCTGTGTAATGCATCGCTGTGTTGCTTTTCCGAGAGATGTCAGGGTGGTCAAAGTCCCCCACAGGAATCAGTTTCTGTGACTCTGAGGCTGTTTAAAGGTGCCTGTAGGAGGCCTCACCCACTTCCTCCTCCTGATCAGCTGTAGCAAACACCCACAGTGTCACCTTTATTAGTCTGCCCTTTTATCCTAACCCCTAAGATCTCAGTTTGCTCATCATGCCCCCCAGGAGAGAGCTCAAAATCCCATCATTATAGGTGTGACTTCCCTGAGGCCAGGGTGTGCTGCCACTGGGTTTTGTAAAGCCATTGCCATTTTCAGTGTTGAGAACTGCAGCAGGTGACAGCCTCATCTCACCCACTGGGGGTTTTGGGAAGGGGGAAATGATCCTCAATCCTGCATCTGCAAATCCATTAGTCAACACAGGCAGGCAGAAATGTGGAGCCATGAATCACCCTGGCCATCTCCACATGACCTCTGAGGAGTGTCATGAAACCACCCAAGCACCAGAAGAAGCCTGGATGGCCTCCAGTGAATGGGGAGGATGAACCCTACAGCTCCCTTGACTGTGAAAGGGAGACCAGATTTCAGCACAATGACAATTCACATCCACTTAGAGATCTGAGCTATAGTGTTTGTATCTGTGCTAAACTGCCAAATAACCTCTCAGAATACTGACTAGGGAGTACAGACCCACCTGCTGAGATGGGTAAGTGCTGTAGAAATGGAATAATTTAAAGCCTCTGTCTGCCAGAGTGAAGCAAACTAACAAAAAGCCCATTCATCTCTTTAATAAAACCTTTCCTCCTTTTTTGTAATCTATATGGGTCAGATCTCTTTTATGTAACACAAGGCTCTAATTCAGCTGAGTAAAAAAGTGTAATGCAATTTTGAGAATCTATAAATGCTCTGAATGTGATGTATTTAAAAACATCCATTCTGACTAAGTAGGAAGCAGAAAAATTACTTGTATGACCGTTAGGGATGGAGTTTAGTTCTCCAGAGAAAACACCAGTAGTCATATCCCCCATTCACTGGCAAATTCAGTGCCTTCCAACAAGTGTGGACACATGTTCTTTAACCCTTTACTGTGATGAAATAGCCATTTAAAAAGAACTTTTGAGTCAAGGCATGATCTGATTCTTTCCTTTCTTCTTCAAATGCATTCACACCCAGCACTGCTCAGTATGCTAACCTGATCTGGAACAAAAGCTACACAGATTTTTGGTAGTTACCAAAAGCTCAGTTTCAAAACTGGAGAGCATTTCATTCTTAAAGCATAGAAAATCAGTCAGGAGAAAATGCAAGTGACTCTGTGCAATCTTCCATTCTCAGGGTAATTTGCTTTAAAATAAGGAGAGAGAGGTATTTATAGACTCCCTGCCATTACCACTGGCTCCATGACAGGTTCTTGGTCCTCTGAAACCACAGCCAGCAATTCAGTCTCCTTCCAGGCACTCTTCAGAGAGGTTGGAGGGCAGGGAATACTGCAGCTGCAAGCAACCCTCTGGAGCTGGCTGTGGCTGGACCTGCTTCTCTCCACCAGTTCCTTCCACATGCTTCATGCAAGACACCAGCAAATCTGCAGCTCCTGGAGAAAATCAACCCAGCTTAGTGTATTCTCAGGCATTGCTACAGCATTGGGTTTCGCAAACAAAAAGAGATTCAATTCCCCAGTTGAATCCAAGCTGCAGTTTGTCTTGTCTTTCTTGCACTCAACCCCGGCTGCAGGAATGGAGATGAACTGCAGAGCTGCTCTCAGGGCAGGAGGTGCCACCACCAGCAAGAGATGGGCCATGGAAGAGGGTGAAGTGTTTACCTACACAACTTAGATCAGACCTCATCATTTAATTCCCATTCCTTTATAGTTATTCACACATCCAAGGAAGTCTGGTGACACAGACAGGGCTGCCAAACAGCCCCTGTGCCACTAAGCAGCTGCTCAGGGCTGTGGGCTGTACCTGCCTGTGGCTCCTGGCCATTGGACACAGCATCCCGGCCAGCAGGTGAGTGACACCCCACTGCACAGCTCACTGGGAGAGCTTTGCTAAGTGGAGATTATTAATGGCTGGAGAAGGGCATTTAAACATGGGTTTGATACTTTCTCCTAGAATTAGGACAGAATTACATTACTTTGCATTCTGATTAATTCTTTTAGCCTGCAACTGACTTCAGATTTGCATAAGCAGTGTAGTTCATGCTTTCTGCTACCAAACCCCTAAAAGCAGGATGTTTTTCAGCTATTATTTTGCTTTCAGTATTTCACATTAATTTCCATGGTGCTTTTGTCATTGTTCAAGAACATACAATGCACTGCCAGCTCTATCATTAATGCCAGCTCAATAGAACAGTGTCAGAATGATGATGACGTCTTGCTTGCATGAATTTCAGCTTTTCTGATAAAACTAAAAAAATCTAAGCCTCATGTGTAATTTTTTTCTGACCCTGCATGTTGCTCTCTGCCCTAAAGACCATCTTGTTTAGCCTATGAAATTCCATTTATGGATTCCCCCACCATGGGGATGCTCAGCCCCGAGCCTGCTGCTGGCACATTTGGTGCTCACAGTTTTAAGACTGTTTATGCAAAACAGAAGCTTGCAGCAACCATAATAAAAACATCACAACACTACAGGGAAAGGGCTCCAAGGTGGAGCTCCTGCTCTCTGCAGGCTCCCATGCCATGCTCTGCAGTACCTGCACCTGGCAGTCACTCCCTGTCAGCCAAGCAGGGCTGAAACAAAAGCACAGGCAAATTAACTAGGGAAAAGGAAGACCCATATTCTGCCCACTGACTCAAGGTTCTTGTCTAGAAAGGGCCTCTTTCACTTGTCCCAGCTCCTGGTACATGAAATGCTTCTTTTCTGTCCCATGACACACACACTATTCTTCATTATGTTACCCACCAATAAATCTCCAAAAGAGGAAATATTGTCTTCATTTGGGAATTGTAATTAAATGTCCTTGATATAAAGCCAGATTTTCATATCAATCTTTTGTGCTTTCATCCAGGCATGCCAGCAAGCCTTTACCTGCCAGGGAGGAACAAGGGAAGCATTCTGTATTTTTCTGCTGGAGGACAGACACTTCCCAGTAAACAGCAATGGGCACTCAGGTGTGGAACCCTGCCTGTTGAGACTGTTATTTGTGAATATTAAAGGATGACATTGTTTTGGGATGTCATAGCTGGTATTTCAGTTCCAGTTTAAATGCCACTGCTCTGGAGGTCCATACAGTCCCTCTGCCCCTCTGTGCTGGCCATCAGGGTCACCTCATCAGTGGGGGACTCATAAGGGAGATGAGACATCTCCTGGTTTTCCCATGTGCCACAGACTGAGACATGCTCCAGCTGTAGGCTCCCACAGATGATGACAGTGACAAACCTCCTTGTTTGCCCAGATAGGTGTATGAAAAGTAGAATCATAGAGAGGTTTGGGTTGGGAGGGACCATCTAGTTTCAACCCCCTTCCGAGGGCAGGAACATCTTCCACTGGACTTGGCTGCTCAAAGTTCCATCCAGAGAGTCTTGAACACTTTCAGGAATGAGGTATCCACAACTTCTCTGGACAACCTGTTCCAGTGCCTCACCACTCTCACAGTAAAGAATTTCTTGCTAATATCTCATCTAAACCTTCCCTTTTTTAGTTTAAACCCATCAACCCTATGGAAGTACTCAGGATGAAGGAAATCTTGGAAATAATTTCCCTGCTTACAAGGACAGGCAGAGTTAGGTCATCAGAAAAGCAAAGCTTCCTTGCTGTATTGCTTGTCTTAGAGATCAGGAATACAGGGTCTCAAGGCATCAATGCATTTACAAATTGGAGAGCACAGTTCCCACACTCCATTCCCCACTGCCAAGACTGGAAGAGCCCTGGACAACCCAGAAAATCTTTGGCTTTGAAGAAAAACTTGCAAACAGCAAGGAAGGGACCTAGGTGTTTTGCAAACCAAACCCTGTAATGTGGAAATGTGAGACACTGTGGCCAGTAGCAGTCTCAGGGCAGGAAACCAGGGAGCTGGAGAGCAGAGGCACACATGGTCCTGCAGGTCCAGTGCGGGCTGTGGGAGAGGCAGAGAGGGATGAACACAACAAAAAGTTGAGGGGGTCTGGGGATGATGAATCAGTAATAAAAGGTGCTGCTTTGGGGCATTGAACAGGAAGGGAAAAGTGAAGAAAACAGGAGCCATGTGAAACTGTCTCAAAAAGTGCTCTGAATACAGCACATGCCCTGACTAAACAGAGTGGATCTCTTCTGCTTGGGAAGTGTCAGCAGGCTCGCTGTGGCACTGCAGTTTTGCTGGTTATATGCTCAGTGTGGATGCTCCAGTTCACACCAGTGCTGCCACAGTGTTAAAAGTTAAACACCTCTTGCTGGGCTGCAAATCACCCCAAACTGTCCCTACTACTCCTGCAGATGTTTGGATGTAGTGAACAAGAAATAAGCTCAAGCAGTTTTATCCAGAAGCTCACAGACATTTTTATCCCATTACAGTCACACACACACTCAGAGAGCCCAAACACATCAGGCCAAAGGGCACCACAAGAATTCAAACAGTTTCAGTCTCTTCTGCAACTGCTCAGTCATGTTATATCTCAGTGTTATTCCTCACAGAGTATTCAAGCCATAAATTCAGACACAGAAGTTGTTTCTTCCCTCTCCTCCCTAGATTAAGCTGCATGGCCAGATTAAGGCTGTGTATGAATGTTGTAATTTCCACAGGTGAGTATCAACCTTTCTCAAAGAGCAATGCAAAACTGCTGGGCTGTGTTTGGCCTATTTGCTAAGCTCTGAATTTACAGTATTGTTTATCAGATTTCTCAATATTTACACTCGGTTCCCATCTCAGTAAACAGATGACATATTATATGATACTACTGTTCAAAAACCCCAAGGAATTGAAAACCAGAAACTCTTTTCAGCAGAAACACACAAATGCAAAAGATAGTGAAATTAGCTTCCTTCCAATGCCTTTTTCTTTGTCCATTATTTATAGATAACGTGCAGTTCATATGTGTGTAGAGCATGAGCACTGCTGGGAGATAGGCATTGCTTGATTGGTTCAGACTCTCAGTATTTTTAACTCACAGAGTGACATTTTCTAGATGCTTCAGGAGAAAGATTTCTGTAGGGAAGGATAGTAGGAAGGCTGGCTCCTAAATCAAATTCTTCTTTACTGAAAAACTTGGTATGTGACAGAGCATGAGGAACACACTGCATTTTTTGAAGCTCAGTTGAGTGGAGAATGAGAAAATGTCCCTTTTTTTACATAAATGCCTGGCCCTGTCTTGAGTCCTGCATGCTTCTGACACACTCCATGATCCCTGGGCATTGAGTTACCCTGCTGAGTGTCTTTTGATGAATGCATTTGAAATTTTTCTTCTTCTACTGAGTATGGTCTGGCTGTACCTTTCACTTTGCTTTGCATCTTTTTTGCAGTGTTTTTGTTGATCTCTGTTGGCAGACAGTGACCTACAGCACTTGGTGGTGCCATTGCACATAAGCTGTCCATTGGCCTGTCCACCTTCTGCACAGGAAAGCCCTTTGGTAACAGCCCCAGACAAAGCCTCTCTCTTAAAGGTATTTTGTCTGCACTTGAAAAGCAAGGAGAACAGTTCATGAAATAAGGGAGTATTTCCAAATCTGTGCTGCATCCTGGTTCTAACTGCAGAATCCCTGCAAGGCTGTTGAGTCTGAGTGGTGGCCCAAGCCTTGCCCCAGGATGGAAAGGCTGCCAGTGCCCCAGGGAGGTTTGTGAAGCAGACAGGATAATGCTGGTGAGCACAGCTTCAGAAGAGCCAGGCACTGAGAAAGCAAACAAGTCCCTGGCTGGGATAGGACCATGGTATATGGCTTTTGCCCCAGTAGGAGAAAATCCCTCTTAATTGAAGGGAAGCTGTTGTTACTTCTGTATTGCACTTTTCTGTTTTTAATTAAATGGAATAATTTTACATAATAAATCAAGAAGTGCACCTGCAGTAAGCAATGTAGATTGGGCAAAATGTTGATTTTAATTATGCTAAGTTTATTCAACCGTGTTAATGCCAGTAACTCCATCTGGCTGGAGCAGCAAGCATGGTTTAGCATTTATTTCCAGGTATACAAGGCTATGGTTTGTGGAGACTGAAAAGAGATGAGCCATTGAAAGGAATTTGATTGCAAGCAAATTAATCTTAAGCTGCAAGAACATAATAATAGCAAATAACATTATATGAACTTCATCTACATTAGAGTTATAGGGGGACATTTCCTGCATATAAGTTAGCTTAATATGGCACCAGTTTTGGCAATGTTTTTAATTCAGTAATCTATACCTCAAAGGGTTAAACAAATGAGGGGATCTTAAAAATTTTGTTTTATTTAATATTCATGTGATACTGTATTATAATACAGACTAGCTGCTGAGGTGTGACAATTCTCTTTTGTGTTTCTTGATTCATATTAATTCAGTTTTTCTTAAGAACAGAAGTTTTCTTCTTTTCTAGTGCACAGAGGAAGGCAAGCCACCCAAAGACAAGCATATTTTCAGAGGCTGCAAAGCTGTCAGTACAAACTCATTCATTCTGCATTTGGACTTTGAAGAATGTGCACAGTGATGAGGGCCCTATCTGAAAGAGCTGTGTGCTACTTTTTAAGGGAAAAAGCAAATGCACAACCTCATTAACATGAGTTACTGTGGTTAAATAGCCAGGAGATATGGAAAGAAGCAGCAAGTTGGCAGGCTCTCGTGGTTCATGTGCCAAATTAGTATGGAATTGAAGAGGTTGCCATGAAAAGGAAACTTCTTGCTTAGTGATTTACAGTGCAAGTGCCTAAGCATAAACCAGAAATACTTCAGGGGTTATGAAATACTGAGATTTAATATGTATTTTTGTGATGATTAAATAAATTCTTCCTTTTTTAATAGCATCTTCTGTAAAGCTGCTTTTTAAAGAGGTCAGTCCACTAGATACACAGCAGATAAGGGATATGAGAAGCTCAGCTTCCTAAAAGCTACTGCAGATGTAGTCCCTAGTCCTGATGTTTCTTGCTAATCTCACAAGTATTCATACAGACTATGCCTGAGATGTAAAATTTACAATTAAAAAAATACTAGAAAACAGTCTCTTTTTCAGCCTGAAGTTTGCCCGAAAAATATGAATAGTTACAGTGCTTTGTTCTCAGCTGATTCTGTGGGAAACAGAAAACCCAGCCACCCCTGGTCTTCAGGTTCAGCATATTTCACCACAAAGCTTCTACTCTTTCATTGGAGAGCCCCAGTGTACAAGAAGCAAGGGCTGAATTGGTTATCATATAAGGGACACAGCTGCAAGCACACAGATCCCCTCTGGTGACCAGGCTCTCCTGCACAAGGCGAAACTCAGACGTGCAGGACAGGACTGCTTTGTTCCAAGGAGCTCAGCAGGCCTGGGAGATGAAAAATACAAAGTGACTGCTAAGAAATGGTAAACAGAGGGATGTGTACATAGTGTTGCCACTGCTGGGCTGGGCTCAACTTCACTGCAAAATTATATCCCTAACAGATGTCACTACGGAGGGAAATGGTGGGAAAATAATTAGTATTAATGGCAGCTCAGTAAATGAAACTTGCAGACTCAATTGCTTCGTACTCCTATCTTTGTAGGTGCTGTGAGGGTCCCTAGGGTGGCAGATAAATGGGTCTGGATCACCCATTCACTAGCTGACACTTGAGCTGAGATGCAAGAGTGAAGACACAAGTCCCACCACTGTAGTTAATGTGGCATCCTTTAGGCACCTGTTTTGGATACTAGCTTGTAGGTCAGTGTGGTCAGTGGTGGACCCTGGCTGGACCAGGTGTCAGCCAAAGCTACTCAGCTACTCCCTTCCTTAACTGGACAAGGGAGAGAAAATATAACAAAAGGCTCATGGGTTGAGATAAGGACAGGGAGATATCACTCAGCAATTATTGTCATAGGCAAAACAAAATCTATTTGAGAAAATTAATTTATTGTCAATCAAAATCAGAGAAGGATAATGAGAAAATAAAAAGTCCTAAATTTTAAAACACCTCCTCCTCACTCCTCCTTTATTCCCAGGTCCAACTCACTCTTGAGTTCCGTGCCTTCTCCCTCCCAGCAGCACAGGTGTACAGGGCATGGAGTCCGTGGTCAGTTCAGACAGACACAGGTTGTCTCTGTCATTCCTTCCCTTGCTCCAATGGGGTCCCTCTCGTGGGAGACACCTCCCAGTTCTCCAATGCAAGTCCTTTCCACAGCTCTTCACAAACCTGCTGCAGTGTGGGCTCCAGTCTCCATGGGTCCATGGGTCTCGGCAGAAGCCTGCTCCAGCATGGTCTTCCCATGGGGTCACAACCTCCTTCCAGCATCCACCTGCTCCAGCACGGGGTCCTCCACAGGTGCAGGTGGATCTCTGCTCTTCTGTGGACCTCCACAGGCTGCAGGGGCACAGCTGCCTCCCCACAGGCTGCACCAAGGGCTGCAGGGCATCTCTGCTCCAGTGCCTGACCTCGGTGCCTGCAGAGATTTTTCGCTCACATAGTCTCACTCCCTTCTTCTGGCTACTGTTGCACCACCATTTTTCCCCCTCTTAGATACATTATCCAAAAGGTGCTGCTACTGTCACTGATGGGCTCAGCCCTGGCCAGTGATGGGCTCATCTCGGAGCCATCTGGCACTGGCTCTGTCAGACAGAGGCCAAGCTTCTAGCAGCTTCTCATAGAAGCCAACCCTACAGCCACTACCAAAACATTGCCATGCAAACCCAACACAGTCAGGGACCAGGGAGACAGCTTCTCACCCCATAGTGTATCTCTGAAGGAGCAGAGAGGGATGGAGGATGAAGGATGCAGGATGATACAGAGACTGAACTACATCTCTGAATTGGGTTTGGAACACAGTGCAAGGGAGAAGGCTGCACATCACTGTCTCTCATCAGA
The DNA here is from genome assembly GCA_013399225.1 of Rhipidura dahli. Taxonomy (NCBI): domain Eukaryota; kingdom Metazoa; phylum Chordata; class Aves; order Passeriformes; family Rhipiduridae; genus Rhipidura; species Rhipidura dahli. Next base: position 395,047 of record VXAC01003313.1, on the reverse strand, counting down.
GAGGGCACAGTGTCTGTCTCCAGTGCAGCATGAAGTACAAGCTGGGAAAATATCTTGAGAGGAAAGAAGGGGTCTGGTTTGGATCACTGCTGTGACAAAGTCTACAGAAAAGGACTGACATTGTGCTGGAGGACAAAAAATAATAAACCCCTGTTTGTCCGCCTCTGCAGAGCATGGGGAGGCAGTGGGAGCTGGGCTGCTGCCCAGGCCCAGCGTGCCCCTGCAGTGGCCTTTATTCAGATCCAGATCATCCTGGAGAGGACAAGAACTCTCCCATCCGCTCAGGGTGGTGGCCATGCCATTGTGCCCCAAGGAACATGGCAGCCCTGGCAGGGCAAGCAGGACAGTGGGGCAAAGAGACACCCAGGGAGGAGAGCTTCTGGTTTCCTTAATTCTTGGGTAGGTTGTGAGGGACTGTTCACATGTATCCTTTCCATTGTGAGACCTCTGTTCCCTGCTGGAGTGAGTTTTGCTCCCCGTGCCCTGCTGCTGGCAGTGTGCTGCACGCCAGGCTCTGCAGCTGTGCCAGTGGCAGCCTGACCCCAGCAGCCTCTGCACCCCCTGGCCAGGGTCCCTCCTGCCAGGACAGAGCTGCTGCCCCGGGCAGTGCAGGGGCAGCGAGCCTCTCCACTCCATCTGAGCTTTCCAGAGCAGCTGTACTTACAGGAGGAGAGGCAGAAAGGAGGGAGATGAGCATTGCTGGTACACTGGGCTGAGACATTCTCCTATACTTTGGTGCTTATTTTGGTTTAATATATTGCCCGTCTGTGTTTATTTTACAGGTGTTTATTTTGGATAGAGCTCTGTTTACATTTCTGTTTTTATGGGGAGTGCACAAATGTTGATATTTGCTTTGCTGGGACTTGGCATTCCTCCTCCTCCCTTCCACCCAGCCCTCACTTTGGCCAAGCCACCAGTCATGGCCAGCAAGTTAAAGGCTCCTTTTGCTTTCAGCCCACTTTCCACCCACCAGCCCTTGGACCCCTCAGAGTCAGCTTTGACAAAGCATGTTCATGCTTCAAAATCCTTCAGAGCATGGCCCATATCAGCATTCCCCATCCCCTCCACCTCTCGGTGCACCAGAGGAGGACACATGTGACATTCTTCACATGCAGAGCCTCTGAATTACACCACTGCAAAAGGCCTTTCTGCCTCTTCTCTCTTCACACAGTGACCTGGGCTCAGTGGGAGCTTCACATCCCCCTGGGCCATGTCTGCACAAAACCAGCTGCAGTTTTTCCATTGATTTGTGCTGAGGTGGTGGGAAAGCTGACAAATCAGATCTTTCCTGTCCAGCCCGTGAAGTTAGGTAGGTGGAGCTTAACTATTTCTTTAGAGGGAAGGAAGCCACTGAACACCTTGTACATGAGGGTCCCCCCTCTGTGCCAGCTAAAAAGGCAGAATGAGGATGTGCTACACACTAACTGAGCTCTCACTTACACTGTCACTCTTACCAAAAACCACGGCTGAAGCTTCTAGGAAACAGGGAATAACATTCACTCAGCCTTCACTTGTGGATGAGCTCACTTCTTTTCTCCAGTTTCTTTTTGCAGCAAGCTCCTGACACTGTTTTTCTGGCAGCTGCTTGGCATCTCTTTTGTTGGAAGTTTCAGGTTCTCAGCCTCTTGGCCGATGTGTGGGCTTTGCTCTGACACCGTGCCACCATTCCTGCCTTTTACCAGCCCCTTCCCAGGTTCACCAGAGCTCTGATGATGGGAAATCCAGCCCGGTCACTTGAGGGCATTGCAGACCTCTTCAGAGCAAACCCTTGAAGGGATGCTGAGAAAGGGCTTTGTTGAGTTTGCAGCACAACAAATGAATACAGAGTGACTCCTCTGGAAAAATCCATGGCATTTCTATGACTCTTACAGGTGGATGCTGAGATGTGACAATTAAAAACTTGTGACCTCTTGCCTATTTTGTGTTTTTATATAATTCATGGGCAAGAGCTGCGTATGCATTACATGCACTCAAAATCATTCAGCTGAATGTACATCTGTCCTACAAACAGTGTGCACATGCATTTAATACCACTTGAGCTAGCAAAGTATTAATCTCCTTTGAGTCTTTTTCCTCTATAACACAGCTGATTAACAAAAAAATTAAAATCTGATGGGAGAAGTCTCTTCTGACAACCTCAGACAGCCAGACAGGACAGTGTCACAGACCTCAGATCTGTACAGACCCCACAGCTCCTCATAGTAGAAGCCATCAGTTACCTCCTAACAGTGACCTCCTACCCTTCAGGTGCCACAGGAGTAGCTCTGGTCAGGAAAACTGTGTTTCCAAGCAGAGTAAGACTGAGGAACAAATATAAATACTCTGGTCTGTCCTTGAGAATGACAAGTGCTGCTCCAGCTCTTCCAGAGACATCTTTCCTCAGCTCTTCTGGCATCTGTCTGGTACCTGCAACCAGGAGACTCGCAGGAGGGCAAGAGGTGAGGAGCCACTGTGGAGCTGTTCCTGCCAAAGACAAGGATGAACCTGGCTGAAGGAAGAAGGATGGCTTGCTCAATATGGAAGTACCTATAGCATGAGGCCAAGCTTTGGGTTTGTGTGCTTTAGGGACATGCAGGAGTGACAAACTGAGGACTGGTGCATTCTCCCTGGGGACAGGAAGAGCCTTGGAGCACAGAGCAGGCAGCCTCAGTCCCTGCCTCATTAGCATTGTCTTCCTTACACTCTCTCTGGGGCAGAATTTCTTTCATTAAAACCAAGGTCCAAACCTATGAAGATAATTAAATATTTGAAGTAGTCCCTAGCTGGGAAGTGGGCACCTGAATCCACAGTTTAGGTTCTCCAGATTACTCTTGGGCTGCCCCAGTCTGGAATATGCTGGAGGTAGGCCAGCATCTGAGTTTTTGGCATTTGCACTGCCACTTGTGAACTTGCATTGCCAGAGGCCTCACGGACCCCTGTGGGTCCTACTGAGCATCTGCTGCTCCAAGAACATGGGCTCTTCTCTGTGAAAGACTTCAGAACTGTTCTTGTGGGTGGGCAGAGGTGGAGGGACTGCAGGGAAGTGGAGGTCCTGGAACTTCTTCTGTCTGCCCAGTTTGGTTCATCTCTGTCTGAGAGCACACAGGTACTGAGACCTCATGGCTCAGGAGCTGTCACACAAACCCTTTACTCTCTGGGGCTGCTCCACTTTGCCTGGCTCTCTCAGAGCTCTGCCAAGACAGGAGCAGCTTAAAGGCCTGGGAAAAGGGATGCATGGAGCTTTCACTTATGAACCCTCAGCAGCAAGCCCACGAAATGAATAAAATAGTTATTGACTAAACTATATAGATAATTTATGTATTTTATGCTCAGATGATCTTTAAATACTCCAAGGTCATAGAAATCCTTAGAATTGGCTATTTGCAGAGATCTGACTGTTTGTTGACCAGCACATTAAAATTATTTTTTTAATTTTGCCACTGAGCTCATGAAAAAAACAGGAGGAAATTTGCATTCATCTCCCTCCTGACCTTGTCTGCTCAGAAGAAATACAGGGATGCCAGCTTCTAGGAAATACAAGAGTAACAAGATCAGGATTTGAAAACTGTGTGAGAGAGAGCTAGGTGAGCTCTCATAGCTCACCCAGCTTTCATAGGTGAGCTGTTTTCACTTTCATAGGTGAGAGCTATAGCTCCAGTTCCTGATGGCCTCATGCAGCTCCACACAGTGTTACAGTAGTCTCATTTTCTTGGGGAGGGCTCATAGGTCTCTGCTGCCTGGTGAGATACTGCTGGTAACCTGATGCTTGCAGGAGTGCCCACAGTGTAAGTCAGAGCCCTAAAAATGGTCTCCAGAGGCTGTCAGACTGTAGTGCCAGTGCAGAAGCAAAGCAGGGATTGCTCTGGAACACAGAAGCTGTGGTGCCTGCTCAGTCATAAAGACCCAGTGATCACACAGCCATATTCGATGATGTTTTATGGAAACACACTGATGAGAAAAACTGCCATTTCCTGATGAAGCATGAAGTGCAGTGCAAAGACATTTAGTCTGTTGCTCCTTCACGTGGTGCTGTGCCATCCTGCAAGAGCAGGTGTCCCTGTGCCCAGCCTGAAGCTCCTGCAGCCCCCACAGCCCCAACAGGAACCCTCAGCTTGTGCTGATCCAGCCACTGCCCTGCCACACCAAAGCCACTGGGGAGGACACCCCTGTCTCCTGGGAGACCCTGTGTCCTGGGAATCCTAGCAGCCCCCAGAGCCCTGAGCTGGCTCCCCAGCAGTGAACAGATGGTTTTGCTCCTTGCAGGGGGACGGGGGTCACTCCCGAGGCCCTGGTGACCTCACACCAGTTTCTGTGTGTCTTGTGACATACCCAGGCCACAGAGGAAGTCAAAATACCTTTAACTTCACTGGAAAGAGATGAATCACTCCCTGCAGGCACCCTTCTCTCCTCTGTGACTGTAGCAGGGGCTGAGGCTCCTTGCTTAGGTTCATGCTTAGGATATGGGCTTTAGGGGCTGTGGTTAAGCACATTGGATATAGTTACGTGGTTATACACTCATATACTCAAAAGTAGTTTCAGACTATTATTGGTGAGCTCTGACACTTGAAGAGCTTGAAAAAAAATCTAAGTTATGGTGGTTCTAGACTGAAGGGATGACAAATTCAGGATTTTTAGTAGGATTTCTCATTGCACATTCTCTGATTTTGTACAGCCTCTCCTATGTTCACAGCAATTGATTTCTTTTTATTTGAATGTATTTGCAGAATTACTAGTTTTCTTTTCTCTGCCTGCCTCACCTGTGTTCAGATAAACTTTTTTGGCTCATAAACGGGACAGTTTTGGTTCTCTAGTACAGACTCAGCGTGTTTGCAAAACACTTAGTGACAATAGACATATTTTGAAGTTAATTACTGAATAGAGATTGAATAGGGGTTCTTTTCATATTGCTGCAAATATGCCCCACGCCTCTATTTCAAATATTGTACTTGTTAGTCACTTAGGCCCTTGTCCAACAACTTTTAATATCACTGGAAAGACTGATGCTGGCTGCAGGGACTGCTGGATTAGGCATTACAGAGCAATAATTCTGACACTTGCAAGAACTTTTTAAGCTGTTTTTACTCATATTTACTGCAAGATGTGAGGCTGATTGTGTTCCCAGCTCCATGTATAAGGGGGGAGGGGTAGCTCAGGGGGAATCCTGGCACCATGCTCCTCATTGCCGTCCAGTTTCCCAGCTTCTCACTTCATGGTAATTAAGAGGTTTGATCCTCATTGCTCGAGTGGGGGCTGTTCCCAGCCAGCCTAATGATATAAAATAAGCAGACATGAGGCTGGGCATTTTGCAGGGCAGCTGGCAGTGGCTGGAAACCCTTTGAAAAGACTGCTGCCACCCACGTCCCGAGCACTGCTCTAAGTCAGTGATTAAGCACTCAGCCAGCAGATTAGGAGAGGCTGCTGGGGACAGCTCTCCCGGGCCACCACTGGCAGCACCAGCAGAAGTGTGAACAGGCACAAGTAGCAGGATGTGTCTCCTGAAGGGCTGCAGATATGTGAAACCAGGTTCTCAAATCATCGTGTCTGTGCCTGAATGCACCAGAAGTGTTTTTGTGTGCTGACACAGGCTGAGTGAGAAGAAAAGTGCCCCCAGGTCTCGAGGCAGCTTTTCAAAACCACCCCCAGCCAGGCACTCTCTCTGATGCCATAATCCCTTCTGGAGCAGGAATTTCTTTAGCCAACTTGGATCATCTTCTTCTCCTCCTTCTCCTCCTGCTGCTTCTCCTGGCTCCTCATCCTGTGCATCTCATCTTCCAGTTCTCAGTCACAGCCCAGCTCTCCATCTCCATCCTCAGAGTCAGCTGATATTGGCAGTACATCCCTGCTCCTGACAGTACATCCCTGCTCCCTAATCCTGCTTAGTTATTAAACTGATATCAATTTAGAAAACAATTTAACTTAAATCTTGACATTTTGTATTTAAAGATGTTACTGCAAAGAAGCTAAAAGGTTGTGCAGGAGCCCTTTCACACAGAGGCTAATCCAGGATTTGGGACCTCCCCAGGGTGCAGCAGTGTCTTCATACTTGGGCACTGGCCTCTGGGTGAGGGAACAGCTGGTCAGAGACGTGGGCAGGGGGACTCTTTCATTTCCCATCACTGTTTGCAGTGATGTTGGGTGGGCCAGGCTGGGCACTTGTGTCCCACATGTCCCACATGCCCCTCAGGCTACAAGTGTGTGGGTTATGTGTCATCCTTCCTGCCCTCCTGCTCCTGTGACAGCTGCTGGCACATTTTCTTCCTGGGACATATTGCTCAGGACTTGCTTCATGTTGAAAAGGATACATGTCCACTTCTGATCAGTACTCAAAATAATAGCAAGGTGGGGTTTTAAAAGGCATGGTGGGAAGACTAGAAATAGAAATAACAGAAATAGAAATAGAGATAGAAATAGAAATAGAAATAGAAATAGAAATAGAAATAGAAATAGAAATAGAAATAGAAATAGAAATAGATATCCAATGCTTTGCAGTGTAGGTAAACTTTCAGTAGGGTCAAGGCCACTGAGAGGGGGATTCCAGACCTGCCTGTCCCAGTATATCTGTGATGTCTGCAGCACTGGTCAGTGCTGAAAACAAGTCCCAGTCTCCTGAACTTCTTAAGTATATCAGCACAGTGGAGTTGGCTGGAAACATTTTTAACAGTCTGACACTGGATACATTTCCACGCTTCTCGGTCCAAAATCTGTCTCTAACTATGGTGAACTAAGCAGCATGTGTCTGAAAAAACAAATAGTTTCCAAATGTTTCAGGCTTGTTCATGTAAAGAAGTCTCTCATAAATATCACTCAGACTTTATTACTTTATTACTAACCTCTGATATAATTCATTTACTGAAAACAGGGTCTGACTTGCAGGGTCTGTACTCTGAACCACCACAGATGTAAAGTATGCAGAGGGAGCAACATCCTTCTCAGGTGTCTCCAAGTGCTCTCTCGGGGCTGTTTTTGGCTCTGGGTATGAATCTCCTCAGAGAAGCAATATGCCCTGCAACAGCTGTGTTGCTCTCCCAAAACAGTCTTTCATCCCTCTGTTGATTACATCTGGACAAGCTTCGCTGGGTAGGAAAACCCAGCAGGAGAAGGAACCAGCTTTGCGTGGTGAAGGCTCTGGCAGAAGGCAGGAGCTGCATTACAATTGTGTTGCATTTCTGTAACAGGGTCTCTGCTGGTACCACTAATGAAAGCAACTACTCTGTTTAATGCTTTGGTAGATTTTCCCCTGTTCCACAGTAAGAGTCATGTATCATAATGTGGAGGGAGCAGGGGCCTTCAGGCTGCCCAAAGTCTGCTGCTTTCAGTCCCATTCAGCCTTGGTTCCATGTGATGCAAAGTAAGTCTGTCCTGGATCCAGCTGCTTTTTGGTACTCCAGGGAACCTCCCATGATCTGGGCAGAGTTACTCCTTGCTTATACCCACGTGAGTAGGAATGGGACTGCAGAATCAGCTTTGGTGATAGTGAATACTAGACTTTTCCAGACTTCTGAAGTTGTTTGTCCCACAGGCCCTAAATTCTGAAGTGTTACTAGACCTCCTGTTTAGTAGGATACAGTGTGAGCTAATCTCAGCACAGATAGGATGGGCAGGAATGCTCTCCAACCCAGGTCCCAGTGCTGGTTTAGCTGGTTTAGCTGGGCTGACTCTCAGTGCTGGGGCAGCAGATGAACAGAAGCAGAGAACTGTCAGGTCCATCCCAGCAGGTTTGCAAGTCTGTTACCTGTGCTGTGACCCAATTATATTGGTTTGTACATTATTTGGAGAGAAAGTAGCACAAACTGTAAAGCTTTAACTTGAAGATGAAGGGGGTGGAACAGCTCAGTACAAGCTGAGCTCAACACAAGTTCCACATCCATTGATCAGGAGATGTTTGCAGAAAAATCCCCTGAGCTGAAGATGAAAATAGCCACCAAAGTGAGGAAGATCATTTGCCTGGAAAGCTGTTAAAATTCCAAACAACTTTTCCATTTACATTGCCTCTTGCCTCTTTCAGAGGGGGTTAAATGACCAACTTGAGCAAGATGCCAAGATGCCGTAGCTCTTCTTGAGCACAGCAAAACCATCTGAAACTCAGGAACTTTGCCTTGTAGAGAGACCCAGACAACAGGAGAATTTTTCTCTCCATGCTTGGCAGAGGCTGGATGTACTCCCTGGGAGTATGGTTCATGCCAGAGGACAGCCCAGGGACATGCAGCAGGCTGCATGCCCCAGTGGTGTCAGTCCCAGTTCCAGAGTGGTTGCACTGTGTCTGACTGGGATGGAATTAACTTCCTTTGGTCAATCCACCACAATTATTAATGGGTTCCAGAGGTGCTATGCACAAAGGACAAAATTAGGCCAGCATTTTCCCCTGCATGCAGAGTAGTTCAGGATGTAGATGGCTCTTGTAAAAGTCCCTGCCTTTGTTGTATTGCCCTGCTGTTGAAAATGCTGTATCCCACTAGAAGATTCACTTTTTTCTTGCCAACTTGCCAGTTTCCATAATTTTGGCACTGTGAGGCTTGTTTCACAGAGCCTTTGGATTATGTGAGCTCCTGTAGGACTCCTAGCATGAGTAAAGCTGCAGAAGAGGAGGGTGGCCTGTGGGCTGCCTTGTGGGAGGGCAGGATGCCAGAGTGGGTGCCACGTCCAGGATCTGCTATTCTGTACATTAGCAGGAGCAGAAGATGGCTCCTTTTGCCCTGCTTGGCAGTTACAATGGGATTTCTTTGAGAATACTCCCTCTTTGAGCCTGTCATCATCTCTTGTGTTGCTGTGTCCCCCAAGCAGCTTTTGAAACCACTGCCCAAATCCAGTCATACGGGCAGAAGTCTCCCTTCTGGGGAAACCTGCCCTGAAAATACAAGTTCCTCTGTATTTTATGAAAACTAATAGCTTATTAAAACAAATCAAAATTAACAGTCTTCCACCCAATGATACACAGAGAGACTTCAGGCCTTCATTATGCAGTTTAATCAACTCAGAGAAGCTACTAAACCAGCCGTGCAGCATGTGCTGAAGCCTGCCATTACCACCATTATCCATGTCCATGTCCACCTAACATCCAACACGGTCAGCGTGGGGCAGCAGGGGGCCCAGTCAGAGCATGGCTGGCCTATAGACCCTGGGGGTGAGCTGGGTGCCCCACAGAGGCAGCTCAGAAATAAAATGGAGGAACTGGAACGATTCTGGAGCTATCTGCAGATGTGAAGGAGGCTTGGGAGCCTTGTAGTGAAGAATTGTTTGGGGCATGGAGCAGGTCTGGGGTCACTGTGGTAGGGAGCACAGGGGCCATAGACATGACTCTAGAGGAAACTGGGTACTTGCTTTGCCCCCTTTCATAGCAAAACAGATTTACTTCAACCTGTAGCAGGAATCAGTTCCTACTTATCCTAGGAGCTTCCACTGTTGCCTTTATTACCATTATTTTAATCTTAGATGTGTTTCTAATGGCGTATTTTGCTTGCTGTTATAAAAATCAAAAGCAATGCTCATGATAAGGCAAGGCAATAACTTCTCCCCTTCATTTTGGCCTCCCCCTTTCTTTTGATCAGCTACCTTGATCTAGTCCCACCCTAGAAAGTCAGTGTCATGGTGGCACTGACTTTCTCCGTTGTGTAAATGCCATTTACTGTGTACCCACAGTTTCACTGCTTTATGTTTATAGTTGCTAATCCACCAAAGATCTTAAAATCCTCTAAAAATTGCCCCTTGGCAATGTGAAAATCTCCCTCATTCAATTCATTTTCCAACAGAGAATTTCCAAGAGATAAATCCAGGTTTATTTCATACTGTTTTTGTTTTTGCATTGCCTAGTTATGAAAAGTTGTGTGACAACAGTTCAAAACGGTGACTAACTACCAGCACAGTGGAACTTGCTTTTTTTGCCTTTTAGGAATGACTCGTGCCTTTTTTCCAGAACAGACGTACCTTTTGGTAAAACAATTCAAAAGAGATGCAGACAAATATGCATGCAGTTAAGAGAAATAAAATGCTTGAACTGTGTCTCCCTTTTATTGTGGACTGCAGTTTCACGGAGTCACTGCCCTTTGCCAAACACACATCTTGAAAAGGAAAGTTTTGACTCAAGTCTAACCAACCCAGCAGTACGGTGAAAGGGGAAATATGTCATTGCCTCCCTTGTGTCCTCAAGGAAGTATCCACGGGATAAGCAGGATGTGCTTGGAAACAGTGATGGCCACTGCTCCATACCCTCCCAGCCTTTTTGCAAAATGTTTTTTAGCTCATCTGGTCTGACGAGAGCAGAAGGGAACAGAGCTAAGAACTAGCTTTGTTTCCTCCCACCAGGGAGGCTTCCCATTCCTCAAGCATCTCTGCTCCTTCCTGGTTTGAGTTTGTCTCTCTGACCTGTTTTTCTCCTCTGGCTCTGTGATCATCTTGCATGTAGGCAACATCTTCATCACCACATTTCACCAGCAAAATATTGCTTTTTGTGCCATTATAAATTAGAGCACTCCCAGGCTCCGCCCTTGAGTTCTGCCATTGTCCAGCCTGCTCCAGGTTCAGGAATTTGCTGTCCACTGGTCAGTTCCTCCTCACCTTACATTTCTTGTAGCTTGCATAGTCTCTGTTTTTTCTAATACTTACCCATATTGTGCATTTTGTGTTGTTTAGTGGAGTCTAGGTAATTAACATTGTCTTTGGCCAGTAAAATCCTTTCATCAAAAACAGATATTGGCTAAGCTGAATGCATCTATTTCATAAAGATACGGGCTTGTATGCTCTTCCTCTGTGTTTGTACCTCCCTTAAAATTTGACTTTATGCTTTTTATGCTACATAGACCAGATAAAGGGACCCATATTTGTGAGTGTTACTTACAGTCCTTTGATAGAGGCAGACTGAACTGGAATTATTTGTCAGAAACACTTGCTGTCAGACTTATCATTTAATTTGCCAGCTCTTTCATTATTCTGTGATTCTTAGATACAGATCATCTGTTCTTTTGATTCAAACACATTAAAAGTCTTCAAATGTAATTCCATAAATGTTCATCCCCATATTCTGTCTGATTAGCTACCCTATCTTTGCCCCTCTGTTCATTGTCCTGTTGTACTGCAAATTGAGATGAAGGATTAAATTTGTTTTGGGACTATACCCAAATCATCTTTAACTTGGATGTCACTCTTTCTCTGCATAATAACTCTTCTCTCTCTTTCTTCTTGTCTTTCTGGGCTGGCTTACTAGCATTTAAGTACTCAGGTGAGTTTCATTTGCAAAGTTAACATTGTTTTGGAGCAGTTCTTAGTCAATGCACTTAAAAATTTTCCATCTCTTTTTTGCCAGTTTCAGGTAACATTTCATCAAATTCAACATTAATAAAATTTTACTCTCCTATTTGAATCTTCCTGAAGCAGATAAGACATGCAGCTGTAACACCTTGCACAGCCCTGGAGAGCACAGGGCTTTGCTCTCTGGCCCCATGACGAGTCTCCAGGAACCAGGACAGGGAAGGAGAAGGACTGTGAAGAAGCAAACAGGTGCCACTTAATGCCTTGGAGGGTCTGTGACAACCTGGGAGAGGAGGCTGAGCAGGACTGAGTGACAGCAGCGCTCAGACTCAGTGAGTCAGGAGCAGAGATTCTTGCATTTATCCATATTTGTGTTGTCTTTGCATCTTCTAAAAAAGGCATTTGTAGCCTAGAAGCCATCCTCAAACTGGGGTGGCATTCACCTCTTGAAGAAAAAAACAGGGTAGACCAGCTGGAAAATGCTGCTCTTGACAACACTGATGAGGGGATGAAGGCCAGGCCTGGATCTGCAGTGTCCAGCCGTGGCTTGTCATCTGGCTTACTGAAGTTGTGTCCCTCTCTTGTCAGTGACAGCTTCACTTTTGCTCTGGTTTGTTTTGTTTTGATGAGTTTGGTTGCTGGGATGTAACACAACTGGGCAACTGTCCCACTCAGAGATAATGTGGGAAAGCAGCCACAGTTTTCACTCTCTGTGAGGACTCCAGGGACATCTGTTGTGGCTGGACAGGGTCATCTCTAGCAAGAACAGGAAGGTACTTCATGCAATGAGGCCTTTCACTCAAAGGACAGCATAGTTCTTAGTTCCTGTAGACGACAGATAGGAGCCATAAATGCAGCAATAGTATCTTTCAATATAGTATATTAATATCTGGATTTTACAGAATTTGGCTGTTCCTAGGTTGTTTTCATTTTATTCTTGGGGTATTTCTACATGTTTCTGGCAGGCAGTTGTCAACTCCTTCTTACTTGTGCTCTGCAGCAACCACATGTTGCATAAGTGTGGCTGCCTTCTTTGCTTGGTTTTGGTGGATTTTTTTCCATGTGAACCATACTCGTGTGGTTTCCAGTCAATCCAGACTGGGGGCAGAGTGAGCTCATACCTGCCTGAGAAAGGCTGTGTGTGTGTGCACACCCATGGAGTCCACTGAGTCCACAGAAAGAGGGATTGGGCTGATTTGTGGAAATCTGCCTTTACATTCCAGTTCACATAAAGCAATGTTGGGCTCAGGGCACGTCTGCCTGTTTATCTGTGGGGTCCAGCCATGGAGCTGCCTTACATGCAGGATTGCTTTTATGTGGGGACAGCACACTGTAGCATCAGCTCTGGTTTCAGGAGACACAAAACACCAGCTGGAGACTGGAAGGGTCTCAGACATTTGGCTTAGAGTCCAGAGTCCTAACAGACTCCATGTTTGTCATCACCTGTGGGGAAGGAGTGGAAGATGATTAGAGAGAGGCTATTCTGCTTTTGGTTTTGCTGCTGCCACAGATGCCTGGCCGTGCAGTAATCCCTGCTGCTGCTCCATGCCCTCCCCTTGGTGCAGTGCCAGGCTGTGCCAGGGCTGCAGGGGCTGCAGTATGAAAGCTTGTGGGTTTGTCTTTGGGCAGCTGCTGTGAGCTTGCCCTGCAGGCATGTGCCTAACTGGCATCCACACATCCATCCTTCTCACAGCAGGCTCAGGGACACGGGCAGGGGCCAGCAGCAGGTGCTGGAAAAGGCAAAAGTGAGAAATGGGATGTCAGAGAGATGCAGTTGGCCACTGCTGTTGGAGTTGCTGATTGGGCACGGCCAGGTCCCTCCTCTCAGCTTGGGCAGAGTGGGTGCTGAAGCAGTGGGGATGGTCTGTGTCCCAGCACGAGAGCTTCTCTGGCTCCTGCTCCTGTGTTCAGGAAATGTATGATAAATCCATCACCACTTACCTTTGGGATATCAAGGGGAGAAAGGGGAAACGTGTGTGTGATCGAGGAAAGGGCAAAGACGCTTGGTGTAAGCCAGAAAACAGATGCCAAAAATGCTTCCATTCCTATCTCTTCAGCAGCTACTGACACTAGGAAACCTTTCTATATTATCTGTGGAGGAAAAAGTTAAGGAAGCGCCTGCCAGAGACACTGTACAACAATGTGTGCAGGGACAGTGAGTTGCATTCCAAAGAGCAAAACTCCAGAGCATTCTGAGCTGACCTTTTGTTCCATTCTGACCCCTGCCTGCCCACTGATAAAAAGCCAGGCAAAGCAGGCAATTTAGACTTTACCCATCTAACACTGAGGAGCAGAGATCAGCTGCTGGGGAGGTGCTGGGTGACTGTAGGGGGACACAGAAATGTCTGGGTCAGGACTGGCACAGAACTGAAGCAGAATGAGTTGTTTATTGTGTCCCAATTCAGGGGAGATTTTCCTTATGGCAAGATAATGTCTGGGGCTGGGTGAGGAGGCTGGCAGTGACCAGAGCAGCCCAAAGGCCTCACATCCCCAGGTTCTTTGGGGGAAGATATGCAGGCAGAAGCCTTCTTTGTAAGCACCATCTGGGCTCCTGGGAGTGGGCTGCAAAACACCACCATCCTCTGGAGAGGAAGACTGGTTTCCAATGCCAGGAGCTGATATGGCCCCGAGTGCTTCAAAGCCATGGGAAGCACTGGTGCTGCTGTGTCTCCATGAAGGAAGGATAACATTGTGCTCTCATTCCTGAGGGTGGGCAGTGAAACACCATGTCAAAGGTGTGCTGAAATTCACCTTTTTATATATTGGGCTATTCACAAACTGGTGTATTTAACAGAAGTGTGATAGAGTATTTCCACGAGGAACTGCAGGCTGGTGGCTGGTGATTTGCTATTACAAATTAAATACTAGCAGCTACTCAGATAAGATAAACTACACAGAAATGGACAGCAGCAACTCAGGGAAAGAGGGAAGAAAAAGAGAGAGTGAAAGCACAGAAGAAGTAAGAAAAAACAAAAAACATTTGAAAATTGCTAGATGTGATTAACACCGCAAACAATTTTTTAAAAACTGAAAAGGTTCCTTTTCAATATAGGTGGGACTAAAATACATATGACTGAATTCCTGTTACTGATTTCTGTTCCATTCTCCTTACTGGAGAAAGATTTCTTTGGGAGCAAAAGGGTATTTCTATCTTGTTCCTTTGTTTTTCTGCAGCGCTATCACAGCGTGCACGGTCGGTTTCCACGATGCTGTCAGGCACTTGGGCTCCCATCCAGCAAATACTTCAGCACACGTGTAACATCCCAGCCAGTGTCAGGTTATCCATGTGCTTAGATGACTTTGGGTCAGGATCTTAATATCTCTGCAGCTCAGATGTGACTTCCACACAGTAAGGAGGAGATGCAGACGAGCCAGACAATTAGAAAATGTTTTTCTGAGACCACAGAGATCCTGGCAAGAGGGCTCAAGGGGTAATTTGCTATCTGAAGTATTATTTTGGTCTACATGAAAAATTGGTAAATCAGTTATTCTCTAGAACGTGCTGCTTTCAGGCATTGCAAACAATCAGCAAATTCAGTCCAAATGAGCTAGGTTAGGTTAGACCATACAAATATCAGAGAGGAGAGGGGTGGTCTGTGCTTCCCAGCCAAACGGGCCTCAGGGATGAGGGAGGGTGACCACCACCAGGACAAGCAATGGTGGCCCCTCCTGCCCACACAGGTCTTTGCTGAAGTCCAAGTGCAGATGAAGACCTTTTTTTCCAAATATCCTTGGCTTGTTTAAAATGCCCTAAATGCTTTCTTTGATTCAAAGTGCATTTTTTCCCCTGCATGTTGCCATGTAATCAATACTTGTTTGATCCAAATTACTTTTCCTTGTTTTCTTTCAGTTTGGCCCCTACATAAGGACACACAATTCAAGTGCATCAATTAATGGAAAGCATCCACATTCAGCAGTAAATTCAGTCTTCTGGCTGGTCCCTTAGGAGGCACTGACTGTGATTGCTAGATGATGGGATTTTTTTTTTCCAGCTGAGAATATGGCATTTTTTATCTAGTAGCTTAAGTTTTTGAGCTGGTCTCCTGGTGTTTCTGTGCCAGTGAGATGGGATTCCTACAAGGGGGTTTCCAATCCTGCACAATTGCTACTGCTCAGAGCCTAAATGATTGTTGTGGTAGCCAATCTCAACTCCTCTCACTCTCCTGGCTGTGGTTTAGGGAAGAGCAGAGGTTTGAGGTTCTTCACAACAGGGGGAAGGGGAGGAGGCCACCCTCTCGGGGGAGAGGTTTGTCGCTGCATGCTCCAGTGGTGCTAGGACATCTGATCTCTGGGGCAGGGAAGGGGTCCTGGCTCCTTTTAGCTGCTGGAGTAGATGTTGTCCTGGAAGATGTGCAAGGTGGCAGAAAGTGAGTTTTATCTTACTCATGGTTCAAGATGCTTTTCCCATCTAAAGGGAAGGTGAAGGAGTTTCCCAGAGTGAAGCTGAGGGCATTGCAAGAGCAATCCAGGAGAATGAGTAGAGAAAGGAGAGGATGTGGAGACACTGGCACAGGGGAAGAGAGGCAGGAGGGATGCACAAGCCCCAAAAGTGATCAGTTCCTATGAGGAAACAGGTGCAAGCAAAACTTTTAAAAGAACCTGTGAGAAGCTGCTGCCTATCTCAGCAGTAAAAACAATCACTGCAATACTGCCTAAGGATAGATGATGGCATTATTTAGGCTCAAATGTCAGAAAAGTTGCTGCAGACCAAGTGATCCTTTCTACAAAATACATAACAAAAAGGCAAGTCAAACTGCAAGAGCTTTTCCCACCCCTCAACCACCAGACACCTTTGTTGGGACCAGGTCCTTGCTGCTGATGCTTACATCCTCCCAGAGTCTCCCTTCAGTCTGGGGGCTCTTCTTACCATTAGGAAGGATGCTGGGGGTATCCCCAAAGCCCCTGGTGCTGTACAGAAGACAAAAATTACTGCTTTGGAAAGCAGAATCTTTCACCCTCCCTGGGAGCAGGAATTAGTGGCAGCAAAGAGTCCTGACAGATATATGGAGAGTGTAGGATCTTCTTACAGTGCTGCATTCCTGGGAAACCATCTTCCACCTGATTTGACTCAAACAATAACTCTTTCACTGGGCCATCATCAGTGAACAGGGTGGGCTGAACCACTTTCTCCTCTTGTTTTTTTCAAAACCCACCATGCTAGTAGTGCCATGTCAGCGGTATCAAAACTAAAATGTCTTTTCCTGTGGGGTTTTTTCCATGTTGTCTTTCTACAAGAGCAAAAGTCAACATGACAAGTTTGCTGAGCCCTGTTTCTGTCTCTTTTTTATCTATGTAACCAATGCCAATGGAAACATTAGCCACTCTTTTAAACAGCAAGCTGCAGAGGCCAGCAAAACACACGTGGTTTGTTCTTTATATTAATTACATCAAAATCATGCCTACTTGCCTTTTTTCTTCCTTTATTTTTAAGAACAGTAAAAAAGTAGTCGGTGTTTGAGGGAAGATTTCAAGATGAAACACTTTCTAAGTTTTGTTTTGCTATGAGGAAAGCCAAGAGTAGATTCTCAGCTGCTTGCATGGATGTGGCTCCTTCCTGAGAGCGGGGATTGATGCCAGGGAAGATCTAGTCTTGTGGGTTCAGAGATCAGCCCATATAGAGTTTCTGCTCCCTGCATGTCTTCCATTTTATGGGCAAACAAATGTTATCTATTGTTAGCTCTGCACAGCCAAAAGAAGTGCAGGAGGAAAAGCTGGATGGTGCCCTACCTTGCAGTGCTGCATTTGTGTGTAAGTTATTAGCCAGGTCCTGACACATGTGTGTGCAAGGTTTGGGTATTGGAGATAGCTGTGTGTGCATTTTGATACACGTGACACACTTTGCTGCAGTCAGGGAAGTTCTGGCAGACTGTCCAGCATCCAAGGATGAAGGAACCAGCTCATGTTCCTTAGCCCCAGACTCAGAGGGGTGGGAGGGATGGAGGTGGTCCATGACAGAAACCTTTCCCCATGAGGCATCAGGTCCTTGCAGAGCAGGAGGAGGAGTGCCTTTGTATCATGGTCCCAGATGGAGGCAATCCGTTTGTTTCTCAGCACACTTCAAATTTTAAATAGTAGAATATTAAAAGTGGGAAGAAACTCCAAAGATCATCCAGTGCTGACTCATATTCAACTTTCCATTGACCAGGACCCCCAGGTCCCCTTCTGTGGTGCTGCTTTCCAGCCTCCCATTCCCCAGTCTGTCTGTACATCCTGGGCTGCCCCGTCCCAGGTGCAGAATCCTGCCCTCTCCCTTGTTGTGTATCAAATAGTTGGTGATTGTTCAATCCCCTAATTTCTCCTCTAATTTGCACCTTTTGATGCAGCCCAGGATTCAGCTGGCTTTCTGGGCTGCTGGCTAAAATGAAACTTTTTAAACTAAACTAAACCAAAAAAAAAAAAAAAAAACCTTTAAAAAGACCCTAAGCTTTCTAAACTAAACTACTCTCAACAAAACTTTCTAGACTGCCAGCTCATGTTGAGTTCTTCATCAGCCATCACTCACAAGTCCTTCTCTGCATAAAATATCTGTTTAGTACTTTTCCTGTCAGTGCCCGTGTCTCACTGCTTTGAGCTCACTTGGTTGATTGAAACTACAGAGGAAGCTGTTGTTATGTTTGGGGTTTTATCATGGAAAAGTTAAGCTAATTCAGGGAATATAGGTTTTTCTGCCACTTCTAGCAAGATACTTCAGCTCTCTGAGGGACAGATGCTGTTGCTTTCATTGCTGCATCTGCCTGCATGGTGTAAGGTCTCCCTTGACCCTAGTCCTGAAAAGCTCCAATAGTTACAGTGAGTGCTGAGGAGAAGCAGGGATTTCAGTTAGAAATTCAGAAAATCTCCCTGTGGAGGAGCCACATCACTGGGGAGGTGCACGAGAACCTCTGCCAAGCCTTGGGAATTGGGAACATCCAACTCTACACTGCCATTATCATATGTTCTTCAGAGCATTGGTCCTTTTTTCTCCACTTAGCATCTTTCAACTGGCTGAAAATTATAACCCTCACAACATATAATTAGTACCCCCCTTATAAACACTGTGCAGGGTTTAAAAACTCCTCTAAGCTCTTGCACTGTAGCAGAAATATGCTGTAAAGGTGAGTGAAAGGGCTATTTTTCTGCTGGAGGACAAAGGTGCTCTGCATACCCATGTGCCTGCAGGTGTGGAGGGTCAGACTTACACAGGAGCAGAGCAGATGCAGGTCCTTGGGGGTCTATGAGAGCTGGGATTGTTCAGCCTGGAGAAGAGAAGGATCTGGGGAGACTGTAGAGCAGCTTTCCAGTGCTCAAAGAGTTTACAGGAAAGATTGAGAGGGACTTTTTACAAGGACGTGTAGTGACATGATGAGGGGTAGTAGCTTTAAACTGAAAGAGGGCAGGCTGGGATTAGATATTAGGAAGAAATTATTCTCTGTGAGGGTCGTGAGGCACTGAAACAAGTTCCCCAGAGAAGATGTGGATGTCCCATCCCTGGAAGCGTTCAAGGCCAGGTTGGATGGGGCCCTGGGCAACCTGGTCCAGTGAAAGGTGTCCCTGCCCATGGCAGGGAGATTGAAAGTAGATGATCTTTAAGTTCCCTTCCAACCTGAACCATTCTATGATTCTGTGATCCTGCCTGGCTGTCTCTGCCAGCTCTTCAGGGAATCAGCAAAATGGTTTTTTGAATGTTTTGTGACCATCAAAATGCATGTGTTGTATTGTCCCCTTTTGTGAAAAGGCTTCCATAAGAATTAAAAACCATTAAAATCTCTCTCGGGTGCACAAATTTTTGTCAGACCAATAGAAATGAATGCACTACACAGTATTAAGAGATATCTTTTTAAACTGCAAACCCAAACTTTATGTGGTATTGTACAAACATTGCCATTAAGTGAAAGAATACATCTATATGTTATGATACAATTTTATTGGTGGGTGTTGACATGAAGTTTCAGCTTTCTGTATTGAATTAATATGTGGGATTATGTGCAACACATGTAGTAATCAGTGGGGTTTTTAAACTTCATCACATTATTCTTGTTTTGTTAAACAGTCACAGGTTTCCTGGCTAATTGTGAATATCTTCTTTTTAAGGCAAGAATTTTAGACAGTGGGGGCTGCCTTATTCTATTGTAATAACTCTTTGAGCCCTCTTCACTGCTTTGCACTGAGGCCCAGGGGCCAGCTCAGGATCTCAGAGGCCTTTTCCCCCCAACACCAACTGCCAAAGAAAGCCCCAGTGCAGCCCTGTTGCTAGAGAGGTTGTTGATAACCTGTGCTGGAGATGCACTACTCACTAAATGCTGTGTAAACCAGCACTGGCTGTTGTTGATCACAGGCTCACAGAGTGATTAGAAGGGACCACTAAAGGTCATCTGGTTCAATTGCCCTGCTCAAGCAGGGTTCCCCAGAGCACATCACTCAGGATTATGTCCAAAAGGCTTTTGAATATCTCCAGCGAAGGAGGCTCCCCAATGTCTCTGGGCAGCCTGTTGCAGTGCTCTGTCACCCTCTCAGTAAAGAAGCTTTTCCTCATCTTCAGGTGGAACTTCCTGTGCATCACTTTCTGGCCATTGCCTCTTATCCTTTCACTTGGCACCACTGGGAAGAGCCTGCTCCATCCTCTTGACACTTCTTTCAGATACTGATAGACATTGATAAGGTCTCCTCTCAGTCTCCCCTTCTCCAGGCTAAGCAGGCCCAGCTTCCTCAGCCTTTCCCCACAACTGAGGTGTTCCAGTCCCCCCCATCATCATTGTATCCCTTCACTGGACCCACTCCAGGAGCTCCATGTCTCTCTTGCACTGAGGAGCCCAGAAATGGACAGAGAACTCCAGATGTGGCCTCACTGGAGCTGAGTGGAGGGGCAGGATCACCTCACTCGACCTACTGGCCACACTCTTCCTATCACCCAGGATACCTTTGGCTTTCTTGGCCACAAGGGCACACTGCTGGCTCATGGACACTTTGTTGTCTACTAGGACCCCCAGATCCTTCTCTGCAGAGCTGCTTCCCAGCAGGTTGGTCCCCATCCTGTACTGGTACCTCTCTTTCCACCTCACTGTCCACTCATCCAGCTGATGTTCAGCTAAATATCCCAAGCACCTGCTGCTCTCACAAGTAAGAGAGATGCAGAGGTCTCAGCCTCCCACTGCCCACAAGTTCCATGTCCTTCCATTCTCTCTCTGCCTTGGATGGGGGGAAGGCCTCCCCAGAATCCCTTTATAGTCCATCTCAGATTATTTTTTAATTTCTAGTGTTTTCTCTTTCATCACTTGCAAAGGGGCCAAAAGCCAGTTTTGGCTGGGGATGCCTCAGTGTTGGTATTTGCAGATGCCATGTGGCTTTACATGTGCTTCCTCCTTCACCAGAGCCATCTACTGAGGTCAGTTCCCAATACTTCATATCCTGGGCACTGGTCAGTAACCATCACTGACTCAGATGAGCTCAGAAGTATTTTCTCATTGCTGATACTTTGTCTTTCCTCCCTGCATCTCATAGGTGAAAGTTTTTCCCTTCTCCAGCATCTTGTATGTCCAACTCCTGGTGTATGCATGTGTTGTGGGGCTCTGGTAAGGTGGAGAGAGAGGAAAAAAAAGGAAATTTGGAGGAAGGGGTGGATTTTAGCTAGAGTTACAAGGAAATTGGAGACACTGGTGTTGTGTCTCTTCCTGCAGGATAAGGCTGCACAGGTGAGTCGGAATCAGATGGAGGCAGGCACTGCTTTGTCCCTTTCCCTGTGATGTTTGGCTGGGAGCAGCTGGACAAGCATCGTGTGCGGGCCAGCCCAGGGACCAGACACCGCGGCAAAGGGCAGCTCTGGGGGCCAGTCCTGCACGGACCCCTCCTCAGCACAGCGCGGACCGAATCTGGGCAGGGATGTGGGTGACCAAGCGTGTGTGTCTCTGTGGCTATGAATAAAACTTCAGCTGCGTGTCATTTAGAAAGACCCGAATTTTAGCTAGCCATCACCCTCGGAGGAGCTGTCGTGCCCCTTTGCTCGGGCAAACCAGGTGTAGAATGTCTTTTTTTTTCTGCCGGAGGCTGGGGATGCAGGAGGAAGAGAGGCGCGTTTTCTTACAGGGACAGGGTTAAGAGAGAGCCGGCGATGGGAGCAGCCCCCGGCGCAGGCAGCTCCAGCGAGCCCGCGCTGTTTGGGTTGTCCGGGCGCCCGCGATGGCTCCGATGTGCGCGCAGTGTGACAGATGACCTATTGAAATAATTTCGGAGCAGTGCGGGGGTTGCCAGGACAACCAGCGCTCCCCGGGCCGGCGCCGGGCCATGTGACGGCCGCCTTGACGTCAGCTGGGGGCTGAGCCTGCGGCCCCGGCCGCGCCGTCAAAGCCGTGAGAGAGCCCGCTGGATGCTGGAGGCATCTCCGCCGCCGCTGCTGCTGCCGAATCTCAGGGGCTGCTGGAGCATGGACTATTAAAAACTTGCATTTCTGCGGTGTGAGGTAACAATTTGCTTTTTGTTCTCACCAGGTTTGGGTTATTTTCCTTAAAAAAAAAAAAGCCAATAGACTAGAAAGCAGTTTGTATCGGTGACTGATAATTTTTTTTCAGTTGTTTGTTTTGGCTGGAAGTTTGCCTTGATGAACAAGCGCAGCACTATCAGATAAATGCAAAACAGCTTCCAGTTACTAATTCTGTGTGCAGACGGCAAAACGGAGTTAAATATAGATTAATGATCCGTGAAAGGAGAATAAAATGATAGCGTTCTCATTTGACGCTTTAGGAATATAAATGAACGTGAGTAATCCTAGGCTAATGCATTCGGGAGTTAAAAGAAATGATGTTTAGGCATTGTGTTTTTATACCTCTGTTGGAATTTGTAGTTTCTGAATGCTGTCCGGTTCCGGCGGGTTTGTACCCAGTGTGTCCCGTGAGGGGGAAGCCAGGAGTCAGTGCAGCCAGGAACAGCTTAAAATCCAACTCTGGAAGTTCGAGCATTTAAATCATCTTTGTTCACGCGGAGTCCCCGCACCCTGCGCGCTCCCCGGGCTTTCTGCCCCTCTCCCGGGGCACGCGGCACTCATGACTGTGTAGTGTTTAGAGAGGAAAGAATCGAAACCTTCCTGAAAAATTATCTGAAATATGCCAAGAGAGCAGCATTGCTGTAACACTGGCTTTTACCCTTTTTCTCACAGGCACACACACAGGCTTGGTTTTTTTCTCTTTTCTTCTTTTTTTTT
>VXAC01003313.1:246463-372621 GCA_013399225.1 Rhipidura dahli | reverse complement strand
TTTTTTTTTTTTTTTTGTGCACTGAGAGCAGTTAGAATAGCTAAAAAAAGAACTGCAGCATGAGCAGCATGATTTTTCAATCACCACGGTGATTGAAAAATGAAATGCTATTTGGGTCTTTTTGTAAAAACAAGAGGGAGTTTGACTCTGTTTCTGTATTGCACTCGCTCCGAGGTGGCTGTTGTGGGGAAGATCCCAGAGCTCCTGAAGTTTAGTGCCACAGGCTGAGTTTGTTTGTGTGGGAACATACAGATTTGTTTTAAGAACAGATTACAGCTGAAGCATCGTGTGCGTTGTTTCCTGGAAAGTATGTTAGCTCTTTCTTATCTTCTCTAATTATATATTCCTTTTCCCTTCCTCAGTTCAAAGGGTTTGTCAATAATGGTAATGATCTCTAAAGCAGCTGCTGGTCTAAACTGATGTGGAGCTACAAAACAATTTAAGACACAGAGCAGTAAAAGATTTTTTAAAAATATATTTACAATATCCTGGTATTTTCAAATACAGCATAATTGTTTCAGAAAGAGAGCCAAGACAGTCATTAAAACTGAAGGCACTTCTCTAAGGAAGTTATGGCTTAATGCTCTGGATTTCACTGCATTTGGTGCTTTTAGCAGAGAACAAGGGTAAATGTATTAGAAATATCTCAATCAATTCACTTGGTGTTATCTCATCAGTTCTTTCCAGTTCAACTCTTGTGCCTAAAACGCTGAAGTATTTCCAATTGTCTTTATTAAATTCTTCACGTGATGCTACTGCACCAGTGCATGGGGAACCTCGCCTGGCTCCTCACAGGCGAGTTTACCCCGGGTTTACAGGAACCCCGCAGCGCTGGGGGAGGTGCTGGCACGGCAGGAGCAGGTTTCCCGTGGGGAGCGGGTGGGCTCCCGGGTGGGGCAGGGCTGGGCTGGGCACGGCTGCTCTGCAGCTGCGGGGGGAGCTGTGCTTCAGCCCGGGGCATCCCCCTCCGTCTGCAGGCGAGTTCCCCACACTGTGGAGGTGGGGTAGGATGGGAGGACAGGGGGAGGTGGCTGATACAACCCACCACCCTCTGAGGTCTCTTGTTCACCCGCATCTACTGCTGGGGTGAGTCTGCAGAGTGAGCGAGGTGTGGAGTGTGGGGACAGATTTGGGCTGAGTGGCACCTGCCGTTCAAGAGAAGCCATTCAGCCTCTTGTCTGCAGGATTTGACTCCACGTGTAGCTGCCATCACCTCCCAGGTTTGACTTGAGTGATGTTGCTCAGTGTGGTCTGAGGCTTATGTTGTTTATTTAGGCTTGTAATACAGTGTCCTGTAGCATTCGATGCCTTGAAAACACCTATAGGGGGAAAAATAATTGATGCAACTTTTGCTCAAGGGCTATTAGTTAGAAATAGTTTAAAAATAGGTTCCTCATCTCCAGATGGAATGGACACATCTTTCTTTAGTGATGCTGAGGAAGTCTTGAAAAGACTCTAACTTGACCTTAGAGAAGAGGATGATAAGGTGCTTCACATTTTAGCAGAAGGGTCCTGGACATGCTGTGGCAAGAGGCAGTGTTATAGGACAGGCAGGTAAGTGCCACTGAGGTTGCACAGGGATGCATCCTGTGTGGCAGTGACAGCTCTGTCCCCTCTCCATGGGGCTTTGGGCATCCCATCACCAGGCTCCACTCATTTTGCCCCAGACATGGGAATAAGTTGTGGGCAGGCAGCACCAGAGTCTGCAAGTGGATGCACAGGTCCCTGCTCAGGAGGGCAGGGAATGGTGTGTGAGAGTCATCCTGGGGCTACGTTCCTCTGCTTGATGATTTCATGCTCTCGTTTTCACTGGTCAGCTCTGCACCAAAGCCTTTGGACAAGCAGTCAGGTTTACCTTGGCAGTGTGTGGAGTTGCCAGGCAATGTATTGCTAAGGATCCCCCGTCTCTGCCCTGCTGTGCTTCCACCCACCATGAAAAAAGAACAGCCTGTAGGTTCCTTCCCACCACTGAGAGAGGAAGGTGCTGCAGCCCATCCTTTCACCCCCTGCCCAATGCCACAGCTGTGACACTGCCAGCTTACCTGGGCTTGGCATCCTCTGACATAAAGAGAAAAAGCATGAGATGCACATGGGCTTGGCAGCACTCCACCTTCTTCCAGGGAGCCCAGACTGACCCTCCTGCTTCCCATCAGCCTTCATGGCAAATGTCAGCCCCTGTGCACACACATGAGGAAGGGATGATGTATTCCTGCAGTCTCCTTGTGCATGGCGAAGGGTGAGCAGGCTGGCAATTCCTGAGGAATTGGAGCACTTCACCTTAGGAAAGACCTTGGCTCAAGTAATGTCTGAAATCTCAAGTCACTTCTCACACAGCTGGATACAGCAGGGAAGTCAGAAACAGATGTGAGCTGTTGATGCCTCTAGCCTCATAATAATAACAGCAACACACTGAAGTCTTTAGTGTGCTCTACCTCGATCTGGTTGAGTTGATGGGCAATGACAATCTAAATTTAGGCCAGAGTCATAATAAAATCAAAAAGCCTTTGCAATGCAGAACACAACTCCTTGGATTTTTTCAAACAATGCAATTTCTGCTGTCTTTTTAAAGGTACTAGCTCCTGCTTAAGCAATATTCATGGGGGGAATAAAATCCTCTGTACAGCATGGCAGTTGTCAGTGGGAACTGATGTTTCAGCATGGAGTTTCAGAATCTTAAATTAGTTATTGCAGAAGTTGGTTCCCATTATGCTAAAAATCATTACATTGTGCTAATTTAATGTCTGCATCAACACTAGGAACAACTGGTTTAAATGATAGCTGAGCTGCAGTAGAGATTTGGCATTTTAGCCAACAGTTACTTTTCCAATTAAACACAGATGCCATGCACAGGGTACTCTGAATGCAAAATAAAAGTTGACCTGACTGTTGGTTCCAAGCTAAAGCAACAAAAATCCTAACTCTGGAATGTTTTTGGTAGTCATATTTTAGAAATAATCTTCTATGGTGAGCCAAAATCTATGCAGACAGTTATAGTCAGATAACAGTTTAAAAAATAGACTATGTTTTGGCTGTACTTTTGCTGCTGTTAAATTTATCTTCTTAAATAGCAGGGAGTATAAGTTGAGGGTTGAGAAACAGTAATTTTGTAATTATTTTATATGGATTGAATTATTCTGTCATCAAATTTGCATTTCAGACAGCATTACAGTATGAAAATATAATTAGAAACTGTAATTCAGGAATTGCTGAATGTGATATTTCCCAGAGGGAGCACTGTGAAGAAGCTGCCCTTACTACAACTTTAGCAAATGTTGAAATCCTATAGGTGGAAAATGTGAAGGCTGAGTTGTAAAGTTCCTCTCCCTTCTGTGGTCTTTACCCACTGTCAACTTTCTGCTGAACTTCATTTTTTCGTAAGATTCGTTTCCACAGAGCCATCTAATCATTACAAGCTGAAGGGCTCAGATCCTGTTCTGCTGAATTTCAGTCTGGCTGTGCTGATAGCTGCTGAATTGCTTTCAGCCACAAAATGACACTGAGATAATCTAAGGATCTGATTTACATGCAGAAAAACCAAGAAGCTTGTCGTTTGGTCTGAAACGCTGGTTTCAATTTGCCCAGCACTTGAGATTCCCAGCCACGCTTCCTTCCATAGAAGACAGCTGAGAATGGGTCTTGGTTTAGCTCTGTTTATCTTCTTTTGTAGTTCAGTATTTTTCGTGGTACATGTTCTCAGTGTTGTGCAAAGTTTTAGCTGTATAAAACTCACTGATGTCAATCCCTATGCTTTTTATTCTTGTGACAATCTATGGTTATCATAGACACACTAGCTGGAAACAAGTGTGTTGTGTGCTTTTTAGCTGGGCTCATGTTGATAAATCCCGTGCACCTTTGTTTGAGACACGCTCCCCTTGGGAGGGCATCATCCACAGCCACTTATTCCCAGCACCTTGCTGGGGCATTGCTCGGTCCCCATGTGAAACCAAGGCTGTGATGCACAAAGCAAAGACAGCATTGGGAGGAGGCAGAAGCTGAATGTGGGGCATTTGCTTGATGCTTTGATGTCCCCATACATCTGTCACAGTCCTGCTGAGTGACAGTCACAGTGCTACTCCAGAGGAAATGTCAGGACAGGAAAAGGAGGAGTGTGGACCTGTCACCTGAAGGATGGCATGGATAGATGGGCTGGCTGGTGACCCAGGGACACTGTCCCCTGAGTGCTCTGAGAAACAAGACCATTTTCCTGTGGCTGCCCAGGGCCACCTTCCTTCACCCAACTGCACCCAGCCCTGTCATTTTGCCTGGGTGCTGGGGAAGACGTCTGTCCTATTGCTCACATTTTGGTGGTGCACATCCTGACCCCCATGTCTGGCATTTGCAATGTGAGCACAGGGCAGGAGCTACAGGGTCACTGCAGGTGACCATTACTGTTAGAGAGGGTGCAGTAAGCCAGGCTGGCTCTTTAGGGACAACTTGGGGTGCAAGTGCTGGTGTACAGGTGGGACATGAGCATTTTTGCACGTTTATTTCAGAAACTGCAAAGGAGCAGGAGGCAGCATTTCAACTGACTGTGTCTGCACATGGGAGCTGGAAGGCTTTGAGACCGGTTTAAACCTGCCACATTTGTCACAAAGCCTCTTAGCTGTGTGCTGAATCTCATTGTCAAGAGAATGGGGCTTTGGGAGCAGGCCAGAGCTGGGCTGCCCAGCCATAGGGACACGGTGGACCAGGAGGGGTGGGACAATGTGGGAAGGCGAGCCCCTGGCAGGACTGAGTGTGTGCTGGCAGGATGTGGCCAGGGCAGGCTGCTGTCGTTGTTCTGCACTGCTGCATCTGCCCGTGCAGGGACCTCTGGCAGTGCTGCCTCGCATCCCTGGGCATCTGCACAACAGGCCAGGCAAGATTGTTGTGAAATGGAGCTGTCTGAGGGAGCTGGGAGAGTGAAATACTCTTCCTGCAGGGTTAGCAGGGATGCAGTGATGTTGTTTAGCTGCCGTGTGATGCAGCTGTGGCTAACAGGGCTGTCTCTCTTCTGGGCACAGGGTTCAAAGTAGGGCTGGAGCAACACTGCACAGTCAACCCTTCTGCAGTACCTGCTCTGGATGACAGCAGTTTCGTGATTGTTCTCCCATTATAAATAGAAGAGATCAGCTTTTGGAGATGCCCAACATTACTTGTAGAGAGGTTTTATTAGACATGAAGATTGGGTGGTTTATAGGCTGTCACCCAAGAGAAGACAAATTAAAGCTGAAGAAGGTCAAAGTTGGCTTCTTTCCTTACCAAATTCCCTCGCTCCTAGAGCAGCCAGATTTCCTGATTATGTCTCACATGATCTTTCTGCATCCCCTTCAGGATGGCAAAAACACAATGGATCCAGCACATATGAAGTGTCTAACTTCAGCTGAATAACATTCAAAGAGACTTCATGAAACAATTCAGCCCTGAGAACCTTTAAAGAAAATATTCTGCTCATGTTGTGCACAAATCCAAGCTACCAGGGGACGCGAGCACAAAGCTGTTGATTATTTCCACAACTGCTATGTGCTTCCTATCACAACAGTATCCTTGTGTGCAGAATGGCAGCATGATTGCAGAGTCCTCTTTAGCTTTACCATCTTTGCAAGCCCATGTCCAATTAGAGCAATTATATCTCAGCAGAAACACTGTCTGTTGTCCTCTGGACCTGTCTGTCAAGTGTCCTATTCATTGCTGTTTATCTTGTGTTAGGCTTTTCATGTAAAGTCATTCTGACCCTACTGAAACAGTCCCACCAGAAGGGTAGCCTGCATTTTTATTTCACAGGCTGATGTGGATGAGAGGAGTGCAAAGTTACGGCTGGCCAAGGATACATCTTTCAGTCTAACCATGCTCTTTTCTCCCTTGAGTATTATTGCTGATTTGACACAGCACACAGCTTTCATGTTCAAGTATTTCACTTCACCCTTCATTTTCAATTACTTTACTGCTAAAAATTGAGAACATTATCAGAATTCACAGTTCTTCCTTGCCATGTTGGAGGGTTTCCTTAATTGAGACCCCCAATGTGAATTGCAAGGCATGTAATGTTTGATGGCATATGTTATTAAACCACTTACAGCTCTGAGGTCTGTGTGGACTCTCTGGTCTCTGAGCTACTGAAGAGTTGCTGGGTAGTGGGAACTTCTGCAGAGAGACCCTCTGTGTTTTTGCTTTGCCTCTCCTAACAGACCCTGATGAAGGAGCTGAGTGACTCCTGTCAAGGAAGTCCCCCTTGTCACCACTAAGGTAGAAGCTGAAAAGCAGAACTCTGAAAGGCAGAAGTGCTGGGACTTGGGATGGTCAGGGGCAATGCAAAGAGGAACTCTTCTCTTTCTGAACAAAAAATACGTATTTGTTTTTTCATACTGTTCTTTGAAAGGAAAATCCAGGAAGGAGTGTTTACAGTCCTCTTCATGAAACAAAGAGAATTCTTTTCTGACAATTCAGAAATGAGATTGCCTGTGAGCCCCTGTCCTGCTGCTTGCTCCGTGGCATCCATGGGAGTCTTGGCCAGCATGCACAGCAGCACTTAGGCAGAATAGAATTGCTTTAGGAACTGAGAATATGGGCTCAAACTTTGATTGTTCTTCCTCCAATATCATCAAGGCAGTGGTTCCACCACGTTTGTTTCCTATTTTGCCTCTCTTCTGCTAAGTTTTAGCCCAGAAGGGCTGCTTTTGTCAGGAGGAACTGCAGAGCCATCTGCAGTAGTGGTCCAGATGTCAGTTCTGGGATGTGCAGGCAGGAGAGCCATGCCAGCTCTGACCAGGGCTGCAAAGAGACCTGGCCAATTTGGCCACACTAGTGACAAGAATAAGTGAGGGCTGATGAGACAGCAGTATAACATGCTCCACATCAGCTCCATGGGGGCCTTGGTGAATTTGTTAAAGATGAGTTTATGCTGCTCAACTGGATCTGCAGCCTTGGCAGACTCAGGGTTTCTTCTTGCAGTAATGGCCTTTTCTCTGAGAACCTGGGGCAGGGTTCTCTGCTGCTGTGCAGGGTCAGATCCCTCCATTCACCATGGACACATAATGCTCGTGATGCTTCAGTTAGAAAAACACAGTTCTTTCAGAGATGACAAAAGGTGACAGAAGCACTAGCAGGGTGACTGCTTGCCTGACTTTTCCTCTTTTTGTTAGACACTGGGACCCTTGCAGAAACTCCTGCCTCAATTCAAAGAATCTGATCAGAAATTGAAGAGTATTTCACTATTAGTCCATTGTGTGCCGGTTATTAGTCAGCTGTGGTGTTGCTCCAGTAGCCAGTAGTAAGACACACGTTTCCTGCACGCTGCTCCCACCACGCTTGTGGATGGCACTCCAAGCAGGGTGTTGGGGAGGCAGCTGGGAGAGGAGTTGAAACAAGTCACAATTACCAGTTTGAGATATTGTCAAAAACAGCAGCTTTTCTTTTGTTTGCTGAATTCCCCATGCTTTTATAGTGCTGTTCCTATTCATTTCTTTCCCAAAATAACTTTTTTAAGCAGAGGAATGACTTGAGTGGGGAGAAGAGGGGATCTGCAGACTGAGTGGGACAGCTGTGTGCTCCTGTGTCTGCAACAAGGGGTATTTCAGGCAATTCCTCAGTGGTGAGCACAGTAATTCCTTCCTGATAGCCCTTGGTGGTGCTTCCCAGGGGCAAGCTTCGGGTTGTGTGCTCCTGCTGTCCACTGCTTTTGTAGCCCAACTCAAAAGGAAGCATTTCTTGCTGGTGGATGCTCCTTTGAAGGAGAAGGGAAGGATGTTTTTGAAAAAATAAGACCAAAGGAGCCTGGCTCCAGGACCAGTGATGCAGGCAGATCCCACTGAGCAGTGGGATGCAGTTCCAGCCCTTAAAGTACCTTGTGTGCCCCATCCTTGAATGCTGGCCCAGGAAAGCAGCTGCTCTGGAGGGGCTCCCTGACAGCTCCCCCCAGGGCTGGCCAGGGACCCTGCTCTCTCATCCCTCACAGCCAGGCATGCAGCCAAACACAAACAACGTGAGCTTCACAAACAGGTGCCAGCAGCCTGCTCCTGGGGCTACAGGGAGGGATGGTAGAAAAGAAGCCCTGAGAGGAATTAAAAATTAAATGCTCATGGCAGCAGCTTGCTGTCACCACATCTCAGCAGTTCACCTTCACTGTGGCTGGCTGGCTGCCCAAGCGCTGGGCAGGAGCAGAGAGAGGAGCATCCCATTCTCACTGCCTTCCCTGGAGATCAGCCAGCTCTCCTGTAGCCCTGGTGGGTGGATGAGGAGGAGCTGCTTCACTGCTGCATGCACACGGAACTGACCAGATCAAGCAACATGTGCCTCTCTGTGGAAATCCCCAGAGTCCTGGTGAAGGGCATCACAGCCGGGGGTGGCCAGACCCAGATGAGTCACACGCCCCTTGAACAGATGCTGCTGTCCAAGTATCAGGTGCTGAGGGACTAAAGTGACCATACCACAGCCCTTCCTCAGGTCTGGAGCCTGGAATAACCCCAGCAACAGGCATGCTTAGTGTGGGTGGAGGCTGAGCCCACAAAGACTGGCATTTGGGGTGCAAGGGTCAAGCCTACCAAGGCTGGTATTTGGAGGTACGAGGGCTGAGCTCCACAGGGACATTTGGCCCTTCCTGGAATCCAGTCCAGTTCCTTAGTGTGCACATGCCCTGAAACCCCTTCAGAGCCCCAGAAAACTCATCACTGAGCTCAAGGCCCCTTGCAGAGCATGTCCCAAATGATTTCAATTTTGGGTCTAGTTCATAATCCTCTCTTAATATTCCATGCTAGGTAAGCATTTGCTTTCCCCAAGCCTTGATATTTCTTGTTTTGACATTAACAGTCAAGTAGGTGACAAGCTATCCAGATTCCTGAGTTAATGTGTATGTCTGTACTCTGGCCACTGGCTGTGTCCATAGCAAGTGAAATAGGGGGCAACCCCAGCACCAGAGCTCAGCAGTCAAAATTACTCCCTCTGCAGAGCAGTCCCTGTCCCTCTAGCTCTTAATCAGTTCCTGTCTTCCCAGCCTGTGCCACTGGGCCTGTTCCAGGGGGTAGATGGCACACAGTCACTTTTCAGGAGGGTGCAGAGTTCAATAGCCCAGCCAAGGGAACTTCTGTCCCAGTTGGCCCCCATGCTGGGGAGTGCACCCAGATGCATTTGCTTCATAGTCCCAGGTGATGTGGTAAATGTCATCATGCATAACTGGGTGAGAATCCATGGGGGGAAAAAAAGAGCCACGGCCACCAGCAGGAAATCAGCCCATTGGAGCATGACAAAAAGGCTGGCAGCTCTAGTCTGTCAAACAAAGCAGTGGGGTT
This sequence comes from Rhipidura dahli, assembly GCA_013399225.1. Classification (NCBI taxonomy): domain Eukaryota; kingdom Metazoa; phylum Chordata; class Aves; order Passeriformes; family Rhipiduridae; genus Rhipidura; species Rhipidura dahli. The sequence continues at coordinate 363,358 of VXAC01003313.1, read as the reverse complement.
CTAATAGAACCAAAGTGAATGAAGGGAGGAACATGGCTGGAAGAAAGGATGAAGAAAAACCTTTGGTCTACAGAGAAACCTCTGTATGTACAGAGGAACATTGTCATGTACGCTGCTGACCCGACTCTTTGCAGAATGGGGGTTTGATGCTGATTTCATGTTGTTTCTTGGTACATACTCTTTCCCCTGTGAGGCTCAGTTTTAATGCTTTTCTACTTTACAATCCATTTATTTTTAAGATGTGAAAATTGCAGAGGTCAGTATCCACTACTGCACCCCTTCTGTTCTACCATTTCTCCAGAATAAGTAAATTATTATCTGTATTAGCCTTCCCAGTGAGACACCAACATGGTCCATTTTTCTAATGCTGTCTCACGCCTATGAGCATTTAAAATAAACGCTAAAATATCTGTTTTCCAAACCCTTCTTTGCCTGAAGTGAGCACTGTGCACTGCCCAATGCACCCCCCAGCTCCCTGGGGACTGCCCAGCCCCACCTGCAGCACTGCCTTTGCCACGCAGCACTGTCAGGAATTTCACATTTCACTCTGCAAAGAGAGAAGTGATGTCCAGGTGCTCTCCTTGTAAAACTTCAGGGCTGAAAGAGGTCAAAAGCAAAGGAGATTTCTGAATGCAGAATTTTCTCCCAGTACTTCTGGTTTTGTTGAATTTGACCTTTATGTTTTTGACCTTGGAGCATCATGTAGAGTAGGGTTTGAGAGAGTCAGGGGGAGCATTTGCCTATCTCTTTGCCTGCAGCTTTTCAGGTAGGTTTGATTGTTTTAACTACTTCCTCTATTCGACATGGAGTGTCTTCCACTTTCCCTGAATTTCCCAGTCAGGTCTAGTCACAGATCACTTAGTGTCAGTGCTGGATGGAAGCCATCACAAGGAACTCTGATATTATTTGCAGATCTACATCAAAGTCAAAAGTCCTGCAGAGCATGAGGATACTGGCTGAAAACTTTTGAACAGTGGGGTTTAGCACAGCAGGATCCCAGCTTTTAGTAAAGCAGGATTTGGGCATGGCTGTGTGAAAGCAGAAAGTTTTCCCTTTTCACTTCCAAACAGGAGTTTCTGTGCTTGTATTGCTCCAAATAGTAGAGGGGATTTGGGAAGACTAGCGTTAAGACAGTTTTTCAGAGTCATTGAATATGTTTTAATCCTTATTAGCCTTGAGCAACTGGCTCCCAGTGAACTCGAGGATAGATATATCTAAAGATCTGTCATGCATAGCCTGCTGTGCATTCATAGCTCTGCAACTGATCTCAGTAGTGAAACAGAAATATGTCTTTCAAAGGAACGCTCAACAACAGGAAATATTTCTTTCAAAAATATGAACACAAGTGTTTCTTCCAAGAATCATCAGATAAAGGCAAAAACTTTCTTAAATTTCTAGTTCCACTAGGCACCTGGCTCTAATCTACAGTTCCTTGACTTTGTTCATTTTTTAACCCAAATGGGATCCTATTTTAAGGCATTGTTATTTCATCTGATAATAAAAGTCTATTCAACCATTTGTGTGTTTCATCAGTGTTTGCATTTCTTGTTCTGTACCATATTTTTCATTTTTCTTCAATCTTTCCACTGAAGAATCAGTGTTGCCCAAATCGCCGCTGCTCAGCTGGATGTAACTCCCTATTCCTTGCTATTTAAAGTTGGTTACCTAATTCTGCTGGTGGGTAATTTTGATCAAGATTTCACAGAGTGCTAAATTTGTCAGCACAGACAATAGAATGACAGGTTTTCCTCCCAGCCGTTGCAGAGGTTTTTGATTGCCACCTCTCAGGTGTCTGGCACAAATGCAAGTGGCACCGTTGTGGGACGTGCTTGTTACTTCAGGCATTAGCCTTGAAAAGCACTGGGTTACTGCATGCTTTGTCATGTCTGCTTAAGCACACTATTTCTGAAACTGCTCCTCCTCCAATCAATAAGAGACTCCATTAAATTGTATAAACATATTAAGAAAAATAAGAGATTTACTGAAGAATTCTTATTGCATTTCATTACAAACCACTGAATCTAATATACAAAGAAGATTGCTTTAATTATAACTAGACAAAAGAAAGATTTGCTCTGTGTTCCCACTAGGCAACTATCAGCAACATGCACCTTCTTCATCTAATGTGGTTATAACAAGTAATTAGGTTTGGTAGTTCTCCTGGGAACAGCACTTAGCTGTGTTACACAGCCCCCAAGAGACAATGACATCAGGTGCATTTGTTAGTTATTGTGGTATGTGTTCTCAGCTGTTTTTTCTTGCCCTGAGGAAACTCATGAGACAGCCATACTGTGGGCAGAGAGTTCAGATGATGAGCTGTTCATCTCCCCATCTCACCTCCAGCCGGTTCCACTGCACTCGGTGCTGCCCTCTGGAAGCTCAGCAGCAGCAGAGAGATCTGGTGGCCCTCTGTGCCTGCAGACCCATGCATGGCTAATTTTTGTTGTGCAGAGTGCAGTGCCTTGGTGCCATTCACTGTTTTGTATGTTATTACTGTTTCAAATTCTGAGCAAGCAATTTCCAGAGGAGGAAAAGGGGGAGTTCAGTCCAAGGTGGTGTCCTCGAGCAAGTCCTCCCTGCTGCCTGGGTTCTTCCCTGTTAGGTGGCCGTCTGACAAGCGAGTGAAGGTCTGATAAGCAGAGGGATTCCTCCATATCTGTCATGGTGTGGCTTGGGAGGGAGCATGAGGCAACGTGGTGCCTTCCCCCTGTCACAGTCAAGAGAGTGCTGGGAATGCCCTGAGGCAGCAGGATGGCTGTCAGGAGGTTTAGGTGCCTACAGCCTCTGAGTCTGGGTAGGGTCAAGAAGTGCCTGTTGAGAGTCTGTTCTGTGCCATCCTCCTGTCAATCTCTGCCAACCCAGGAATCTTGAAAACTGACCCCAGCTAGTCCAGAAGCACAGGGCAAGCTGATAAAAAAGCCATACAGATTTAAAAAATCCTTTCCTTCCTCTTCCTGTGCATCCGTTCAGTCAACACTGTAGTCAGCCAGTAGTTTTTGTGAAGTCATCAGAAGTCTTCAGATGAAAAGAATGGTATTAGTAAATTATTGTGTTACTTAGAGGAGACAAAAGGATGACAATAAAGAGGTGAAAAAAGCTTGTAGAAAGCTTGAATTACTCAATACTGAATAGAGACCGGGCACATGATTCATGTTCGAAGAAAATGCAAAACTTACTATTTCATTATTTGGACAACATAATCTGCTAATCCTCTTGACTCCAAGGTTAAGCCCAACCAGCTGTGAATTTTATTGAGGTTACTTGTAAATCTTAATTTCAGTTAAATTTTTTGCAGTAACGTATTGCTGCTCTCAGTACTGTCTGATGCTGGAAGTGACAGAGCTGGCCAGTTTTCCTGACCTGTCTGCTGCATCCTGGCACTTGTTCCTCTGCTTGCAGAAACCTCCCCTCACACTCCTGCCACTCCCCATCACTGACGTGTGGTGGGGGGTGATTACATAGTGCAGAGGAAGATAGAGATACTGCAAACCTGTGTACTTAACATCACTGCCTTTGGCTCTCCTCGTGGTGATCCTTGATCCTCTGTGCCCGAATTAGTTCCCACTGTAAGAAGCATGTTTGTTTTTTTGGATGCTGTTTCCCTTCCAGAAGTCAGGACAGTAGGGGACCTCCTGACTCCCCCAGTCCACTGCAGGTATCTATGTCATATAGAGCCTATTTGTGGATTTTTCAAATTGCACTTTCCCATGACTTTGGCTCATTGTCTTGTGATCTTTGAAGAAGGCTGTTCCACAGACTTCGCTGCTCCAGTGGTTTGAGATTTGCTTCTCATTCCCAGCCAAAATTTATTATGGCTAGTTTATACCCATTTGTTCTTTTGCCAGCATTGTCCTTCAGTTTAAAAAGTTTTTCTCCTTCCCTAGTGTTTACCCCCTCTGATGTATTTATAGACTACAACCATATCCCCTCTTGGCCTTTCTTTAGCAAGGCTGAACAGCCAAGTGCCTCTGGTCTCCTCTGAGAGCACAGGCTTTCCATTCCCTTATTTGGCTTAGTAGCCCTGCTCTGCAGCCACTGCAGACCAAAATCCCTTTTCCTCAGCGTGTTTTCCTGGCCATGTACTGCAGTAACCCAGGTGAGCCCTCCTATTTCCAAAACCTGCTCATTAACAGCATTGGTATTTCACCCTCCCTGAACTCAACAGTTCGGTCTCAGTGGGTTCATTAGAAAGCATCACTTGTCTCCTGCAGGACACATTGTATTGGTATTTTCCTGTTATCTTATGACTATATAAGATCTCCAGTTCTTCCTTCTGCTCCATCATTTCTAGTTAAGAGCATCAGTTGTTCCTACTGGTCCCTCAGATACTGCATTTTGCAGTGAGGAATTTCATCCCTTTGCACTATCCCAGGGCTAAGATCATCCCATTCTTCTTGTGTGGTAGTCTGCTGTCCACCTGATGGTGCCTGTCACCTTGGTGTCATGGTAACTGCACTGCTTTGAGGTTATGCATCCTGGTTATTAAGGAAAATGTACAACTACATCCATGCTGAGACTCAGCTTGGGAGAACCCTACTGTAGCCACCTTCCATCTGAGATTTCTCCTTTGATTTCAATTCATGATCCTGAAAGAGGAAACACCTGCCTGACTCAGTCCAGCACATCCCCCAGAGGAATGGTTTGCTTTGATTTCACTCAAGTGGTTTTGAATTAGCCTTTCTATATACATCTGTTTATCTATTAGAAATGAATGCTTATGTGCTGGTTGGAAAGCCAGTGCAGGCAGACTTCATACAGGGTTTCCATGTAAGGTCAGTTCTGCCAAGAAACTTCAGTTCTAACCTCTAACATTTCTACAACTTCAGTCTGAGATCTCTCTTCAGCAGCACTTGCCAATTGTGGTGCTCAAGTTGGGGTGTTAGCAGATGTGTTTTGCTCTGCTTCAGTCTCCCAGTGGGTCACAAAGCCAAATTCATGATTCAAATGATTACACTTATTTTTCAGACTTAGTACACTTTTTTTTTAATGGGAATTTGGAATGGGGAGAAAATTCTTTTGTGTTCTGGCATGTGTCCCTCATATCTTGGCTTGCAGAGGAATAGCAAAAATGATATTTGTAACCTTTACATTCAAAATGTGTGAGACTATAAATATCTTGTAGTCCTAAAACATTCCTGCTTGTTCTTCAATTAAGACTGTGAGGCTTCTCCCCCAACATCTCCCTGTGAATTCTGAGAAGTGTCTGACTCTCTTCTTCTTTGTGCTGAAGGGCTTAGAGACTTTTGGAGGAGTTGATGGTGACATCTCACAAACCAAATAACACAGCTACTTCTCTTCTGGGCTCAAACAGACCAACAGAGGAGAAATTACTGAGCTGCCTTTTTGATGACAGGAAAATCAGTCCTTGTTCTCCTTCCCATAAGTAGTTCAGGTTTTGGATATCTCTCAATGTTACCAGCTACTTCTTCTGAATATGTTGTATAAATGAGAACTGAATGAGAACTAGTTCCTTTAAAAAGAGGAGGAAAAAGAAGAGGAAAAGGCCTTTGGAAATATCAGGTCAGTCTAGTTAAGTTTGTTCCCTGCTTATAATTTAGCTTCTTTTTATGAACATTAGAGCATTCTCTGATCTGAAGAATAAGCTTTCACCTTTTCATACTGAGGGCTGGCTGAAAAACCTTCACCTAGTGCCTGCATCTGAGATGTTGGAAAGTCGTGGACCAGATACTCCTGTGACACTCCAGACTTCTTCTTTCTTGTTTGGTGGACCAGTTATCTTGGATGCAGCTCTAAGAATAAGTGATTTGAGGATTTATCTGCTGAGTGATCAGGTAGAAAAAGCTTCATGTTGTTATGAGGTTTCATTTTTCAGCTATTTCTGCTAAAATCAAGGAACTTTACATCAAGAAAGAATTACATAATTCAATCTGACACTCCATGCTGAGCAAACTCAGACTGCGTTCTGCTCAAGCCATTTTGTGAAATTAGCCTCCCATATTTCTCTTTCTGCCTGACAGTGACCCATAAATTTGGTATTTGCTCACTCACTCTCTATATTCCAGAGATGGCATTGGCTAGATTTCTATAGAAATAGCTTGTATAGAAACAGTGAAATTTAGGTTTCTGAATCTGGAATTTTCTATAGGTAAGTAATGTGGAGAGTTTGACATTAAAACAATCCCCTGCTGAGCTGTTGTCAAAGGATGTAGCTTGTCAGAGGTTGACTCCAGATTCAAAGCACTCAGTGTGTGCCAGATATGCTGTGACCCTTGCTTTGTGCAGGCAAAGCTGGGGGCTGTGGCTGTGAGTGCCCAGTGCTGGACCCCTTCCACCAAGGAAGCTCCCTGCTGATCTGAACCCAGCAGAGGGAACACTTCTGGTGGTCTCTGCCTCTCCTGTCAGTACAGGGCACAGGCTGGAGATGAGCAGAGCCAGGCAGCTGGGTCCCCAGTGCACACAGAGCTCATGCTATCAGTCAGAGGGGGGTATCAGTCCCTGGGGGCTGCAGCCCCCATGCCACCCCAGGGGCTAGTGCAGAGTCACAGTGTGCAGCCAGGTGCCTGGAGCCAAATCTCTCCCCCCTTTTCTCCCTTCCCACGGCATCATCTCTTGCTGAGAAACTTGAATGTAGGAAGCATCCAAACCAAAAGCATAGGGAGGGGAGTGTACCAGGCTGCAGCTGCTTAGCATCTCAAAAGGAAGACTGAATTCCTTGTATCTGACAACTGAGATGCAGGCAGTCACTTTATTGACAGAATTAGTTCATATTCCAGTCCATCATGTGTACAGATAATGCACCGTGGGATTAAGCTACTGTAGCAATAAATTTCCTAACCTAATTTTAAAAGATAAAAGCTCCAGTGAAGTGAGGCTTCATGATTCCATTCAATTTCCAGTCCTTCAGAAGAGCAGCGAGAAAGCCCTCCCTCAGGTTGCTGCTCTGCAGCTCTGACCTCCTCCTCCAAAAGCAAATCTTCCTGGGAAGGAAATAGAGCAGCACTAAATCTCCCCTCCCTCTGGCTACCAGCATCTGCTGCCACTCTTGCCAGCTCATGTGAAAGGTCACATGGAGCAGGGCTCTGAGAAGCCCCCTAAGTAAAATAAGGAGGAGTGCTGTCTTGCACCAGGAGAACACCTGCCTCCCCTTGTGCACTTCCTCGCATCTTCTGCAGCAGTTCCTGACCAGCCTGCTCTTGCAGTGGGTGTCAGATACAGCCCCAGGCACTGCCAGCCCAGGCCCTGCACCTTTGGTCTGGAAACAGGAGTAGCTCCTGAGTGCTGGTGGCACAGGAGGTGCTGATCCCACTGGGTATTGCAGCTCAGCAGCAGCAGGAGGGAGAGAGCAACCTGGGGCACGGTGATGCTGGGGAGACATCTCAGGCCTGTGTTCATGTTCTGGGGTCAGGGAGGGCTGCAGGCACTGGACACTGCACGAGGTCAGACGGTGTCTGGACACTGCTCAGTGCCCACAGGCCTCCTGTGGCAGCAGCTGAGGGATGGGTGTTGCAGCCAGTGAGGAAACCCCAAGAGCTGAGCATTTTAGGCTGGATGGCAGCTTGCACCTGCTGAACTTGTCCATCTCTACAGCCTCAGAGATGGAAATGGCTCTACCACAGTGTGGTCAAGCCCCAGGGAACAAGGTGGCTGCGTGTGCATGGGGCAGCTGTGCACAGAGGCAGTCAGGTGCCCCTCAAGGCATCACAAAGCAGAATCAGAGAATAGTTTGGGTTGGGAGGGACCCTTAAAGGTCATTTAATCCAACCCCCGAGTCTTAACAGGTCATTGATTTCCATTCATGACTGAGCTGCCTTGCACTGCTGGTGAGACCAGAGTTTCTTGGAACTTGGCTGAATTAAATTTTCATCTGGCCATGCTGCAAGGATGGCATTGTTAGAAACCACAGGCATGAAGCCCATGTAATGCTGCTGGCAGTAGCTTTATTTCTCCAGGCCATGGTAGGGGAGTTCTCAAGCTCCACCAAACTTCTCTGAGCAACTGGTTGTCTTCACATTTGAAAGAGCAGCCTTTACATTGCAGGCTCCAGCAATGTGCTTGGTATGTGCTAGTTTAACACAATTTTAAGCCATTGATCAGGACAAAAAGAAATCCTTGTGTTGGTGTGTTGTCTTCCTTTATGAAGGTCAAACTATTTGATGCTCCAAACAATGTGCTAAAAGCATCTGCAATAAGGAGACAGTGGCATCTTGTTCGCTTGGAAACACACAGGAAAAAAATATTCATGGCTTCTGTATTACCAAAATCCAAATAAATTAGTGCTGTTTGTGGTGTTTGAGGGCTTAGAGTGCAGTTCAAAGGGAAATCACACCAAAAAAATTAACATTTTCAGGTACTTATACCCTGCCCACAATTACTGCCTGCACCGAGGACTGCTACAACCTATTTACTTGCACCAGCTTCACAGCTGGCCTCCAGCCAGCAGCTGAGGTTCACCCCAGTTCTAGATGTGAACCTCAGGCAAGGTTTACAGGAAGCCTTCAAAAATACCATTTGGTGGTTTCAGTAGGGTTCAGCAGCACCAGCTCCCTGGGCCTTCCTTTGCCTCCTTATTTTCGTCTCGTATTTTGCCATCTGCATTTCAAGGAGGAGTGTTTGCAGTTTTTTTATGAACCAAGGTTGATATTAGGCACTAAAGTGGACAAATGCTTTTTGCCTGGATTCTTTGGCCAAAATGCACATTGCTTACAAGTTCTCATTTAAAAGAGTTGTCACACAGGTGTGTAGAACACTCTGAAAAGCCCTTTCCTTCACTGCTGCAAGCAGTTCCAGTCATCCTGCACAGCTCCAGGAGCTGCTTATCATCTCTGTGCACAGTTCACCCATGTTAGCCCCCTCCACCTCTGTCTCAGCTTATCCTCCCTGTCTCTGCTGGGATTTTTATTTTATTGGGCTTTGTTTGATTAATGGCCTTGTTCTTCTCCACTTGTGTGTGCTTGAGGAGCTGCAGTGCCCGGTGGGACGCAGGGTGGAATGGACTGTGGCCACGGACAGGACAGAGTTTTGGGAGGCACTGGAGGCAGTGGGCCAGGCACCAGGGTGTGACAAGGTCAGGTGTTTCTGAGGAATCTGATCAGTCCTGTCAGTTCTCTCTCAGCCAAACCAAGGAGGTCTCCAGGCTCAGTTCTGCGAGATCTTCCAGAAATGCTGCTTGTAGCTGCTGGACATCACTCTGATGTACATGGTGATTACTTTGCTGGTCTGAGGGAGGGAGACAGCTGCATGTTGGAGGAAGATCTGGCCTGTTTCCATCATGCTGCATTGTCATTTTCCACAAAAGTATTTACCAGCAGTTTCTCCAGCCTCTTGCCAAAAAAAAAAAAGAGCAGTTTTTCTTCCTTCAAATAAGAGTGAATGTCAAACATTTGAACTACATATACATATTTTTATACTTGGTAGTTTCTCACAATAAATGTGCCACATGGCATAGGATGAAATTGTATTAGAGGAACCAGCACACACATCAAAGCTCTGATTGTAAACTTCCAGCTCAGAGAAGGAGATGAGCAATCTCTATGTTCAATTATAACTGCAGATATTTCCTTTTTCCTAAGCTAGTGTCTGTTACCATGGCCACAACCTTCACAGTTTTCTGCCTATTTTAAAGTCATTACTAGGAGTGAAAGAGCAGATGTTTAATTACATTCTTCTTATTCCATTCACTAGGTACAGCTGACATTTTAGAAGTCCTCAGGAAAAAAAAATAAGTCCTTTTTTATTGTTTATCATTTTCCTAGAGAAGAATAGCAGAAGTTAATTAGTATATACCAATATATACTTTGTCTATAACTTCTAAGTTGAGGTGAGGAAAGCAGTTTCTTGACATCTTAAAGACTGGGTGTTAGATTGGTATTGGCAGTAGTCAGAGGAAGGTGAAAACCATACTGTAGAAAATACACCAGTTCTTGTCCTGGTACTGACAACCCCGAAGGATTGAGAATGTCCCTTGAATGCTCTGATTTTCACCCAAACAAGCACTGTTAAGCCAGAGCCATGTATTTGCACATCACCAGCAGAGTCCTGCACAGGCCCTGCTGCCCAGATGGTGTGACTGTCAACATCCCCACCGTGTGTACAATCCTCTGGGATTTATCAAAACATGAGACCTCACCAGAAACCTTTTCTCCACCACATTGTGGCACTTCTGCTTTGTGAATAGAGACAGTAATTGCTCAGGAGATTGCTCAGCCAACAGGACTGGAGGGCACATGGTCTCCTAGGTCTCTCTTGGACTGTACATAGTATGTCCCTCTTTGCTTAGACAACATTACCACTTGTGTCACAGTATAGAAGATTTGTTCATTAAGGCTTCCTGGACTCAGGGTTGCCTAATTTTAACATTTTGTCTGTAACAGTGGCGACTCCAGTATGTGATGAAGGCTTTGTCATCTCCCTGTGCACACTAGACTCTTCTCCCCACTAGACTCTTCTCTTCTCCCCACTAGACTCTTCTCAGGCCAAAAGAACAACTTGATTATAAGAAAGATCAAGTATGAGGTAGGTCCTGAATCCTACTGAGACTGGTATGTAACTTGGTTTATCCTGAGAAATGTCACAAGAAGGCAGCCTCTGAAGTCTGCCCACTTCCAGGGGCAAATGGCTGCTGAGCAGGGACTTTTGGATGTTTGGTTTGAGCACGTTTGGATAGAGCAACCCTACTTCTCATCCCACTCTTAGTTACAGTGTCTAAACTTACATGGATGTGCTCTCTTGTTGCTCTGTGCTTGAGCTCTTCACCAAAGACTCCCTTGATGTACTGAAGTGTTGGGAAGGTGGATGCCCTTGAGAAGTGACTCATGAGATGTGAATTCATATCTCCATATTCAGGCTGCTCTCCCTTCCATTCTACAGATAGGTGTTCTAGACCAGTGCTGTCCAGCACCCTCTTAAGTATTTTCTTCACTCAGAGCTTTTAGGTATCAGCTTCCCAATGAGTTAGGTTGTTTACAATGAGTTACACGGGATTTCATTGTTTAGCTGTTGTTGCTCAGTGCCTCGTGCTGGTGGAGTTTGCTCTAGCTAGTGCTGCTACTAACTTGAAGCCATTAGTGTATTAAGACAACCATAATCTCATCAACAATTATGCTGATGAACACTGATGTAAAGGTTTTGCAAACCAGAGCAAAAGGCAGTGCTGTCTGCCCCTCAAAAGCAAAGCTCACACTGTGGAGGGAGATCCAGCACGGGACTGAAACCCCAAATGGAAACAGAGATCCCAAAAGAGGGAGTTTAGTTCAGGGTCAACGGCTGCAGAAAATCCCACGGCAGGAGATGTGTTCAGTGTCCAGCAGCTGCTCAGCATCCCTGCTGCTGTGTGGTGCTTGCAGGATCCCCACACACAGCTGCTGCTGGGCAGGCAGGGGAAGAGTTGGCCAGTGATGGACACTCAGCCACTGTGGAGACAGTGCTGGCTGCCCAACAGTCTCTTCTCCTCTGACCACGTGAAGCTTGGCTGTCATGGTTTTGCCTGTATTTTGGGTTATGCAATTATTTTGCTAAGTTGCAATCTCTTGTGTTGCTGTAAAGGCTGCTCTTATCTGTGCAGACTCTGATTAAATATGACCCCTCTCATATCGTGCCTACAGTACACTATGCACTGTCCAAAACTCTCAGTTCCTTTCACTTTGTCCCACTCACCTGTTCCTCAGAGATGTCAGTGTCATTTCTGTCTTGGCAGTGAGTTCAGCAGATAGAAGGTTGAGCCTTGGGCTTTAGGAACTAATTCCTTCTACGGCAGTAATGCTACAGTGCTACAGACTTATCCTGAGTAACCCAGCCACCTAGTCTGGCTGAGTCAGTGTAGGACAGAAAGAGTCTCCTGCCTACATAGAAGCATAATCACCCTTGAGCAGGAAAGGAGGCAGGAGAGCATCCATTCAGAGGACAGCACATTTTTAGGCAATCCCTTACTTCAGGCATGTTTTTAGTTTGCAGCGATGGAAGAGAAGCAAGTGCTTTGCTTACAACATCTGCTTCACGCTCCACGCATGACTGATCACATCTCCTGCTGCAGCAGCTCAGCAGAGCTGCAGTGCCAAGGTCATGTGAAGGTGCAGTGGGTTCTGTGCAAAGCAGCTGTGACAGCTGACCTCGGATCTGTCCCATCCACCAGGTCTGGAGGACCCATTTGGTTCTTTCTTCAGGGCATTCATGGTTCAGTGTGGCATCCACCTCTGCAGCCTGCTCCCCACTCTGGGTAACCTGACCAGGGGGTGTCTTGTCTTCTCCTCTTGAAAGTGTGTCCATCTAGGTAATGCTATAGATACTCAAATATGTTGTATATATAGTTCATACTTGTGCATATGCTATATTATGTGAAAAGATAAAGGTGAATTTTCATATTCAAATAGGTGGAAAAGTTGACATTTGGGTGATCTGTGCTTTTCTTTCCTCTTTTAACTCTTCTAGAGTGCATCTCTTTCATATAATAGGAGCATATGTATTAGTGCAGTCAGGTGTGCCTTTCCATTGTGCTTCATTTTTGAGACACCCTTGGAAAGGAGTTGCAGAAATCCAAGAGTGGGGTCTCCATGTGAATGAGGAAGATGGCTTTGGAGAGAGGGAATTTACTTGCATTTCAGAAACTGTGCACCCTTGAGTCTTTTATTCAGTGCATCCTCAAGCAGAGAGGGTCTTACAAATCACTGGGATCTGCCCAGCATCCCACCACAGCTCTCCCTGCAAACAGTTTGAGTGTACAAGGGGCTCATGTGCATTACTGTCCCATAAAGTGCGACTTTGCCCATTTCCTTGAGTATGGTCCTGTCACTGTCCCCAGAAGTATCTGGAGAGCTTTTTATTTTGAACAATCCTATCTGTGTGTCTCTCAGAATGAAGATGCATCCCTGTTCCATGGTGATTACAATGCACCTTTCAGGAGGGTCTCAGTGTGTTTCTAGACCATCTCATCAAGGACCCATAGTTTCCTCTGTGAATGTGCTATTCTAGGCATTTTTTGGTCAAATTTTCATTAAATATGCTTCTGTTATCAGCTGTCTTTGTAAATGAAAGGGATCAGAGTGTATAAAAGCTTTAGAGTTCCCAGATGAAGAAGTTGATGTCTCAAATGGCCATTCAATAGATACAAGAGTAATAATCTACTGAGATAGACTCCTGCTGGAAAGAAAATCAAGAGAATGATGCTTTTTTATTTGAGACTACTTTCAAAGATCACATACAGAGGCTCCTTTCTTTGAGCCTCTGACACATAGTCTGAAGAAAGAATATTTTAATGATAAATCTGAGCTGTCTGATCTTCCCTGATCACCCTTGTTTACTTTGGGCCCACTTCAAAGCTGTGCTTAAAAGTTCTGGTATTTATTTAATAAAGAGTAAAGCTAGATTCTAGGTGAATGTGTAAAATACTGGGATGTCCATGCTTGTGACTGTCCAAGGGGAGCTGGACAGCTCATTCTGTGTTCAGTGTAAGGCCTCACATGCTGCCTGGTGCAGAGGGAATGTCCCCAGTGTTTGGATTAGGCAGGCCAGTTCTGCCTACTGCCTTGGGGCAGAAGGAAATAACCCCCCTGCATGTGTGCACAGATGCACAACTTAAAGTTGAGTGTCAGTCAGCAGTGCCCTGGCAGCCAGGAGGGCCAAGCATGTCCTGGGGGGCATCAGGCACAGCATCACCAGCTGGGCAAGGGAGGGGACTGTCCTGCTCTGCTCTGCACTGGAGCAGCCTCACCTCGGGTGCTGGGGGAAGTGCTGAGTGCCACAATATAAGAAAGATATGAAGCCATTATAGTGCACCCAAAGGAGAGCAACAGAGATGGTGAAGGGCCTTGAGGGGAAGCCATATGAGGAGCAGATGAGATCATTTGGTCTGTTCAGCCTGGAGGAGACTGAGGAGAGACCTCACTGCAGTCTGCAACTTCCTTGTGAGGGGAAGAGGAGGGACAGACACTGATCCCTTCTCTGTGGTGCCCAATGACAGGACCCAAGGGAATGGCCTGAAGCGGTGTCAGGGGAGGTTTAGGTTGGATATCAGAAAAAGGCTCTTCACCCAGAGGGTGGTTGGGCACTGGAAGAGCTCACCAGAGAAGTGGGCAGAGCACCAAGCCTGACAGAGTTCAAGGAGCATTTGAACAATGCCCTTGGGCACATGGTGTGACTCTTGGAGCTGTCCGGTGCAGGGCCAGGAGTTGGACTTGATGTTCATTGCGGGTCCCTTCCAACTCAGCTTGTTCTGTGATTCTCTGACTTACTCCTCCTAGTTGATAAGATGATGGCAAAACTGAACATCTGCTTGTCTGCAAGGTGTATATTCCCATTCAGGGTTGCCTTCTGCCTTTCCTTCATGCTGTATTTCATTGCTATCAGCCAAGAATTAAGAGAAGTGATCACATGTGTGCACGGACAAACGTGCTCACATAGTGTGAAACAGCTGCAGTCTGTTTAGGATGTCTGCACCAGGATGGTTTAATAGTACAAGAGACTTGCAAGGGAGATGATATATTTTTATTGCATGAGTTTACATGCTGTGAAACAGTAGAATGTACCTTTGGCATATACTGTTGAGTGTTGCAGGCTGGCATCTCTATGAAGAGATCATTAAAGAATTTCTGCCTGAGCTGGAATGAGGTCACACCTGGAAGTAATTCTTTTCCTGAGGTCTCCCACTTGGTTTCAAGCACCTCCCCTCCTTTCCCAGTTCCTCACCTGAATTCAACTGTCCTGAGAACCAAGGAGTGTCAGGTGAAATCAGGCCTTGCCAAAGCCCCCATGGTCTCCAAAATCAGTGGATTCCAGATGTATTTGTCACCAGATATGGTCTTCACAGATCTTCTGATGCACCATCTGCCTCCTTTAAAATGAAGGTGAGACTGCTCCATGGAGGGTAGTGACAATCTCCTTCTCCACTATTATCCCCCTCTGCTCCAAATGTGCTAATTACCCTTTTCTGTCATGCATTAACAATGATAAATCTACAGGCCACCTGTTTCTCTCCGATGTTTATCTCAGGGCTGACTACGTTATCTGACCTGCTAAGGCACTCAAGAAAGTCCATTTAGTTTTACCTCATTAGGTGGTCAAATAAAAGATTTGTTAAGTCCCTCCTTCACAAATACAGCTTTGAGGACCAGTATTTAAGCCATCTCATGCAGTTCTGCAGTATTTAGCCTTTTCTGTCCACATCACATGCAAAAGTTGGGGAGAACACCCAAGCTCTGTGCTGGTGAGGATTACCTGCTGGTACTCTGCCAAGAGCAGCACATGCAGCCTCTTGGGAGCAATAATACAGACCTTTGGTCAGAAGACAACCCCATTATTGGATTCCCAGGTGCAGAACTAAGCACTGGGTGGAGAAGGGCACACAGAACTTGTTTAGAAAGAGTTTTCTTTTCCCTGCATAAGGAACAGGAAGTATCCGAGTGGTGAGATGTGCATTATTTCACAGCAGCTCCCCAAGTTTCAGCTTTTGTGTTTGAGGTGGCAGCAGCTGTTGTGCCAGGACTCCATCAGATCATGTCACTGCCAGCATATATCCTCACCTCTTGGCCCATACAGGCTTGTTTCCACTTGCTGGCCATGTGCAACACCTCTCTGTGGCCAGCCAGCATCACGGGGCACGTCTTACCCTCCTGGCAGGGTCCTATCGTGCCCATGTCCTCAACTCTTTTGGAAGGATCTATATATATGTGGGCATGAAGGCTGCTTCCAGGTCTCTGTGGGATAAATCAGGATTTCTTCAGGAACTGGAAAGTGAGGGCTCAGCATGGGATGCCCCTGCCCACACAGCAGTGGTGCACACTTGTTTCTGTGCACATATAAAACTCAGAGTAGAGAGATTCCATCATTTAAGTGAAGTACATGTAGTTGAACTTTGGCCTCCACTGCTTTGACTACAGAAGAAAACAAGGGTCTAAAAATAAGGAAATGTTTGCCTCTTGGAAATTTTCTAAGCAATTAATCTAAGAATTATTGATGTTTCTAATTTTGTCGGAAGAGGGAGGACCATCAGTCACACTCAAAAATACCAGCTCTTTGCTGATAACTCATGAAGTGGAATGGCTTTTTAATGAAGCTGCCAGAAGAAAGGTTTGCTGCCAGAATCAGGGATATTGCTCTATCCCACTCCTACTACTCCTTCGTCAAGGAAACTTCCAAGAAAATTCTGTCTTTCTCCTGAAGTTGTTGTGTGGGATTTTTTTCTTTTTTTTTTNTTTTTTTTTTTTTTTTTTTAGTGCCTGAAAAACAACTCCAAGGCCAACTTTACTGCCAGCCTTTTAAAAGAAGTAACAATAATATATGCTAATAGGAGGTTTCACAAATCAGTATGAGATCACTGACACCAGTTCCCATCTGATCACACATGAATGAACAACGTGTGGGTTTGAACTGTGTTCATGATAGGATGATAGCTCTGTCTTTCACTGAGATTGAGATCAAATGAATATTACCGAGTGCTGGGTGGTAAACTGTTGATAAGTCACTGTCTTACCATCCTGTGGAGGCTAAAGTGAAACCATCCTTGTTTTAATGTAACCGCAATAGATTTTAAAGCACCTTGCGAAGACATAGATACTGTTGCCTCACGAATGGCTCCCTTTCCTAGAACTTCCATTAAAAAGCAGTGAGCCTCGCAGAGTACATCCTTCTATTAATAAAGAAAAAAACAAAGAGAAAATCAGAAGTTTTATATATATATTTGCATAGTTATCAATTTCTTAATCTTTCTTGGAGGATTCCTTTGGTAATTCACAGGAGGATCCCTGTGTTGCTCACTGACTTAAGTGACTTTCCAGTGAATTCATTAGAAGATCAACATCTGAGACATGGAACTGGATGTGCTTTTATTATTGAATAAGTGATTTGTATGGTGATTTTATGTGCCACTTTACAAACAGTGGGCTGATCCTTCAGTGTTCATTCTGTTTCTAAGCAGTGGAGCTTCTCTGGTTTTCATAACATCGGTAGCAGAGGAGAGAATTAGGAAAGAGTTGACCCATGAAGTGAGAGGAAACATGGAATGTCTGAGGAGTGAGCTGGGGCAGAAATTATTGGTGAAGTTGATGTAGAAGGGAGAATTATCAGTGGAAGATATTTTAAGGACATCTTAAAAGCTATAGGTAGTAAGCAGGAATAGATATTTAAAATACAAGACCTTTATTTTTATAAGACATGATACTGAGAATGCAAGAGGTTATTACTGTAGTAAGAATGGATCATATGGAGCATACAGAGCAAGAGAAGAAACTGGAACAAATGTCAGAGACAGAACTCTCTATGGGAGAGATTATGATTACTTATGAGCATGTATCACTGAAAGGATCTGAAATATTGGCCATCAGGTAACTGCTAAATCTTTAATTAGACACAGGCAAAATATTCTCATTAGAGTCAGCATCTCACACTTATATACATTTCCAGTCCTTCCCATGTCTGAAAAGTAATGCTTCCCAGGAAAAGGAATCAGATCATCAAAATCTGAATTTCTAGTTGAACATTGGTGATGATGCTGTTCAGAGTTCAGAAACTGCTCTTAAAAACAGCACTACTGCTACTCTACCATTAATGCAAAAGCAGCAAGGCAAATCATGGTAGATGAAATGGTAATAGTTTTCTATTAATTAGATACCAAATACATCTTTGCTACATATTGCTTTTGGATGATTTAACTAGAGAGAGACACAGGCATTAAGCCATAGACAGTCTTCTTCCAAGGTTTCCAAACTCCACTGCTTCAGACATGATGTATTTCATTGTTAGGATATTGTTTTGATGGTGCATGGCATCAAAAATGTAAATGTTAATAGTAGGAATGGACATGTATAGGAAATGCAGAAAAAATGAAGAGAAATTATATGACATAGACTTTTTCAAAGATAATAGGAAAAATAAGAAAGATTATGTTTATTTTAGGGAGCTAAGGGATTGATGCCTTAAGAGGCCACCTAAAAAACAGAGACTAGACAGGAATAAGGGAATAAAGGCAGGTATTTATTTGAAGGGCCTTCAAAGGTACACCCTGGGGAGCCAGAGGCTGCTGCCAGAAATGGACCCCAAGATGGACAACAGGTCATGAATTCTTCACACTTTTATAGGTTTGGTTCATTTGCCTATCAGGGTTAATTCTCCAATTAAAGCCTGAGTTAATGATGTAGTTTCCCCAAGATTGCCCCCCCTTTAGAGGCTTTGGTTTATACATTTTGTGTGTAGGACAGTCTGGGTGTCCTTGGAGAGCAGGACTGGAGAAGCTTTGTTGTGTCTGCCCAGCATGAGAGAGCAGAAGTGAACAGGCTACAGGAAACCTCAGAGTTACACACTAAGCAGTACAGGGTTTTGAAAAATATAAAAGTTAAAACCTAAGGCATCAGGATAGCAGAGAAAAGTAAGAGGTGAAGGAAAAAGAGAAATAAAATATGAGAAAGGACAAAGTTTTATATGCTAACGTAATAAAAAAAAGTCCTAGCAAACGAAAAATGGGGAAAGGCACTAAACCTCACATACAAGAAATCTCAGAGAAGCTGACATCTTGAGAACAGCAAAGAGGCAAAAGTAAACTGGCCTAAAAATGTAACAGGATCAGCTGTTCTGTTTATTTACAGTCACTAGGAAGTGGTGAATAGTGACATTTTATTCCATGTTGGATAAAATCTGGTTTTCCTAAAGTTAAACTTTGGAAAAAAGCTTTCTGGTTCTGCCACTTCTACTTTTCTACAACAGTAATACAAATTGTTTGTTGTTCACATGAGAAAAAACAGTTCGTTTGTTTGAAGACAGTTATCTGATGGACTTTGTTTACTTCCTCAGAGGATGTTAGTAGTGAAGGAAGAAATTCTGTTAACCCTTTCTCTTGTGAAGGAGTTCATCTTAGTTGAATTTACTGAAAATTTTCTGTGATGGCAGCAAAGTTTTTGATCTGATAATTCTTATTTTTCTGTCTAGATTTCCTCCTGGGTTTTATACAGTATTTCTCATTGCAATTTATGCAATGCTATAAACTTGTAAAAAATCTTTGTTGAATTCATGCAAACCATTTTTTACTACACTCTGTATAATGACTGTATGATACATGGACTTTCAAAGGTTCCTTTGTAAACCAGCATTCTCTATATGAGTGCCTGCTACCTACACTTGATATTGAGAACTGCTAGGGTTTTGTTTACTGATAACAAGCAATAGTAAGAACATCAAGATTTTACAGGCATTTGTTTAAAAGTGTGTGAAAGAGAAGCACAGCAAATTATTTTTGCACTTAATTTGTCAAATGTTTTTCTATGCCTCTTAAGGGAGTTTGCTTACCGACCTTTATCATGTTGTTCAAACTCCCAAATTCATTCCTGTTGAGTAATTTCTAAAATCAGGCAGCACACTGTGTTATGCATGAAATAGCAGCTGGGTAAGACACAGGTCTGTGTTTTTCACGGCGGGCTGTCAGGACTGGATGTCATTCTGACTTTCAAAGCGAATACAAAATCAAAATCTTCTTCCAGTAACTTTACAGATGATATCCAAGCTAAGTTTTTTCAGGTTTGTACACAAATGGTGCTCAGAGGGAACAGAATCTCCACCTCAAACGCCTGTTGTACACCCCCAGATGCAGCCCTGCCAGGTCAGCTGTCCATGTGGAGAAGGAGGTCCTAAAAGGTGGCTTGAGCAGCCACCAGATTGTTAGGGAAAAGAGGAGATAGTGTCATCACCAGTGGTAACCACATCCCTGCCCACAGGAACTTCTCAGGGGGCACAGCAAAGCACCTGAACTGGGGTTCACGGCTGAGGTTCTCAAGCTGAGTATTGCTGGACCAGCCTGAGGGCAATTTTCTGGTTTCCCTGTACATTATCTGCAGCAAGGAGATTGCTGTTTTTTCCCAAGACCTCTTCTCTGTCTTCGCATACAAAGACATTGTCTTAAAACAAAATTAAAATATTCCTTTCTTTCATTTGTGCTAGGAACCTTCATGTCAACATATCTTCTCAAAAGGAATTCATATTATGACTTACCTGGATGAAGTTAACTTTTGAAATAAAATGTATTTATTTTACTGTTAATGTTCAAAACCAGGCGTTTATCATGGAGCAAATATTCTATTTAAATTATCAATTTAAAACCTTTGTGAAATGGAAGTAGCTTAGTGCGCTGCCATTTGGGAATTATGAGTTCCTCTCAAATGTAGGAGCTGTAGGCTGTGCCATATGTCACTGGGAGGATGTTTTCTCATATATTCACAGAAAAATCTTGGATTTGAATGATGAATTGCATGAACTTGGCAGTAGAGCATGAGGAATAAAATAGAAGTGGCTAGCCTCAAACTCCCCTAGACAAGTAGAAGCTAGAAACTTGCCATATGTCAGTGACTTCCATGAGCAATGCTGAACAGTGGAATATCACCCAGTCTTGCAGCATTAAATACTGCCCTAAGTCATTAATACAAAGCAGATGGCTTTGTTGTTGATTAGAGCTGGTTAGAATCTGAAGTTCCCATTCCAAAGGAAATTTTGACATTTGTATTTATTTTCATTGCCTATTGGAACAAAACATCAAAATTTCCCAGTGGGATGGATATTAAAAATTATCTGGAAACACCAAGTTATTTCACTTCATTGGCATTTAATTGTTTTCTCAATAATACCAAACCAGAGTAATTCTAAAATTAATCAAATGTAAATGCCAAAACAAAATTAATAAACATATAAAGTAACACTGAAACTTTTTTGGCATGTTAAAAGGAAAAGATTAAATTGAAATTGTAAATTCTGACATTTTTACAGAATTTGTTTTCTTGAATATGACAAAACATTTTGATTTCAGGTAAGCTGCATAACCTAATGGAAATGGGTTCTACTGAAAAAATGTTCACCCTGTGATGTTTGTCCAGGGCCAGTAATGTAAAGGATTATCTTGCAAGTTCGAGGATGTAAAAATTCTGAGGAATAAGACGTGCACCAAGAGAAAATTAACACAATATCTGCAGTTTAGGAACATCTTTGAAGACCGCTTTAAAAATTCCTACATCTCCCACAAAATTAATTTATTCATCTCGATCTCTCTTACATCAGGTCTCTTTTGTTCAGGCACACTCGAGAGTGCTAAGTGCTGGACAAATCATCCCTGGCATGGACTTTCATATTTATGAACTTGTAAACTGTGACATTATCTTAGTGTGTCTTGTTTCCATCTCCTTAGCAAAATTCTGGTCCTGGCTGCCAGAACCTCCCACTCCCACTCTCCAGTTGCCTACTTTGCTGGAGAAAGTTCCAATAGTTCTCTTCAATATGGAACAAAAACTCACAGTTACTCTCCAGGTAGGAGCCTCTGCAATCATTCCTTTCCCTATCATAACATCTTTAAAAATATCTAGTTTGCCAGCTAATGGCTCCATTTTTTCCAGTATCATGATTTCATTGGGTTTTTTTTTGTCAACACCAAGTCTCTGCTGTGGGATAGGAGACCATCTGTTAACAATTTTTTTAAGGGTAGTCTAAGCACAAATGTCACTCTTTTGGAGTCACATGCTATTTATTTACTAAGATAAAAAAATCAATATCATGAATTCACATCAGCTTCTCATCTTACTTTGTGCAACAGTAGCTTTCTGCTTTAGTTTCCACTGCCCTCCACCAAGGTATTGCATATAACATTACATAAAAGGACCAAACAAGATGTAGGACAGATTAGAAACCTGATGAAGTTGCTGCTGGATGAGTTTGATGACTGGTGTGCTCAGGTGCACTGGGGAGGATTGTGTTACTGCTGGTGAGTGCCCTGCACAAAGGAGAGAAGCCCTGCACAAGGGAGGAGAATAAGCCAGGTTTGGCGTGGCTGGACGTGCCAGGGACGCTGGTGCGTAGCAAGGGTGGCTGTTCTGAAGCACTCAGGCCCTTGTTAGGTACCAAAATCAGTGGTGCTGCTTTCTGGCAGGTCTCAGTTTACTGGATACAGATGCTTTTTGAGAAACCCCCTGTTGCACAGGTGCCCAAAGGGAAGGTGTGTTTTGTTTGAGAAGCCCGAGTTTAACTGTGGGTGCTGGGCACTTGGAACAATGTGACCTTGAGCATTTTAGGAAAAGTGGCCCAGAAAATTGTTGTTAACCAAAGAGGCTTGAGGCTCACAGGTCGCTTAATAGGAGACACAGTAACTGCAGAAATTTTCCATCATTTGGATCTTGATACATGGTCTTCTTTTGAAAGAATGTTGATAGATAAAGTCACCTGCAGATGGAACAGGTGAGAGATTTTGCCAACTCCCCTGCTGTCAGCTTAACACCCATGTCTATAAATAGTGCAGATGTCCTGTGCTTAGTGAAACAGCTGAATGCAGTAAAATCTGGAAAGGCAGCCTCCTGAGGATCGATGTTCTAATGTACTGTTAGCAAAAGTGTCTCTTGCCCTTTGCCATACAAAATTAGGCAAAGGCAAACATACTTTACAAAAATACTATTTCCATAGAGTTTTAAAAAATCCAATATATAAATACATATATCGAATTCCCAAAAGAGTCATCTGAAGTCTGCCAAGACAAAGAGTTAGTTATTTTAAAGACCTTAGATGGTTCTACCCAGGGTTAATGAATAAAATGTTGTGGTTTTTTCTTACACAGCATATGGTAAAGTGTTGTTTCTCAACTTCACAAATGAATGATTATGAACCAAGAAAGCATGTGAATATTGGCATGGTTTTTATTGTTGTGAGTTCTAAAAGAATTAGGAAGAAATGAAATTAAATAGCAAGACCTTTTCTGAGTGTAAGAGGAGGGATAAACAAATCCGTATGAATTCTTCCTCTTTCGTCTGGTTTCTCTTTTTTTTTTTCCTCACTTCTCATTAAGGAAGAAAAGATTATTTTCAAGCCATTCTGAGTGCTGGGTGAAGCCTTTGCTGGCCCTGGGGAATGACTGTCCAGTGCTTACTGCATCATTTTTTGCACTGCTCAAAGGGTGGTGGCAGCACTTCCCAAAGGGATTCCAGACAAAGCCCAGGACACAGTGAAAGGTTGTAGTGCTAGATACCCCATCGTGTGCACAGGGGAGCCCACATTTACACTGTTGCACTGTTACAGGGTCACTGTAGGGTTTGGGAACATGGATTGCTCCATATGGTATCTCCAGCAGCCCCTTCTCCGTGTGTCTTCACTGCCTGTCTACTCTGCCTGAGGTTACACCTTAACTGAGCAGACAGCCTTCCTAAAGATGCTTAGGTGTGCTCTGTCTGAAGCAGCAGAGATTTTGTATAAAGTGAGAGAGCTCCATCTCCCCTCTGTGATGGCCAGGCTGCTGATGCAGCAGCAGCAAGGACCTGATTGCCAGGAGCTTAAGGACAGACCTGACTGCCCCATGCAATCACAATCTGAGGGGTGCAGGTAGTCCATTACAGATGCTCCTCTTTGGTGGATAGATGTATACCAAATTTCAGTCAGGAGCAGCTTCAGAAACAAGCTCTGAGTCGTAAATGCAGGGCTTTAAGATGGGAAGAGTGACCAACCATGAATGAGAGAGGAATCACTGCACAGTGTGACACACTGTACAAATGCACATAACATGCTCTTTTCCCCAGCTCCCAATATTAGAAATGCTCATGCCTAGTCATCCTTTTTGTACCCCACACTCCACCTTACAGGAAATGCTTTGGGAACAGAGACCTTTTCGGGAAGCCCCAGTGGTGCTGAAGGCAATGCAAAGATGAGGGGTGTGAAAATCAACCCTTTCACTGCTTGAGACTGAAACACTGCATATTGGTCTCAAAACACCTCCAGCTGAGACTGTGGGCATTGTTCACAATAACATGATAAGCACTAGGCTGTTACCTGGTTAACTCACTGGTGCTGAAGACCCCAGTAGTAATATACTAATATTTATTGACAGGGTACTGCCTTTCTGCTGCATCCCCCTCCTCCACCCTCACACCAGCCCTCATTGCTAAAATGCACAGAGGAATTATGGTAAAGAGAAAGAGGAGACAAAGTGGAGCAGCTGTAGCATTTCTCTGCCAGGGCAAATCTGAAGGGAGAAGAGCCTGGGCTTTTGATGTTATCCATGAGCACCTCCAAGTTTGAAACATGTGACCTCTGTGCAGCTGCTCCTGCTTGGGCTGCCCGCCTCAACCAAAACACAGAGTTATAAAGGATTTGATTTTATTTCTTGTTTTGAATTCCTCCCTGGGGTAGCAGGAAAGCACAGAACAAATACTGTCAAAGGAGAAGTTAGGGGCACCTTTGGTAGGGGAAGGATCCCCAGTAAGGGGCTAGAGAAACAGGAAGGTGACACTAAACAAAACAGGAACTTAGAGCAGTGAAAATGTCAGGATCCTGGAATCAAACTAAGATCCTAATACCAAATGAGTGAATATTGTGATGAACAGATTTGGAAGTATCAGTTGGCAACTGGATGGCACATGACCCGTCTTCCTTCTGTTGATAAAGCAAGCATAAATACTGAATGATGATCCCATCTACACCTCTTCCTTGGGCTTTTCCCTCTTAATTTCTTCATTAGTCTTCATTCCTCTTCTTTGATGTCAGCTATAGTTTTAGCCAGACACATTTGGGTACTTGTTTTACTGCACTGCAAATCTGTTTACTGCTGTTCCTTCTGAATAATAATAAGAGAATGTCAGATTTTTTTTAATGAATCTTGCTCCTGAATTTCCTCTGGTTTTTGCTCTTTGCCAGTATAAAGAGATAAATGGAGGGTGGCAGGATCAAAATTTTATTCTGCATGTATTTATTTTTTTGCTAAGTCCCTATGTGATTTTTAATAAATTTGGTTTTTTTTCAAAAATATGTTCCAATATGCTGTTACAAAAAATTAAGCAAAAGCCTTTCTTGGCAAGCATCTCCACAGTGGTTACTCAAATGAACATGTGAAAACAAACTAGAAATGGCCAGAAGGAAGCAAAGTGGCTGCTTCCAGGAGCCTGGGGGTTGTTTTCTGTGGGATGGAAATAATTCCAAAATCTCTTGACCAGGTAGCACTTACACTTCACGGTAGGAGACTAAAACCAGGTAAGTTATTCTTCCCAGCACAGCTGCTGCTGCTGTTCTAAGTATTCACTGTGTCCCACCAGCAGGATCCTGCACTGGCACTGCAGTTTCCAGTGGGACAGTGGAGAGCAGTGCTGGACATAGCTCTGAGGCTGTGAATTTGAGCTCAGGGGCTGGCATTCATGGTGAGGCCATGGCAACATTGGTGTCCCAGCCCCAGGGAAGCAGCACATACAGATGGCAAGGGAATGTATCATTTGAGATAGCTGTTGCTTTGAACTGTCTCACTGCAGAGCTCGTACAGCAATTAGCAGTGTTACAGCCCAAAGGAGTTACTGACCTTATGAAAGAACCTTGGCTTTTATACCAGACTGTCTTCACCAAGCCTTGACTTTTTTAAATGCACATAACTTCCTCCATTCTGTAAGGGCATGGACAGAGATGAACCAGAGCTGCATGTGGACACTGGATCACAAATAACATACAGAGTTTGCAGAGACTGACACATTGTGGTGAACTGGTATTTGGTATCTGAAGCTTTACCAGGCAGTGAGAGCAGCTGGCAGAGGGGAAGGAAGAGAGTAGTTCTAATGTGGTGAAGTTTGGTAACAGGGCAAAATTTTGGCCTGGAAGCCGTGGGGACACATCCCCAGACAAAGTGTCTCTCTCATGCTCTGAGATGCACTGCAGTCTCCCCTTGATATCCCTCTGCTTATTTACAGGGTAAGGGGATGTCCTACTGCAAGGTTTGGTCAATCCAAGTTTTGGTCAACCAGGGCAGAGCAGCATCTCTTCTCTGAGCTTGTGAGAGCTCAGCTGCACAGTGACAGGCAGAGAAAGACCTGGAAGGGGTGGCAGAAAGTGATGGCAGAAAAATTTAGCTTGCCAGAGCCCCATGTGCTGTGCTGTGGAGGCTGGTATGCAGTGACAAGAGAAGATTGTTCGTGGGTAGGACATGAAAGAAAGTGAGATCCCTGCCGTTTCCAGATGTGCAGACAGCTTGAGAGATAGATGGTGTATATGAGTCCACTTGTCACACATCCAGGTTTTCAGTAATGCTCTGACAGGAGGAAAAACACAGCGGTGACGGTGAGTGGAGAGTCGCACTCACACCTCACAGTGGCATTGCTGCGGGGGACTGACTCATGCTGGAGCACTCCTTTCTCACCACTGTCAGGTAGCAGAGCTGGCTCAGAGTGATGCTCTTGTCCTGCTCAGCCTTTAGTTCATTCCAGCAGTCATCAGGAGCTTGTGCAGCTGCTTGGCAGGGATTGAAATCCCACGATTGCTAGTCTCGGGAAAATTCTCAAATTATGTGCTAGAAATATTAAAGACAGCATTGCACCCATAAGTGGATTATTTATTGGAAACAGGTCAAACTGTGTGTTAGAAACCAAGAAACAGAAGTTTCTGAAGACAAAAATCACAAAATGGAAATTTCACTGCTTCTTTCTGAAAAGTTTTCTGCTTTCATTTTTACAGAGCTGTTGTCTGTAGTCAAGTCTGTAGATAATGGTGTGATTAACCTTGCTGTTCCCACTGGACACAGATCAGGCAGGACTTGTTTTCAAACTTACTCTTTAGAACTTTGAGGTGATTTGTACCCTGTTAGCTGTAAAGTACCCAATAGCCTAAAATTTCCATTTATAGAGCAAGGCTTCCCTGGACAAATGCTCCTTTCTTGTAATACTTTTTCCCAGCACTGGGCTTCCCCTCAGATTTGAGCCTAAATGAAAATTAAGAAGTCTTGTTGTCTTTGGCAGACTGAGCTCAATCAAAAAAAAAAAAAAAAAAAAAAAGCAGCACAGTACATGATGGGTGTCAAGTTTGAAGAGTAAAAGCACTGTTAGAAATGTGTTGTTAGAACTTGCTTATTATAGCAAACCTTGAAGAGAAGAAACCCCACGCTTATTTCTTTTAAGGAAACACGTTTAGCTGTTTGCACTGCGTGTTTGTTTGCATTGCTCTGCTCTCCTTGCAGCGGGGTGGCTGCGTGCTGCTGGTTGCTGCAGCTTCCCAGCTCCTGCAAGGCTGCTGCTGGAGCAGGCAGCCTTGGCCGTACTCTGAGGTTTCAGACTGAGGTAACAACTGTGTGTGAGCAGCAGCAAGCTGCTGGCAAAGAGACACGTGGTAGCACAGGTGTGCACTGCCCTCCTGGCCACTCAGAGCTCCCTGTGTGAGGAGAAGGCTCCAACAGCAGCACTGCTGTGTGCACCCAGCAAATCTGCTCTGCTGCCAGTGCAGGGCTGCTTTCTGCTCATGCTGAATTGTCACAGGCCTGCTGTCTGTCAAACAGCTCTGTTGTCTTCATCTTAAAAACTCCACACGTGGACCTGAATAGAGGAATTTTAAGGAATATTAATTTCCTTTGAGGAGCATTGCCTATGACATTTCCTCCAGTAATCAGTGAGCAGGGATTCGTTCCATAGCAACTGCACAGCAGTGACACTTCACTTCCTGGTATTCCGTAGCTGTTCACTGAAATGGCATCCACCTTTCAAGCCATAAACACATCACAGTCTTTTGCCAAACAATATTGCCTTAAGAATTAAGACCTTAATATTTTAATATGTTGTTCTATATAGCAAGTCATTCATATATATTGTATCTAACACTATTGTATCAGAGGAAGAAATTGTAGAAATGCAATTAAATATATTCATTAACCACTTAATTTGTCTTTATTTTTGTACACTACAATATCCATTTCTCAGTACTGTCAATATTTTACTTTGCCATTGTGATTGCTGTTCACTATTTTCTTGCTGTATTTTGAACTTCTAATCATTTATTAGAAATTTGAAAGATCTACAGGAATGATAAAGTGAGAAAAAATGCCTATAATCAATTTCAGTTTTATTTTGTTCTGTGCCTTTATTGTTGTCATTGTTAGCTGACATTCTCTTAGCTCACTGCACTCTGCCCATAATCTAATCTATTGTGAAGGGTCAGGCAGCAGTCTGTGAAGTGGTTGTAGGGATCTTCAAGTGTCTTCAATGATTTTCGGTACTTGGACTGCAAAAGCATTTTGATCTGTTGCTGATAGATAGAATAGGCCCAATAAATCCCATTGTTACAGTTCCTAGAACACCACTTATTAAAAAGGAAAAAATCTGATGGACAAAGAACATGATAAAAATTCATCACAAGTGGACTCAGGAATAATGCTACTGGTTTTTGACTGCATCACCTGGCATCACAACAGCTGTGGATTTCAACCTTGTACTGCAAGTCACATATGGTTAACTCTCCCTTTCTGCCTGGAGAACACAGATTTTTCTGGTTGTGATGTTCTGCAAGGCAGTGTGCTCTATTCTTCTGTGATTTTTAGTATTTGGTGAAAATATGTTGTACCTACAACATTGTGCAGCTGTAAAGGCATTATTTCTTAGAGTGAAATACAGTCTTATTGGCCACCTCTTGAAGGACACTGCCTGCATCTTACCTCACTATTTCATTTTTCAGAAGACTCTGAACTAGAAATGTGCAAGCTGAGTTTTCAATTTTCAAATGTCTGAGTTATTAAAAAGCAGGAGGGGATTATATGGCTAATTCTAGCTCCTTCCTACCACAGCTGGCTTGCACCTTAGTCAGCAGTCTTCCCTCCCTACTCCATGGTCTGGAAAGTGTGCTGCCCCTGGCACTGTGGAAGAGCTGCCGGCCAGGGATGCGGGCAGCTGCTGCCTACTCTGGTGATTTTACTGGGTTTTTTGTGCTAAACTGGTGCCACTGTAAACTGAGCCTGGCCACTTCCGTTGTCCAGCTGCTCTCCCATCGCACTGGCAGACCCTGATGGTGTTGTTTTGCCTGACATGAAGCCCTCTGGCTGCCCCAGTGTAATCCGTTCGCTCAGCTAATTCCCAGGTTGTTTATTTAGGGCCCCGTCCAACACCCGTGGATGGCAACACAACGTTCAGCTGCCTCAGCAGCTGTTGGACCAGGCCTATGAAACAAGGACTTTTTTGCTGTTTTCACGGCATTAAGGGCTTGGATTACTTAAAAACTGTACAGCATGTTTTGATCAGGATGACAAGACAAAAGGGCAGTAAAAAAATTACCTTTGAGATGGCATCTGCCACTTCAAGTGTTTCGGAGACACTTTGGAGGAAAATGTATTGTTTGGTCCACATAGTCAACCAAGCCTCTGAAATGGTCAGGAGGTGGACAGGTCCCCATGGAGCAGGATTCTTCACCCTTCCCAGCCTCCTGTCTGAGAGCAGGGGAGCCTGTTCTCCATGAACCGTGTAGGCAACGCGCTTAGACAGGACATAGAGTTACCAAGCAGTCATCACTGCATCCTGGGGACTCAGATGAATCTAGAATGGATCCCACAGTTTTTTACACTTGAGAAGTACAGCTTTGTGATCATTCTAGTCCATGAACACAGGGAATTAAGGATTCAGTCCTCTAGTTGCCTTGGGGAGCTCAAATTCCTTGGGGAGAAGGGGAGCTTCCCTCAAGAAAAAGTAATAGCATCAACCTAGGGGAGCCTCAATTTCTTCTTCCCAATGCCAAACAGAAGAGACAGTAGATTGGCTTCAAATGGTGGTACATTTCTCAGTAGCTGCTTCTGTCATGCATCAGTACTGTATTCTTCTTTTTTTTAAAGTAATTTCTCATTTAAGAAAGGACATTTTATTGAATTCTCATTAGCCATTGCAGTCATCATTATTAAATCCATCTCTGGGCCAGAAACTCCATTCTGACAACAGTGTGAGTCATGTTTAAATTATTTTGCAATTCTACTTTATTTATCCATACATCACATCACATCTTAGTTGTGACTGTCATTTGCATGTCAAGTTCTCAGGCAGGTTTCTGTCAGTAAGAAGGGCTTCCCACAAATCAGCATAATGTTAAGCTTCCAGTAAAACTGATGTTGTCTCTTGCCAACACACTCAGGCTCCAAAACTTAAGACCCAAAGGCATCATTCATTAGTAAATCTGCTGCACAGTGTGATATGTAGCAACTTGCCTTAAATGAAATATAATTAAGGTGATTTAATAGAGACTGTATCCAGTAATACTTGTTAATGGTTAATTTAAGGGAAATTAATTTCCAATTTAATTGTCCAGGTACTTTTTTTTTTCTCCTTTCTTCTTTCTTGTTTTGTTTAAAGAGGCTTTTTCAAAGAGCTATGACCACTCGGATAACAATTACTTAGTAATAGATCCAATTTTTGGCTACAGGGAAGATTAAAAAACACAGTAATAGTTTGAGGTGGGGAAATCCACTGCTGATAAAATCTCTTCAGATTTTATCTTCATTTTGAAGTAAAATAGGAATTAGTCCATGCCAAACAAAAGAGGCAATTTTTGGGTTGCTTTCTGGTTGTAAAGGTATGGGTGGAAGGGCTTTGGAGTTACTGGTTTCAGTGTGCACTGCAGTTGCACCTTGATCCCATTGTGGAACAAGACCAAGGGAACCCAGGCCTTTGTACCAGTCCACCAGAGGTACAAAAATTGTTTCTCATTAGGCCAGGTCCTCAGGACAGCTGGGTGACAGGGATGGAGGGTGTGCTGCAGCACACAGCTGCTGGTCAGCTACACCTTGCAACAGCCATTGCTCACCTCATGATTTCAAGGGCAAAATAGGATGGCAATAAATTCAATGTAATTACAGTTCTTCAGACTGTCAAAAGACAAAGTAATCAACATGTGGATTAAGTTTATTAATTTTTTCAGAGTATACATGTAGTAGTGCACATTGTCCAAGGTTTCAGTTGATTCCCAAGAGTGAACTATCACCAGACTCATAATACAGCATACTGTTCTTCTACAGCCTCCCAGCTAATCAGTATCAATAATTAATAATAATTCATATGTGTTTGTTTTTGCTCTGCAGGTAATATTTTAATTCCAATATGGGAAAGCAAAACAGCAAACTACGCCCTGAAGTCATGCAAGATTTACTAGAAAGTACAGACTTTACAGAACATGAGATCCAGGAGTGGTACAAAGGCTTCTTGAGAGACTGTCCAAGTGGACATTTATCTATGGAGGAGTTTAAAAAAATATATGGAAACTTTTTCCCTTACGGGGACGCTTCTAAGTTTGCAGAGCACGTATTCCGCACTTTTGACGCCAACGGAGACGGAACAATAGATTTCAGAGAATTCATCATAGCCTTGAGTGTAACGTCGAGAGGAAAACTGGAGCAAAAGCTGAAGTGGGCATTCAGCATGTACGACCTGGACGGGAATGGCTACATCAGTAAGTCAGAGATGCTGGAAATCGTGCAGGTATGTGCTGCTCAGAGGCACTGCTGGCCTCCCTCCTCCAGAGCCAACTGGGAGGCAGTGTTGCACTGAGACACTGAATGAAAACCTGGCAGCATTGGTTTATGATCTTGTGTAACTGCTTGGATATAAAATGCTATTTCATTTGGCAGAGATCGTGTCACAATTCAAACTACAGCATTTAATATCCACTGCAAGTTCTTCCTGAGCAACAAGCTGCATGGATACTTCATCCCTGGGAGCTCTTTTGGGCTGGAGCACAGCAACTAACCTGCTGATAAATGCAATTCTCTAATCCTGTCAATTAATTATGATTAATTACAGTTGAACCAAGTAGGTATATTAGAACAACCTGGGAGTGTACTTTAAGGAAGGCAGGCTCTCTCCACAATACGAGGCAAATTGACATTGAAATCATGTTATTATGAAGAATGAGCTCCTATATTATAAAGGTGTTTCGTCTGCCTAATTCCAGTGAGGTCTCCATTATTAGAATCATACTAGCTGTCTTCATACTAAGTTGCCAGTATAGATAAACCTTATTTGGGTAGGTGATGATTTCACACATAGCTTCTTTGGTTGTGTTTTTGTGTAGTGTGAATCCCACGTCACTTTGGCTTTCTCCAACATGTTTTTGCCCTTGAGGCACATCACTCTACTGAAGGATTTAGAAGATTTTTTTATATGGCAGTGTATTTACACAGCTTGGATCTGTATAATGCAGCACTGTTAAAAAAAAAAAAGCCTGTTATCAAGATCCTTTCCTTTCCCTGGAAATTCTGAAGTGCTAACAATGTCTGTGTTATTCAGACTTATATTTGCACTGAAAACCAAGGGAAAGCACACAAATTACAGGCTGTGATGGCAAGCTGCATGGAGGGAGCCAGCCTAACGTGGTGCTCCTGCCTTTCTTCCAGAGCCCCTCTCACATCCTTCAGACAGTGGCCAATACCAGCACTTGCACCACTTCAGCAAGAGCAGATCCAAAGCTCAGCTGCAAACCCAGAGCTGCTGTGTCGCCTTTCACCCAGTCTGCTGTGTGCTCCTGTGTGTGAGCTGAGGAGCAGGACCTCCCTGTCTCTGTGCCGTGACAAACCCCATGGAATATTTGCATTAGGAGATCCTCTGCTCCTTACAAATCTGCCTCTCCCCCAGGCAGGGTAAACAGCCTGTCAATTACGGTTTTCCTGGCTGTATTTCTCCTTATGGAAAAAAGAAAAAGACCCCCGAAGGAGCTAAGGTGGCACATAGGGAGGAGCACAGGGAGCCAAAGGCGGGCGCCCGCCCGCTGCCCGGGGGAGGGAGGAGGCACCGCGGGGGCTGCGGAGCCCTCGCTGCCGGGAGGAGCCCGGGACGGCGCCGGGACGAGAGGCAGCACAGCCCCCCAGGCGAGGAGACTCACCAGCGGGGAGAACAAGGCCACAGATTTGTTCATGTCAAACGAAATGAGATGAAAACATCAGTGGCAGGAATTTCTGTTGTGAGCCACACGAGGACCAGCAAAGCCAGAGGCTTTTTCCAGTTACTCCAGATCTGCTCGCCAGCAAGTTCAGAGGCCGAAATGCTCTGCCTCTTCTTCACATCCCCATCAGCACCAAATCATAGCGTTGTCCTTTACCGCCATGGTGCCATCATCAAACAAAATTGCTGTTTAGGGATCAGCATAGGGCGACCTTCTGCCAGCGTGTGTATCCAACCCCGAGCAGCGCTCTGGCTGAGCACAGCCCTCAGCCTGGCCCTCCAGCCATCCCCCTGCACTTCTTGGGAGGTTTGGCTCTCTCCTCCTTTCAGACTGAATGTGAAACTCAACTGCATGATGCTTGTAATCTCACCTCATTTTGAGGGACCCGGTTTTGAGGGTCTGAAATAACTGGTTTTTAGTCTGGAAAACAGTTATTTCTGTACTGTGGACTGTCAGCAATTTTTCAATCAGAAAAGCTGCCCCTCATGTGATGGAGCTTCCCATAAGGCAGTGTGCTGGTAGATCTCACCCTGCTCTCTTCTCTCAGGCTTTTTTGGATGCAGTGATCTCCCTGTATTACACTGGTCACCCCTAGCTCCTCCCAGTGGGATGGGAGTAGTTGTGTAGTCTCTGGAAACGTGTTCAGCTGATATCTGAAACTGAAACAGATGAGCATATTTTCTTGCTTTGTTGAGAGGTTCCTTTGCTGTAGAGTGATTATATACAAAAAGCCAGCAAACAACTATCGCTTTCATTCATGAAAGACGATTATTTTTTCATATGGAATGACAGGATTCTGTATCAAATGTCTTCCTGGGGGCTCTCAGCTGTCATAATTTTTCAGAGAGTGAAATCAGGACTCTGGCAGATCTCTGATATATGTCTTAAAGGAACCTATTGCAAGTCCCTTATCTAGCGTACATTTGCAAATTGATAGAGCAGGATTATGTTTTCATTGGGATTTTTGCCTGAGACAACGCATCAAAATGAATGCTAAAAGAAACACCTTTAGTCTAAAAGTCTTAGTTTCATAGAAAAATACTGTCCCTGTTAGTGTGGGATTACTGTATTTTAAATAGCATAGGGGCAAGGCACGCTTTTCTTTCTTTTCAGTCTGCTTTTCTTTGTGCTTTGAAAGCCCTCTCTCTGCAGTGATTTTCACTGTTACGCTGATCCTTCCTTGCCTTGCCTTTCCATTGCTCTGGCCTAATCTAACAGCACTGCAGGCAGTGCAGGCATTGCACTCTTGCTCAGCTTTGCATTAAGGAGTTTGAGGTAACAGTGGCAGCAGCAGGGCGGGAGCAGCAGAACCACTGGCTGATGTCCCCCAGGAGCCCTCTGACTGGCCAGCTGCCAAGGAGATGAACCTGAATGGTCCATCCCAGCTTTCTAAGACCTGTTTTCTTTGCAAAGTGATGTGCTAGGTGGCAGAGCACCTGCATTCCTTTAAGCTCTGTACACCATCCTGCCCTTAACCACACAGGCACAGCACGGTGCAGTCACCATGGCTCTCCGTGGGCATCCCTAGCCCAGGCTTCAAAAAGCCCTGCCTGGAGATCCACGTGGAGCCAACTGCATAGTTTGGAATTTGAAGGACTTCAGTGATGGGCTGGCAGTTGTAGAGCCCCAAAAAAGGAGGTCCACGGGGTACTGCTGCACTTAACCAGGCACAGCACATCTGCAGAACACTACAGGAAGAGGCTTCACAGCCTGTCCTCTTGACAGACCTTGTCACAGTCCCACTCAGATTCATGTCTCAGGCTTTTCATGTCTCCCATATGTTTACCTATAATCTAAATAGCCCAGTTCCCATAAAAATAGCTGCAAATCAGTTAGAAGATTTGTTCCCCTTGCTGAAACAGGACATATTTGGCTGGTCTCTTAAAATAAGAGTTCAAATGAGAGATGGAAACCTTGTTCTAAGGATAAATTTTTTCACTGTATGGACTCAGAAGGCATTTTAAGAATACTGTGCAGAGACAAGAATAACACTTTCAGTTTAATAAAAACAGTACACACATTTCACTTGCTGGGATAGCTTATTTGCAAGCCAGGAAGAAACAGAAAGCTGGTATGGGAAGAAGCAAAAGCTGATACGGCTCCGTAAAGACAATGTCAAAAATCTCCACGAGACTGAGAGAAAAACAAATTTTTTCAGGCCAGTCATTCACTTCATGAGACTTTCAGCCATCAGAATTTATTTTAACAGAGTAAAAGGGATCGACTGAAAATTTCTGCTGTCATTGCTGTTGCCATCACCATAATGAGCTTTTTGACAGTGTGCCAAGTATACCAGGAAAGTGCAGCCCTCACCAAGGCTTCTGGTCTGAGTGCAGCAGTGGCAGCCAGAAACTGGGAGCAAAACCTGTGTGAGTGGGTAAAGAGGGATGAGATTTGCCCTGACATCACCCATTGCTGCTCATCCACATGTTGTTGGAAAATCAGAGGAGAGTTCAGCAGGGCAGCAGATGAAGCTGGAGCCTGTGCTTGCTCCAGTGATGTATACAGGGCTCTGGAGGCACAGCTTCCTGGTGACAGACAGGGGTGCCAGGGAGCTGTGAGGAGCACTCCTGACAGAAGTTCAGCTATTAAAGCTGCCCTGACTCAGGAGGCTGCTGGCAGGTAACAGCTTCCAGTGCTGAATGCTGCTGGTGGTTTTCAGCCCAGGTTCTGGGAGGTGCAGGGGAACCCCTGCAGCCTTTCAGTCACAGGTCCCAGCCCAGGGTTAGTGCAGCCCAGCTCTGTGCAATTATTGCATGAAACCAAACTCCTTTCAGAGCTTGCTCTTTCAAACATACAATAAAGAGTTTTGTGTAGCTGCACTGAATTAATATGGGGCAAGTCTCAAGATTCTTAATCAGCTTTAGCTGGCTTTTGCTTTGGGAAAACTTCCCAATGAACTTCTAAGTAAGGACAGAAGAATTTGTCCAGAGTAACCATTTTCAGCATGAAAGGAACGCTTACTATGTTATTCCCATCTGGCTTTCCTAGAATATCTCATCTCTTATTCCCTTCACACGCCTCTGTGAAAAGGACCCTGTAGGATGAAGTCATCCTGAAGTGCTTTTTTTGTCCTAAAAATCTGCATATTCTTACTGTGGTTACTTTGATCAGGGTAAACATGCCCTCACTCCCGGTCCGGGGCATTCCTCCCACACTTTCAATGCAGATTCTCTGCTTTGCCGTCCTCTCACCCAGACAGAGGGAGTGACCCTTCCACCTCTCTTCCTACCCCAGACAAAAGCCAGACAGCTTCAGATGCTTAAACACTGGCAGATTTATAAGCCTCATCTCTGCTCTGACCCTTGTGAGCCTTGCATGCTGATGAGGATAAGCAAGGTCTAAATTCTTACTGTCCACCCTCTCCATTTTTTTCCTTCCCTATTGCCTCCTTCTCCCAGCTCCCTCATCCCTGTGTCTGTGTGCTTGCATGTTCATCCTTTCTTCTGTGCTCCTGGTGTCATGGCTGTGTGGACAGCATCCCTGATGCTCTGCCCAGTACTCTGGAACACTAATTCTCTTGGGAGCCTTTGGACACTCCTGCACTGCAAATGATGATGATGATGGTGATGATGATGATGATTAAAAGGGTGTCCACCACTTTTCTATTCAGCCAGCTGTTCATGCTGAAGTGTTCACCTCTATTCCCCTGCTCAGGTCTGTAGCCTGTTTTACACTTACCAGAGGGCAGACCTGAAAACCACAGCCACACTCTTGGTGACATAACTGGGGGAGGAGATGTTTGATTATGCTGAGCTAAGTGAAGGATGATTAATTAAGCAGACAAATGCTTTTCTTAGGGTGTAAGTCTCTTTAAAGCCCAGGAGATGTGAAAGGTGAGCTGTTGGCAGAGGAGAAGCCAGCAAGATGGCCAAGGATATGGATGCTCCCTAGTCTGAGTGTAAATTGTCTGTGCTGCTTAGTAGCATCCTCTGTGCTGTGACATTCCTGGAGCCAGTCCTTGGGGATCCTGAGCCAGATGATGTGAGCTGCTAGGCAGGGTGCCTTCATGAAGGGGAAGAGGGGAGAGGGGAGACCCAGTGGGAAGTCTTGCCTTGCACCAAGGACCCCCCTCCCAAAGCAGGAGGAAAGGACCAACAAACAACTAAAGCCATCAGGTGACAGCCAACGAGTTGCAGTGGGCAGCAGAAGGGGCCAGTTGGACCAGGGCAGGGGTGCCTTGGGCTGATATGGGCATCCCCTCCAAATGGCTGGGAGGAACCCCCAAGGCCACCAGCCTGCAGCCATCTGGGTGCTGCTGCTGTCCCAGCTGTGGCACCACAGAGACACCAAGCACAAAGCCCTGGTGTTCACTGGCCCTGCATGGTTACTTTTGCCAGCAAGGTTTGGGTGACCAGTGCAGAGACAGATCCTCATCCTTGTTTTAAAATTAGCATTACCCCTCTTTCAGGGGTACCAAACATGACTGATGCATCTGTGTGAGCAGAGAACAGCTACGGGTGGTAGTGGTGCTCTGTGGGACCAGAACATCTGTGGAGGGAACTAACTGTGCATGGGGTTTTGAGCTGTGCACACTCACCAACCCCCAGTGGAAAGGCCCCCTCCTTGATGGGGCAATCTCTGTTATCTGTGAGATGCAGCAAATGCAGGGAGCGAGTCACTGCTCTCCCCACAGACAGGATGCTGACCAAGGAGGGAGGAAAAGGAGATGGGTGAGAAGCAAAGGCAGGGTGAGGAGACAGGTGTGGTGAGGATGAAGCCTGTGTGGCCAAACCATGGAGATTTATCACAGCACAGGACAAGACCTTGGTGGTCTGGCTGTTCCTCCAGGCTCTGGGAGCTGCTATTGTCTAATGTGTTGTACAAATGATAAATTCATCCAAAGACTGTTTTAATAAGGAAAAATGTAACCTTAGTTCAAACCCAGATGGTGTTTGACCATGACTAAGTAAAGAAACACAGTGTTTCACAAACAAGTGTTCCACTGAAGAGGGAAGCTGCATGTACTGGTGCCATCCCAGCCTTCAGCAGCCAAAGAGCAGGTCTCTCTGGTACTCCCAGGATATCTTCTGCCTGTTTCTGTCACAAGAAGGTCATCGTACCCTTGCATTAAGATAATGTGTTTCTTATCAGCTCTTTGCTCTTGTCTATCACACAGGCAATTTATAAGATGGTTTCTTCTGTAATGAAGATGCCAGAAGACGAGTCAACACCAGAGAAGAGGACTGAGAAGATCTTCCGCCAGATGGACACCAACCGTGATGGTAGGCACCCTCCAGTGATGCCTTAGGTTTAAACTTATATATTTTTCAAAACCCTGTACTGCTTAGTGTGTAACTCTGAGGTTTCTTGTATTCTGTAAATTTCTGCTCTCCCGTGCTGAGTTGTCATAACAAAGCCTCTCCAAGCCTGCTCTTCAAGGACACCCAGACTGTCCTAGGCCCAAAAAGTGTAAACCAAAAGCCTCTGAAAGGGGGGCAAGCTGAGGGGAATTACATCATTAAACTGAAGCTTTAATTGGAGAATTAACCCTGGCTATGCAAATGAACCAAACCTATAAAGGTGTGAAGAACTCGTGACCTCTCGTCCATCTCGGGGTCCATTTTGGCAGCAGCCTCTGGCTCCTGGGGTGTACCTTGAAGGCCCTTCAAATAAATACCCACCTTTATTCCCTTACTCCTGTCTGGTCTCTGTTTTTAGGTGGCCTCTTAAGGCATCACCAGGGGGTGGCTGGGGTGTGCTGCACACATGGGACAGCCTGCAACGCCAGCAGGGTGTAGCAGCCAGGACTTCACCTTGCAGGGCTGCTTTCCCAGGGATTTTCCTGGCTGCCCCAGCTGCCTTCCATCATGCTTGGCCAGAGGCTTGGCAGGTGTGCTGCAACCCCCCACATGCACTAAGTAAACGTGTTTCTTTTCTAGGAAAGCTTTCTCTGGAAGAGTTCATCCGGGGCGCCAAGAGCGATCCGTCCATAGTCCGTCTCCTGCAGTGTGACCCCAGCAGTGCCGGGCAGTTCTGATCCTGTCCTTTGGATGAATTATGTATCTGCTTTTTTTTTTTTTCTTGCCAAACAACATTCATGGTAGTGTTGCCTCTGTGTGGCCAATTATGCCTTCATTTGTGGCATCTTCTAGCTTCTTTTGTTGTGGATTAATTATAAGAATGCTGAATTGCTCTTAACAATTTGTCCAGAGCACGGGCAGTACTGTTTTAAACAGATATTGTGGTGTTACCATTGTTTTTAAAATTTCATTTTGTTTTTGTTTGTTTGTTTGTTTGTTTGCATCTGTTTTGGAAAGTACGTGTTAAGGAGGAGTAAACCAACAACAAAACCCTTTGGCAGCAAGACACACTGACAGATTTTAGATTGCTGCTTTAGTTGTTAAGTACTCACCTGCAGGAACTGAAAGTGTAGTAAGGCTGAGCCAAAGGGGTTGTGATGGGTGGGGTAGTATTCACCTGGAACCTCCTCTCCTGTCCAGGAGGCACCAGTTAAGGTCAAAGACAGGACTGGGAAGAAGTATGAAAGTGCAAAACATGTGCAGGGTGTATCATCCACTCCTATGCCTCATTGTTTCAATGCTGTGAACACTTTCCAGGTGGTGAAGGAGAAGGGACAAAATGAAGGCTGACACTTTTTTACTAGGTTTACAGTGGTTGAAGTCATATGGCTTTATCTAAAAATTCAGCAATTTGCAATCCTGATTCCAAATCCACAACTGACAATACCTCTTGCCGTTTGGGATCAGCAAAAGCAGACACAGATATGAAAAGCTGGGTCTTGACAATGAATTTAAGGGAGATAAATATTGAATGTGAAATTTTCAGGTTAGTAATAATGCAGTTGCTACTAAGGAGAGTGGGCATTCACATGAGGAACTCATGGACACCTGCAAGCAGCTCCAGCTAAGACACATCTGCTGTTCTGAATGCTCCTGCATAGCAGGAAGCTTTGGGGGTGTTTTTGTCTCTTTCCATGTAGCTAACAGAGTTTCTGGGCCTGCTCTTAGGGGAAGGCTGTCATCAAAACTTGTTTTAAACATGAAATTGTAGCATTTATATTTCATTTATTTTAGTAAAGTTCAAAAAATCTGTACTGAAATGAGGAAATGGTACGCTTTATGATATATTTATATATATATAATAATTAAAACAAAAAAGGTCGGCTCTTGAGAGAAATGTTGAATGTTTATCTTTTCGCCTAGATGCAGGAGTTCTGAAATTTGCTGCTGCAAAATTTTATCTTTTGGTCAAAGTTGCTGTATGCAAAGCTAGTACACACATGTAGAATTTCTTAGGGACTTTACAAGCACTGTTGCAGAAGAAAAGCTGGAAAAGCTGTAGCAACAGGGGGCATTATGCTGACTAAATTGGTATTAATCAGTCATTAGCTGAAGTCTGCTTTGTGATCCTGTTGGAGAGGTACCCATGCAGGCAGTGCCCGGTGTTGGGAATTCATGAGCTCATTAGAGTAACCTTTGTCTGACAGGCAAAGCTGGCATTTTGTCAAGTGACCTTGTAGATGCTAATCCCCAGTAGCCTTAATGTAAAATAAACCAAGTAAAATAAGTCTGCTTTGCAGATGATGATTAGCTAAGTACTAATTAGAAGTCATGAATAAGTAGTTGAGTATAAATAATCTTCTGTGGAACACTAGCTAGCATGTACAATAACTGACAGAAACAATCCTATACTTAATTTTTCCATACCATTTGCTTTGCCAGGTGTGAAGTGCAAAGCATGTTAAGAGAAAATAAAAGTTAATTGAAAATAACATTTTTAATCAGCTGTACTAAAATTTTTGAGTGGCTAGTGACGCTCAATAAATGTCTTCAAGCACACACCTTTGTCTCAAACAATCACACAAATCCAATTGATGATATATTTCCATTACATTCATCAAAATACTGAGCTGAGATGAGCGTGGGTAAATAAGAAAGCAAAGTGGGCCCAACCACAGACACAAACAGATTTTTATATCCAGTGCTGTCAGGTGTTATGAGCAACACTGGCAAGTTTTGCACCAATTCTTCTGGCTGATGAAAATGATGCCTCTCTCCTTCTCCCAAATCTTCATTAGACACCATGTGCACAAATCTAACCCTTCAAAGGAGAGTCTGTGCCTGCCTTCTTCAAGGTAATTTTCTGCTTTACCTGGAGAGGTTCTGGCCTTCTCTCCCATATCCATCACCTCATGTATTTTGAAAGTCATGTTCTGTCCTGAGTGCTTTAGGGTTGTTTCTCAGCAGGAGAAGCCTGGCCAGACTGCCAGGCAGGGTCAGTGGGCAGGCACTGATCACCACCCCCTCTGCCAGCCAGGAATGACCAGAGCTGCCCCCCAGCCACTCTAGGGGGGGTTCCAGCACCACCCCTGTGTGGGCAGGACAAGGTAATGCCAGAGGATCCCTGCTGAACTTCCAGCCTCCCTCAGTGCTCAGGGCAGGCACCCACGTCCAGAGCAGCCCAGGCTGTGGAAGCTGGCATTTACTGAAGGTG
This sequence comes from Rhipidura dahli, assembly GCA_013399225.1. Lineage (NCBI taxonomy): Eukaryota > Metazoa > Chordata > Aves > Passeriformes > Rhipiduridae > Rhipidura > Rhipidura dahli. The sequence goes on along the minus strand of VXAC01003313.1, from coordinate 322,303 downwards.
AACTCAGATGCCTTCCACAGCTCCATCCTCTTCTTCATGCCATGAAAGCAGTTGCATGTGACCACAGCTTTTAAAACATTGCCTTTTATTTAAGTGACTGCATGCCACCTCTTTTTCATTCTACAAGATGCTTCTGGCTCAGAACCTGATCTCTCTGTTTGTTTTTGCTCAGTGGTTTTGGGGTGTTGGGGCCAGGCTCGCCTCCTGTGTTACTCCCGTACAACACACGTTTGAAAGCACAACCTGTGCTCTGACCCCAGGCCAGCAGAGATGTAATGCTTCCCACAGTTCACAAAATTTGAAATAATAAGAGTTTGCTTACAGCTGCAGAGGATATAGCTGCAGATAAGGCTATTGTATAAACATTTACAGAGTGAACTAAAGTTATTCTTTTACCTGACTGCCACTGATGATTGGTATTATTTTAAATTATTAACTACCCCTTTCTTTCTCTGCCTCTGCATGTACTTCAAGAGTGATTCATAGCTGGAGTTGTGATAGGAACATCTGCAGACCTCAGATCAGCAGGACAGCAGTGGTGTGCTGCGCCTCAAATTGAAATTTTCTGCTTTGCTGTCACTTGCATTTGCAATCAGACCTGCCTTCATCAAGCTTTTGAAGGCAAAGTGGTGTATCCTGTATAAAACAGCACAGCAAGTCAGACACTTCTGAGTGATTTGTTAGCAGTCTCTGCATACAGGAAGGATGGCAGACAGCACATACTGTTTCGTGTCATTCCTCAGTTTTGTAGATGCATTCTCTAGTTTTAGTTGCATGTACAAGAGGCAGCCTTCACTCATGGTTGTCCAAAGGAATTAATGAGTGCATCCCACATGCAGACTGAACTCGTGGAAAATGCCAGTCCCATTTATCTGACGTTCCCAGTCAGCTTGTCAGACTCTAGGCCAGAAGATGTGAAGTGAGGACTATGACTTGTGAGTTTTGCAGTAGCCTCTCTCTGTCAGGGTGCTTTGGGAAGGGAAAAGGGAACACAACCTTTGTAAAACCAACACACATGTTTTTGTGAGCACTTAGAGTTTGAGAGGGTCTTAAGAAATGTTCATGTTTCAACATTATGTGAAGCCCTGTAAGTCCATAGCAGTGACATTCCTGAGGTACCCAGAGCTGTGCTGTTCCCCTGCTGTTCTTAGGAGCTTGTAGGATTTTTATCTTTGTTGCTGGGGCATTTTGTCCTTGTTGTTCCATGTTATAAGGCACGACCTCCACATTTGCTGCTGCTTAAAACAGTACCAGAAGTGTGTTAATTTTGTAGCTGGATGAGGTCTGTGTGCAGAAATATTGCATACCAGCACAGGAGGTAGTCACACATGACCAGGTCCCCATGGTGTGAGCAGTGCCCCTGGGGGATGAGTCCTGGGACTTTTCAGCTCTCTTCACTGATGGCAGAAGTGCAGTAATGTGGCTCAGCTTAATTTTCTTTCACTGCAGACCAGGTTAAGTCGCATTACTGTGCATTTGCTGTGGGCAGAACCTTGTCTCAGCTGACTCATGGAAACTTGGTGAACGGTGGTAACTTGGTGTGGAGCCCTAATCTGCAGGCTGAGCTGAGATGAGAAGGTGGCCTTGGCCATGTGTCTCTGTACATGTGAACCAGGGAACACAGTGACAACTGGCAGGTCCCTCGGGACATGTGGCAGTGAGAAGGGAACCTCCTGCCTCAGAAAAATGCCCTGAGCTGAGCTGCCTCCTTCTTTTAAAACTCTCTCTTCTTCTAGCACTGCTGATATAGATGCAACACAATAGCAATATAGCAGGTCAGGATTGAGGAGGCATCCTTCAAGAGTTTCCTTTTGCAGTTTAGCCTACAAGTGCCAAGTGAAACAATTGGAGGGAAGGGCTGGACAAGTCTTCCTGAACACCCTGTACACCAGCACCTCCTTTTGTCTTTCTCATGGTGCTTCCTCGGTTTCCTGGCATGGCAGTCATTGGGCTCAGGAGTTAGATGTTGGGTACCTGGTGGGGAATATTTCACTTGCTCTTTGCAGAAGTATTTGGATGCATTCTTTGGTCTGTGTCTTACTAAGCAGGATCTCAGGTAGGAGTCTTAAAGTGGGGAAGCTGCTTTCCTTGCTATCACAGGCAGAACTTGTGCTTAGAAATGCAGAGAAACTTGGCAAGTGCCAGATAGCTGAGCAGTGCTCAGAGCTGCATGCAGAGTTTTCCATTGATTGTGCAGTAGGCAGATAAGATAAACAGCAGTGATACGTCAGACATGTGGTGTGATGTGTTTCCAGATAGGGCTTGACTAGAAATGGCACCTTCTGTGTGAGCAGCTCTGTCTGCTGCATGTTCTGTCAGAGGTGCTGACAAAATGCACTCCAAAATTAAGCAGCAGAGCTGTTCACCACAGCCCAGCAGGCACTGAACAAACAGCTCCCAGGATGAGCACAAGGCTTTCCCTGAGTGCAGCTGAGGACAAAACGTTGCCTGTGGGAGTCCATTCCCGGTCATGGTAGAAAAGAAGGGAAATCTCAAAGCCCAGGTGTCACTTTGCAGGCTGGGGAAGGTGGAAAGAACATCTGTGTTTTAAGCACATAGAAAAGACAGCAGGAATTGTATATTGGCAGGGAAATCAGTGACATGAGAAACCAGGACCACTGCTGAGGGACTGCAAAAGCCATTGGGTGCCTCTGGCCTTCAGAGCAGTAGAACCATCAGCTGGATGGACAGTCTCCTTGCCCTTTGCAGAAACTATCCCTGTCTGCTATGGGTATCTCAGCAGCATCCCTTATTCCATCCTGGCTTTTGCTGCTCTTGTTTCCAAATTATCCATGCTGAGAAGTTGTTTAAGGGGTGAGGATTTTCACAAGATAAGGTATAAACCTTTTCAAATGTACTGTCCATATCTTATCAAGCTGGAAAGGCCAGATACAAGGGGCTTCTTGCTAGTTACAGGTTTGTTTTTCTCATTGTTTCCTACAGGTTGTGTTATTTTAATGTGTAGTTGGGATTAAGCTATCACCTGTAAAATGCTGATTATTGCACAATAAGCAAAGCACAAAAAGAGCTTGAGTTGTAATGAACAATGTGAAAAGATTAGAGAAATGAAAAACTGCAAAAGACATCCCTGTCTGTAGCCCAGGGTCTGAACTTGCACAGTGAAACCCTTTTAGCAGTAGCCAGCACAGAACAGCTCTTCTACACCAGCCCAGTCCATGGTACCTTCTGGGCTGCTTCATGTGTCCCTGAGGCTGGGGACTCTGTGTCCTGCTGCAGACATGGTCATTTGAGATTATTAGGCAGGCTGAGGGCTTCCTGGATCTCAAGGCATGAAACAGTGACCCACCCTCTGCATAGGATTCACTTACTGTGCACCTGACATGTCTTAGATCTTCCCCTCTTGCCCTGACCCTATACCAAAGACATTCTCACCTTCCAGGGCATGTGCTTAGTGTGTCCAGCTCTCCAAATCTTGGCAGCCACCTCCCAGCTGCCATCCCCAGCCTCTGTGAACAAATAACAACCACCAGCCCTTAACATGTGGAGTAGCCAAGCTTGATGCACATAAATGGAACAGCTTCTGATTTGGTTTCTGTGTGTACCACGCTATTTATTTCCTATTATTAAGTAATGGCAGGATTAAACATTTTAAGGGCACACTGAACCTCTGAAACAACATGGTTTTCATTATTGTGTATGTGTTTGTTGAGGCACTGCAGACTGAATCTTCCTGGTGCTCGCTCTCTGCTCCCCTCCCTTTACTCCACAGAGAGCTGGTTTCTTCCAGGCTGGAGCAGCAACTTCCTATGCATCCCAATGCAGTGCCCCAATCCTGCAGGAGTGCCCAGATACTGTGGACCAAGAGATAATTTTGGCATAGTAACATCAGGCAGAAACTCTTCCTGCTGTCTATCAAAAACAAGTGTTGAGGGTGTGACCTCTGGTTTTCTCCTCGCTGGGGACAGGGGTTTCAGTGCTGTTCAAGGTTGGCCTCATGTTTCCCCACCAAATAGGATGACAGGATGATGGTGATTAGTGAACCCACCTGAGAAAATCCTCTAAGATTCTAAACTTCATTTGTGCTGCTCTTTGGCTGCACTCTGAGGGAAGATAAATGGGTCCAGTGTGGTTGTTTGGGGGAGAACGTGCAGTTCCTTGCCACCACCACCTTTTTATTTCCTGTCATTATCTTATGCCCTTTTCCAGGGCAGCCAAATAGTTTTTTATTAGTATCTGGAAGAAAAAGAAGAAACAAATCCAGGGTTTCAATCTGATGAGGATCTAAGGAAGGTTACTAAAGACATCATGCTCGGTGTTAGTCATGAGAATGCTTCACAAAATCATATTTCTTTGGTATTTTGTGTTTCATTTTCTTATTCATGTTTTAGGCATGTTTGTGGTTTATTCCATTATTTTGCATCCTCTTACATTCATCCCTGGTGGTCCTTTAGCTCTTATGCAGAAGTCCCAATGATCCCAAGAGCAGAACTGAATGAGCAATTACTAGAGAGCTGGGCACACTGTGCCTGCTAAAAATTGAAGAGCTTAATTACATTAGGGATTATTTTTGTCCGCACTTGCTTCAAGGAGACAGATTGAGCTGCATTTCAATATGTTTATCTCTTCCACTTGCTCACTTTAATTCCATCCAAGCAGTCTTGTAGTTAGTATTTGTATATTCAGCATTATTTTGCTCTTGAACCTGAAGTGACCAATATTGTCCTGACAGGAGTCCTTTTGATTTTTAAATATTGTCGAGTGAGTGATGTGATGGGTGCAAAAGTACTCACTCATTTGTGTGCTGGCTTTGGCTGTGATAGAGTTAATTTTCCTCACAGTAGCTAGAATGAGGGTGAGTTTTGGATTTGTGCAGGAAACCGTATTGAGATAACAGAGGGATGTTTTCATTATTGCTGAGTGGTGCTCACAGGGTATCAAGGACTCTTCTGCTTCCCACCCCACCCCATCAGCGAGGGAGCTCGGAGTGCACAAGGAGATGGGAGGGGACACAGCCAGGACAGCTGACCCCAGCTGACCCCAGGGACACCCCAGACCCCATATGGTGTCATGCTCAGCATATAAAGAGTTGGGGGAAGAAGGAGGAAGAGGGTGACATGCTCAGAGTGATGTCATTTGTCTTCCCCAGTCACCAATTCCTGTGGTGAAGCCCTGTTTTTCTGGGGATGGCTGAGCACCTGCCTGCCCATGGGAATTGATGAATGAATGCCTAGCTGAGCTTGTGCATTGGGCTTTTGCATTCCCTGTTACCTCAACCCACAGGTTTTCTCACTTTTACCCTTCCAATTCTCCTCTCCATCCCACTGGAAGGAAGTGAATGAGTGGCTTTGTGGGACTTAGTTGCTGGCTGGGATTAAATTGCAACAATTTGTTTAAATTTGGGCAGATATTTTTGATGCTGTAGAAACTAATAAACTGAGATAAAACATGACCAAGAGCTGAATGGATCAAAGTGTCCAGTTCCTATTTAAATCCATGACCATTCCACAGGGAAAGCTTTCTCTTCCCTCAGGCTGTGGCCTCATTGCAGCATAGACTAGAGACAACAAATCGAACTTTTAATGATCTACTATGAGACTCACTGCAGCAGCATGGAGTTCAGCATATCCTGTGTCTTGGCAAAATTAGATACCTCTCTAGATGAATGCTTTGTAAGCAAACCTACATATCCTAAGGAAGACTTTTACCATTCAGAAAGGAGAGGGACAACTATGAATTAATTTGGTCCGCTTATTTTTCTTACGGCTGTCTAGAATTGCAAATGTCTTGTGTGCTGTTGCCTATAGCTGTTGTGATGTGTTAATTTCCCCCCTGGTTCTGTTGTAAGCTCAGCTGGTGGTATCCTGGGTCTCCAGCTGGTTCTCCGCCAGGCAAAGCCCATGAGAAGGTCCTGTAGAGGTGAGCAGCTTTCAGGCACACCGGGGCAGCTTTTGGGGATGTGGCTCTGAGCTGTTCCATGCTTTGGGAGTCTGTACCTGCAGAGCAACACGTTAAACCTGCCTGGTAAAATGAAAGTAGATGATCAGGCCATTGAAAGAGATGGAGAATTTGGCGGAGGGTTGTGTATGTTTTGTGCCCTGCAGCACGTGCACGGTTCCCCCAGCTATTAACTTCCAGTTAGGACCTTTCCTGAGCTCTTAGTGTTAGAATGATGTTTTCTTATGCTGATAATGTATTTGTATTATGCAACGTACTCAGAAACCAGAAGATTATCTCTCTCTGACTGTCCTCTCCTCTCAAGGAGCTGTTCTCCTCTGTAAATATGATATGCAGAATGTATGGGAGTCTTACCAGCGTTGGTTTGCATTTTTAAGACTGTACTAATTAATGTGTGATACTATTGTGTTTTTGTAGTGGCATCTTTGGTGTAAGATGTAAAAACTATTTAAAACTTTTTTTTTTTTTTTTGGGTTATTGTTCAGCTTTTAGAGATAGCACCAAGGACTGCATGTTCACTAGAAGCAGCCCTTTGCAGGGGCTGCCATAGCTGCACGCAGGCACCGGTGTTTCACCCGGCGTGTAGCACCTGCGTTCTTCTTTTAATAGGGGTCAGTTTTGAGTGGAAACTAATTCTTCCTGAAAAGTAGTTTTCTCTTTCCTTCTTCAGATTCAAGCTTCCCCTTCCCATGCTGTGTGCCAGTCCTGGCCCCAGGAGGAGATCTAGGAGGACTGTCTCCTGACCCGGGGCACCCCGCTGGCATCAGGCTCCCTTACCCTGAAGCTCACCCAATGCTCCTCGGAGCTTCATTTTCCTTGGAACTGCTGGCCATGCCAGGACAAAAACAGTGGGCTCGCATTGCAAGACCATTTGTGCAAGTGACTTTAAAATTAATTAACTAAAATTGGGGGGAATTAAGGAAAAGAAAAGCCTGAGCAGCAATTTTAGGGTCAGAATCTTATTGGGGTGCTCAATACAGCAAGAACTTGGGGTCAGTCCCTAAAAGACAGGACCATTTGGGTGGCTTAGGTCTACATTTCTTGGCAGGTTTGGAGAGTGAAGTGGAGCGCAGATCCAGCCTTTCAGGCAGGGTTGACTTACTAGGTGGACTGAGTCTGAGAGATGCTTCTTCTCCAGATTGTGTCGTGGGCCAAAAGACAAGACATGCTGCAGCTTAGGAGTTATTTTTCTTTCAGTTTTTTTTTTTTTTTTCCTTTTTAATGGAGAAAGCAGTTCAAACTGCACCTGGCAAAATGACTGACTTCAAAAGCATGTTTATTGTTGTTATATAGACACTCACAAAACAGCATTGTGTGGCTAAAAAGGCACATTTGTGATAGTTTCTTTTTGAGTGCCAAAATATAGAAGCAGTATTGTTTGAAGGGAAATAAGAATTTTTTTACTGTATTGTTATTACTGTTGAACAAATATATTGTTTTTAAATGTTAGATTTTGAAGACTTTTGTATTGTAAATTGTTTTGTGACACGGTGCTTTTTCATACTGGAATTACTGATTGCACCTAAATATGAATTATTGCTTTCTTATATAAACATGTGACCTTGAACAATCTTGATGAAAACCAATGTATGGTGGATACAAACAGTTCAAAAAAATTCACCTACTGAAATCCCCTAAATGTTCTTTCCTACTAATAAACATTCTGCTGCAGCTGGGTACGGTGTGCCGAGCACTTTACTCCCTCCACAGTGGAGCCTCAAAGCCTCACGCAGCCCCACGGTCTGGTGAGAAAACCCCAGAGCAGCCTTTGCCTGCTGCTGTCACAGCCCCTGTCACACTCACTGCTGTGGGCATGGAGCCAGCAGCTGTGAAAGCCAATTTGGAGGGCTCAGCCAGGGCTTAAGCTGTGCACGGGCTCTGTGCCGGCACATTGCAGCCACGCAGTTTGTCCTCCAGCAGCCAAAGCCAGCAGCTGGGCAAGCAGTAGGGTATCATGGAGTGGGTTACAAAAGCAAAGGAAGGACAACATGAGGCTGACAGCCCTGATCCCCTGAAGCTGGAAAGGCCAGCTTAGCTGACTGACAGCAACTTTCCCTGCTATAGATAAATCCCTCTCTAGGTTTAGGGGATTTTTTTATCCCCTAATGACTATCACACCATCAAGGGAGCAGGATGTGTGGTGGGGGAGCATAGGCTGGCAGGGTGGGAGCCGTGGCTAGTCGCTCTGAGATGTGGCTGATGAGGCAGCAGCAGAGCTTGTCACATCAGGGACTCCTGCCAGCCTCAGACAGGCTCTGAGGGAGGCTGCCTGATGCTTCTGTGCATGCTCCTTAAGCTCCTCAAATTTTTACCTAGGTTAAATCTGGAGCTGGGATTAGCAGAAAACAAAAAGTAGTTTTCTACTGGAAAAGTATATTCTACTGGAAGGTAACAGAAACCAGTGCCTATTTCCTTTTATGTGGAACTGCATATTAATAATATAAGCTTGAGACAGGCTGGAGCCTGAGTGAAGCATCAGTTACCAAGTATCTCCTGTGCTCAGTGCAACTTCAAACTTCAAACTGGCTTTATTACACAAGCTTCCAATGTGCCAGCCTCCCTGTGGTGTACATTCTCCTCACCCTCCCCTTAGGGCCATCACAGGATTTAGCATATAAAGACAGGGGTGTAAGGAGGTGTTTACTGGTACAGGGGTGCTAAAATCCTCCACTTATTGCCCTTGCTGTACCACGGGTCTCTGCATCTTGCTGTGCAAAGCCCAAGGCTTCTGCCCCAGACACTGCAGCACGTGTTGCACTCCCACAATCCCAGACCGGACCTCCCACCACCTCAGGGAGGAGGGAACCTGAGATCCTGCAGCTCATGTCCCCATCTAGGAAATAGCATGCTCCAGAATCTATCACTGTTTTCTGCAGCACAGATTGAGCCAAGAGATTGGAAAGGTGCCGAAAACCACAGCTGTGCTGCTCCAGTGAGTCCCCTAAAATTTCAGTCACGAGCTAGAGGTGGAGTGTTTTGCTCCCTACTTCTAAGAGGGGGTCAGCTCTTCTTAAAGACCTTTAATCAAGGTGACCTGAGTCACCTTGCTAAACCCTGGTTCAACCACACCAGACACAGTCCAACCCTTGAGCATGCAGTGGGTGCAGTGGTTCCCATCAGCTGACACACTTCTCACCCCTCCATGGCCTCACAGATGGAGCACTGCCAGCCACGCAGCTTCAAAGTATTTGCATTTTAAGAGCCACTCAGTAAAACTGCTTCCTATAAAACATAATTAAACATCTATCACAGGCAGTGCCCAGCAAACGTGATTACCTTAAAGAGCTCCATAGGAGCTGATCCTGGCTCACCCTGCACTGCTCATCCTGAGCACTGAACTCCTCCACTCCACTGTAAGACAGGGCTGTCCTGCTGCTGCTTGAAGCATCACCCTTTGCTGAGGCAAATGCTGGTGGAGAATAAAATGTCTGCTGAAAATGTTTTACTGCAAGATGTGTGGCCGGGTACGCTTCAGTGCTTTCAGAGCAGATGTGGTAAGGATCTCATCCCAGGTGCCCAGGAGTCACAAGGATGTAAAGTGTCAGTGGCTCCAGCCAGGTTCCCAGGGCACTCCAACAAGTCACAGAAACACAGAATAGTTGGGGTTGGAAGGGATTTCTGTAGCTCATCTGGTCCAACCCCATGCTCAAGAAGGGCAAGTGAGAGGTGTTTGTCCAGGACCATGTCGAGGCAGCTTTTAAATACCTACAGGGATAGAGACTCTACAACCTCTCTGGGCAACCTGCTCCAGGGCTTAGTCACACTCAAAGTAAAAAGTGTTCCCTGATTTCAGAGGGAACCTCCTGTGTTTAGCATGTGTCCACTTGCCTCTGGTCCTGTCACTGGGCACCATTTAGAGGAACCTGACTCCATCCTCTCTGCACCCCCCTTCAGGTATTTGTACATACTGATACTATCTCTCCTGGAGAGATATAGTAATACACACCACAGCAACAGAAATATTATCTCATACATAGGAATATTTATTTTTTTCCTTCTTAAAAATGTACAAAAAATAAAATAACTGTATTTACAGCTTATCAAACCCCTCTCCCAGTTGCAACACTATTAAGTTACATGAGCTATATCCTTAATATAAAAGCACACTATTTATACATAAAGTTTCCTTGTTTGCCAGAAAGACGGCTTGTCACAATCTTTGGCACAAACATTCTTGTTTGTATCTTGTCTCAATTTATAGGAAATGGAAGAGCATATAAACATTTAATAAGCTTTACATATTATAAGTCATAAGATACTCCTTTCCAGTTCCATTTCAATCAATATACAGCATCTCTGACAGCTAGAGAGTTTACATTTTACTAACTATTTGAATTAATTTACATTTAAACAATTCATAGAATGAAAGAAAAAATATGTAAGAAAGATATTTGATCTTTGAATTCCATTGACCAAAAAGTTTGTGAGAGAGGACACACAGGAAGAAAACATTCTTTTCTTTGTAGTTTACACTCAGTGGCAGAAATCCTCTAAAATGTCTTGATGGGGATATCAGTGTACATCCACAAAGCTTTACTCAAAGGATGCACTTGACTTTGGAGATATCAGCACCTGATTGTGAGGAAGAACTAGAATTTGAGAATTTGAATGGAGTTTCATAATAAAACATCAAATGGACGGACAAAGTGCCAAATCTGCAGCAGGAACCAAAATTAGAAGACTCTTCTCCTTTTGTACATCTCTATCAGAGTCTTTCACAACACAAAATCTACAGACACTGCACTGCTATAGCTCTTCATAGGGAAAATGCACTGAGCAGCATTAAGGCTGCACTAGTAAAGATTCAAGACTGCTGTCTTGAAGGAGGAGGAGAAAATGAGAATTTTGTTCCTTTAAATAAAAAACCACAGCAGTGCCACAAAGAGACAAAAGGAGGCAAGGCAGATATTCCTATCCCCTGCTGAACAGTAGCCAAATTTTACTTCCACTTAACTCATAATACTTGGAAGATCCAGCATTAATCAATCATTTTTATCAAACAAAAGCAACATGTATATTTTAAACAATATACATGTAAGCACTGTGTACTCCTCAGCACATTTGAGTCAAGCAGGGCACAAGGCAGCCACTGCTTCTCAAGTTTGCATTGCTCACACTGCCCCTGTCCCACCAGTCTTGTTGGGCTGATCTGGACCAACAAGGTGAACCCTGAGAGCTCATAGCTTGCCACAACCAGCATCCAAAGCTCAGTGCTCCTCCAGCAGCTGATGCTGTTAACTACAGCTGAAGGGGTGCAGCGTGGATACTCTTTCTAATGTCTTAGTGACATAGAAACAAAGCCCTCAGAACCTGGCAGATAAAGTTAAGGATGATCATTCTTATCTAGCTCTGGTTGTTTTAAAATAATCTTACCACCAATCTAGTCACTTTCCTGATAACTTCATCGAGACTGTAAGAAGGAACTAAAATATCAGCTTTCTACTATCAGGAGTCTGCACACTTTAAGATGTATTTAGAATAGCTTTCAGCTAATCTTGGAAGCAACTTTCCTTCTCTGGACAGTGGCTGACTGAAAGCTCCTAAAATGACAATGGAAAGATAGCTCCTTAAGGCCCAGTATTCTGGAGCATTGCACTCCTCACTGATCTGCACTGCTCCTCATCACAGCATGCTGCACCACTCAACAGATCTCAGCTCATCTCCCCCCAAGTGTAAGACAACAACATCCCACTAACCCCAGTGCCTGCCAGGACAGCCTGTCCTTCTCTGGGATGCCTGAATGCTCACTGTCCTTTCTTAATGCAGCACATTCCAACCCACGCCAGCCCCAGGCATTGCCCTGGACAGCAGGTTTGTTGGGGGCAGAACCAGGGCTCAACTCCTCCATACATTTACTCCTACACTTAACCTGCAGCTTCTGCCCAGACATCTTGACCAGCTGAGAGATTCTAGCTGATATTCTGAGGGTTCCAAACACCAACACAGAAATACAAGAACTGAGAGTATTGCTCACCAGTCCTGTGTGCTGGTCCCAGCTCCTAATGCCTCCTGTCCAAATTGCCCCTTTTTTTTTTTCTTTAGGAAAAAAGTATCTGGGATAAATCAGCATAGACTTTTTATCTCAGTCTGAGCCAAGTAGAAACAAATGGAACAATCATAAATCTCTTGTATTCCCAGGATGTTTGCTCTTGAGCAGTGTAGCAAGACCATCTTTGCTGGAGTGTATTTTTATATAAAGTTAAGGACATTACTACAGCACTCTGCATCAGAAGGAGAAAGAATGCATGCCAAAAGAAAACGGCAGGATAAAGACAGAATACACACTTTGCTCTGCAGGCATATTTGCATTCTGAGTATGTTAGCCCTGACACTACCAGCCTGAACCTTTTCTATTTTCTGGTCCCTCTGAAGCCTTGACAAGTATCCAACATTTCTATTAGAAGTGGAGATTTTAATGGGATGCTACTGCTAATGAATTTAAGAAAGTGTGCAAGAACTTGCAGGACAATTCATGCAGAAAGGGCCAAATCAGACTGGTCAGCTAACCCAGCTACTTTGCTTGAACGTAAATAGCTCCACACAGCTGTAAATACTATGTGAGCCCTGTTATACTGCACAGTGTTTCCTTCTGCTATTAACCACCTAAAAATAAAGGTTCTGTGACTAAAGGAGAAAAGGTGTCACAAGAATAAATTCTAAAGGCTGCATGTAGGAAAGGACCCACAACTGTGTCTGTCACACAGGATCCATGTACAGTGCATAGAGAATAAAATGCAGCTGAAACTCATGGAATTATATGCTGCATGAGGGGCTCTTGGCAATAGCCAGAGGAGCTGGAACTGAGAGAGAGAGATGCTGTGTTTGGATGTCATCGGGACATTCAGGCCTTGAACCCCTTCCCTGGTATGACTGTAGCCTGCACAACCTTATCTCTTCACAGAATTCGTAAGACAGGTGTGGAATTTGATGGAATAACCTTGTAGTTCAACTTGGGTTCAGATGCAGCCCTTGAGAGACCTATCTCCACACCTCAGTTGTGGGATACTCACTCTCCACTGGAAAAATCGTTCCAATTTGGATAAAATACTTACACCAAGCCCAGGCTTACGTCACCCAAGTGTCCTAGGAATCACAACAAAATCATTCAATGGAAATACAACAGCAAGTACACTTAAGAGGAAGAGTTTAAGTCCTGTTTCTTACAGTCTAGAGGAATGCTTTGATGTGCTGGCTGCTTCGTAAAGAACCTTCCCACCACAGGTTTGAGAAAAGGACACTTTAAGAGCCTCCACTTCATCAAAGGAAGACAACCAGGAAGAATTCCTTTCTGTACCCCTAGGCAAACCAGGCAGCAGACACACAGTGTCTCTTGGATTTTGTTACAGCTGGATGGGAGACTCAGGTATCCACAGCTGGGACTTGGCCTCTTAGGTGGGCCCCATTGTACCACAGCATCCAAGCCCCAGTAGCAGAGTCTGCTCCAATATTTCAATATGTAACTGTGTAAGTGAGGATGGAGCATATGAGTACAGTTTCAGTTACCAGCTTCTCAGTACACACTCCTTAACAGATTGTAGCAATTTACTCCTCTAGGAAAGATTCTATTAAACCCTAAACCAAATACATACAAAAACATAGTGGCAGTAAACATGCCCACATACAGTAGTTAAAATATATTATTGCATATTATAAACATTATATACAAGGTTAAAATGGTTTCTTTACCATTTACTTACAAGTGACATTTGTAGCTGAATGCCTTACTTACAAGTCCTCATTGCTACGTGCTGAGAACTACCAGAGGTATTTGGCAAGACTATACAATATAGAGAGATATGGATCAGTCTGAGCAAGTGAACTGTCAGCCACTTTCCCCATCTTTAGCACTGCAACAGATTTTTAGCAATGACGGAGACAACTACTGGTAAAGTGATTTATACCAGATTTCTGAAACTAGACCAGCATAGTTACTTAACATGTTTTAGAATGAGCTTATCCACACTTAAGTATGGACTAAAATGCTGCATTTCACATTTGCAGTGGGTCATCTGGTTACAAATATGGGGGCTGGTAACTGCTTGTACACTAGAGAGTAGGGAACAATAAATAAGGGACCAGGTTAACGTGAGTGGCCTTGTGCTTGACAAACCCAAGTCTGTATGCAGTGGGTGCACACGTGCAGAATGGACAATATTTCAAATGCAGTCTTGTAACAGTTTCTCTGATCAACGTCTGTCAAGTTCACGGGGAATCTTCTGCTTTCCAAGAAGGATGAAATGCTGTGGTTCCTTACAAGAAGGCTCTGCCTGAGGCTAGATCTCTGTCAGTGTGATCTTGAAGCCTTCAACCATGTTCTCCATGTGCAGGATGAACGTGTCCTCGTTGGAGTAGTGCTCAATAATGTTGTCATCCATGTTTACCAGGATACTGGTGACAAAGGCAGAAATCAATGTTTTTATGTACCATATGTTTTTATGTGCTGAAAGGGAAAGCTGTGCCCTGAGCCACATGCTTCTCTACAACGCAAAACCAGACTCCAGCACGGGCCAGTACAGCATCACTAGTGGGAGTTGTCATCAAGATGTGCCCTGCAGTCCCTTATAGCCTTTGGATTAGAGGCTGCTCCTTGCCAGAGTAGCTGAGGTAGGAGATGCCAGTGTGGGATGTTAACACACTCAGGCTGCCTACAGCTGAGCTGCACTTCAGATCCCTGGCAGACCCTGACAGCTGGTGCTTCCCAGGCCTGGTGTTGGCTCCCACAGAGACACCTCCGTGCTGCTCCTCAGGCACACCATGGGAGCTGCTGCACCTCTGTGGTGTGAGCTGCTAGCACAGGAAAGCAGTGTAATTTGTGCTTTGCACACAGCTCACAGACTTAGAACTCACTTGGATGTGAGACTATCAACAATGACTGTTAGAAATATAGATGAGTGTTCTCCTCACTTTTTACTTCTGAGTGCTTTTTCTGTCACTCAGAAAGAAGCAAAACATGAGAAGTTTTACCTGTCTTCTCAAAAGCTAAAGAAATCCCCAGTCACAGCAATGCCCTAAGCTAGAGTTACAGCTGAAAATAAATTCTTGGTTTAAATTATATCACTGCAATGTTGTGGTTAAAAATAGAACTAAATAAAAAGTTGAAATGGAGAGATTTAGTTTTATGGCAAGAATCAGTAGCCTAGCTATTCTAAAAGTCCAGCTGTGATGTTCATGTCTAAATTTACTCAGCTGAAACCCCTGCAGCAAACACTGCCTGCCTGTCTTTCAGAGTAGGACAGTGGCCTACTTCCTAACACTGCAGGAAAACTCCACACTGCATTGACAGCAAAGGCAGCATCTCCCATGCTGGCCCTCCACAATGTTATTAAGCATATTGTCTACAAACATACTTTATCCACATATCTTATCCACAAACTCTTCCTTCACAGTAACCTTATGAACACTGGTCAGACACAGACTGGAGATCCATGTTTCCTCCTCTGCCATTCCCTACAATCTCCATAGACATGAAGAGTTCAAGCACATGGGTATGTCTCCTGCCCAGCATCATGAGGCCCCAAGTCTAACTGGTATCTCTGAGTAATTCTAAAGGATCCTGCAATAGATCCTTAGTTAGTTAATTAACTTACCCCTTTTTGCTCTTCTTATAAAGTTTTACAATCTTTTCAACTGGCAGCCCATATTTCTCAGAGATCTGAAATAATAAAAATAAAAGAAATATCACTAAAGATAAACGAGAAATATAAAATTATCACCTCTTACCTTACATAAGACATTAAAAGAAAATCTCTGCAAACTCTGACAGGATAGCTATACAGGGAAGTCAGTCACAACCATATCATGCTTTCATTTAAGGATGACTTAGGGAGGAATAATCCTGAACAGCTTAATCAAAACCCACACCTGTCTCCATCCAGAAACTCAGATATTATAGTTTTTACAGGGTGTGAGTCATCAGAACTGCCCCAGCATCCCCTAGCATTCTGCTCAAGGAGTAAATGCTCTTCCCAGCTTCAGATTTTACCTGAAATTCAGGGAATTTCAATCTCATCTTTCTGTTGTTTGTCAATCTGATTTTCTGGGTTCATGGAAGCAAAGGCTCCTCCCACCAGGCAGAAGGCAGACACACAGCAACCCAAGAGGAGCTAATGGCTCAATGGAACAACAAAAATGTGCATTTCTGTTTTTCAAAGACATTTCACAGTTTGGCAAGCTAACAGAACTCTCCATGGTGGTATTTTTGTCTGAAAAGTATCCTCAAGATACCTTTCCTTTTGGGAGGGCTACCAACATCCTGCACACAGGACTAAGAAGCTTCTGTATTGTTGGGAGGGTAACTCAGTCTAGTTACTACGGTGGCAAAATGAAAACACTATTTGGCTCACAGAACATCATCTGAGTGTATAGATAACGAGATGAGATGTCACAGAGAAGTGTGTCATCAAGGTAAAGGACTTGAAAAATAAACTTCTTGTCAGCTACTAAAACAATAAAGCAGAAAATTCAGGAAAACTTCAGAAGGAAGAACTACTTAGCTGACAAATTACCCATGCCAACAAGTACTTCACTGGGATGCTTTGGCCCTGCTTTGCAGCAGTGTATTACTTTTTGGATGTCTATTCTGCAGTGAATCTGTGGTGTGTTTATGAAGATGGTGTCCCTGGGCCCTTCATCTGAGCCAGTTTTGTTTTCCAAATGATGACTCTTCTTTGAGGGAACAGGTCTCACAGTTCACATTTTAGAAGAGGATTGTCCCGAAAGGCACAATAGTTACAGAAAAATGACTTTTTTATTTTTTTTTCTCAGTGATTAATGTTCTGTGGTACTCTACTGCCAAGCAAAGTAAGTTTCCAGCTCTTCCCAGGTGAAATGAAGTTGCAGCTAAATAGCTGACTACTTATCTTCTGCATTAGAGAACTGAAATGCACAATTAAAAATCCATTTAAAGACTGGCAAACATCAGTCACTGTAAAATCCTTTCTTTGTGTTTATGTTCAGACTTCGGTTGAGAAAAGATATTTTAGAGAAGTACATTAAAGCAATTATCATGAAATAGAAAATAGAATGGATAAACTCAGCATCGAGGACAGATTCAAAGAGCCACAGGTTGAACACCAAGCACAGCTCCCATCCAGACAGCCAAGATTCTCTGAAAGAAAGAATTAATTAGCCTATACTTCTCTACATTACCTATAATAGTATAATTGTCATCTTAGCCAAGAAGCAATTTTGTACTTAAGAAGTATCCCTAATAATGCACAAGGGTATCAGCTTGGGAGGCATTCTACAGCACAACACCAAGATTCTCAAGAACCAATAAAACTTCTTTTACACCGAAAACAGTTTCCTCTGGCTGCTAGCATACAGCTATGGCTAACAGAAAGGGTGAATAACTGATAAGGTACAATAGACCCATCCACTCCTGAAGTTTTCCACCTAGCAGAGAACAAAATACAAACTAAATTTGGGTGGTATTTGCTACTTCAGTTTCTCTTGCACCAGCATGTTTCACTGTTCTTTACTCTTTATTATCCCCTGGCTTTGCTTATCATAAACAAAATGACATCAGATAAACAATCTGATGTTGAATTTTTGTATCTGTGCTTCTATTGTACCCCTAAATTTAAGTTTGCATGTAAAGCAATAATAAAAATGGCTCCATTTCATCAGACAGTTGAAAAAATCCTTTGTAACAGGTAATGGAGAAAAATTGGCAACCAGAAACTGCAGAAAGTGTCACAACTGTGTGAACATGGGGAAACGATCTTTCTCTCTGGGTTGTTAACTCTGAATCCTAGTGAAATTGTAAAGATCAGCACTTGAAGACACTTTTCACTGACTCCATGCAAATAAACAAGCCGAGCAAAACATTTCTTGCCAAGGAGGCTTAATAGCAGCTAATATACAGCATTCTGCACATTCCAGCATAAATCTTCCCTGGGATATTTGGCATACCTAACACTCATGCATTCCAAATGTGGCTGAAAGCAGTTTGGGACTCTGGGACATCACTTCCTACATAAACTATGAGAGGTTGGGCTGAGAAAGCCTTGCCTGTCACACTGCCTATGACAGGTGTAGGATTTACATAACATGCAGGGATTAGTGAGCTTTGCGAAAGACTTCCAGCTGACTGAATAAGCACATTTCTCAGGAACCCCTGGGATTCAACCAATTATACCAAACAGCAGGCTGTGGAAGCAAGGCTCAAAGTGGGGGTATGGGAGAGCCTCCCCCTCACAGTCTCCAGTACAAATGTGCTAAGCCCTGCTGCAGAACTGGAGAAAGGAGAGAGCGAGCATCTGTTAGGGCATCTCACTTAACACCCTCCTCTCAGGGCGTTTGCTGCCAGCGGCAGGGGGAACACCACTTACTGCCAACTTCCATACAAAACAACAGCATTTCTCACCTGAACCCAAGCAGGCTACATTAAATTTAAAAAAGGTATCTTTATTTGGAGGAATATTTTTCCTTATCACCTACACTGTCCATGTGTCAATCTTCTGAGCAGAGATTTCTTTCTGTCAGGATCCCTGAAGCCTTCAGAGTGGCACTGAAATAGATCTCTGGGTGTCCCTTTGAGCTGCAGTCCCCTGGCATGGCAAGTTTGTCTGATTGCACAAGCCACCAGAAATGCTCTCTGCTGGAGTCAGGAAGCCAGAAAGGGCAGTATCTGGGTGGCTCAAAGCATGCAGGAAACCACCTTTGCCAGTTTATTTCTAGGAAATGGTCTAGTCTGTTGCCCTACACTGGCTGGATGATCACATATATAAGCAGGTATCTAATAGTTTAAGCTAGATCTATTGAACTGAGCTTTTAATTATAGAAAGACTTTGGGAGATGCTTGAATTTCTCAATTTGAACTGCCTTCTGTAATTTGAATAAATATGTAAATTTGCACAAAGTAAGTCTGAGTACCTACTGAGATTCACAGTTATCCTGACTTTGGAGCAGGCTGAAAGCAGGATGTAGAGCTGGTCAGTCACCACATACATGTGATGTTTTGTGATGGGCAATTGTTTTGCTATTTTCTGTTGATCAAGACTGACTAGTGAAAACGAAACATCTGCATCACTTCCTGAGACATGCTGTATTTCTGACCTCTAGATATTTGCCAAAAGAAAGATATCTGAGAAGGAATCTCATTGTTCATTTGGAATGGGGGTATACAAGAGAATAAAATAAACATAGGATCCAAGAAAACCGTATAATTACTAACACAGTTAGGAAAAAGTCAAAGACCAGTAATAGTGACTAACATGGAAAAAAAGTAAAATCCATAAACAAAAAAGGAGGGTATGACTGAGGATCACTGGAGCTCTCTTTCAGATCTGGGGCTCTGTAATACTCAGAGGCTCAGTTCCTAAATTCTTAGCACTGAGACTAGAACAGAGCATTTAGGATATGAACAATTACAAAATTATATGATTTGCAGCAATGACTGTAGAGAGAATATTTAAGAATATGCACTTTGACAGCTTTTTGGCATTGTTTTACCCACAATATCCTACCAAAGAGAATTAAAATTTTCTGAATGTGTTCCTTCCAGTGAACTGGGACATTTTACAACAGATTAGATTTCTTTGGTGCCGAAAACATGCCAGTGAGTCAGCAGCTGCACTGACTGAGGTATGCAGAAACCTTTCCTGCTTCTGCACCAGCTTTGTTTTTGTTACATGGGGGCTGGAGAACAGGCATGGAGTGGCACAGACTACTGGAGATAACGTATTCATGCTAACTTGAACAATTATGGAAGGGTTATAACATAATTTTAACTTCCATGCAAAGACAAGATGGAATCATGATGCAGATTACCATGAATCAGACTGCAGCCTCTTCAAGCAAAGCCTGGTTTTTGTTGTGCTTGTGCTCTGCCTGACATCTGAGCTGCAGTCACAGCTAACAAACAGCACTGGTAGAAGCACAGTCAGGACATCCTTAGCGTGCCCTGACTCTCCTCAGAGATACCCTCATCAAAACAGGTGCTTTAGACAACTTCACTAACCCACAAATCTTCCTCTGCCTTCTGCTACTGGCCAAATATTGACCAAATAACTCAATCTTTACTGCATTAAAAGTATTCAGTACATGCAACAAGATACTGTGACAGTTTTAAGACACTATGAATATACACACTTCCAGCACTTGGCTGAGTTCTCTAGGGGCACTTTCATCCATTTCCATCTTCTCCCCTACACATAAGCAAGGCTGGAAATCAACTCAGCATCCCATATATCAGTCTCACATTCCCCCACTGAAGCAGTGAGACGTGATTATTTCTTAACTCTTCCCTTACCAAATTTCACAAGTCACCAGGTCATAATAACAGGATTAAACATGAAAATAGAACTCTTATGATGATAGCTAATGGGTAACAAGCAAAAACTCCACGCAAAGAAGCAGCAAAGAGGCAACTGGTAGGTAGGTCATGCTGTAAGTGAAGGCTAGAGAAGGAATTTGAGATGATGTATGAATGACAAGTCTGCACAAAGGGCATATGAAATTCACACAGATATGGTGCATCCTTGGGCCTCTTCTTGGAAACCAGGCTGGGAATGTACTGATAAACACGACAGGAAAAGATTCAACTGGCTCAGAACCATCAGTTCAGAAAGAAGCATTTCAGAAAATAAAGCTTGCACCCCTCTCCTTCCCTGACAGTGGTTAACTACTGCTATTCCTCAAGGCTCAGGTCTCTAAAAACCAGCTCTGTGATGCTGTTTAAACCCAGTAACCTGCTGACAACACTGAATTAGGAACATGCCAGCATTTCAGAGCTGCACTCCAGAAAGCCTTTAAGAAATGCTTTAAATACACTTGATAATAACTTCATCTTCATATTATAGATTATCTCAATAATACATGAAAAGCCTCACAATTTTCTTGCCAAGAAAGCCAAACAATGTGAGGACATTGGATACTTACAGCTTCCATTAGTCCCTTTACTGTGGGTGATTTCAGCATCAAAGCATCAAACACCTCATCTGTCTCCTTCCTCACATACAAAAGCACTGAAATAGAAAAAAAAAAAATCAAACTTGGAGCATATTCAGTCAATTGCACAGAAGAAATACTCTACAATGAATAGAAAAACAAATATTAATCCATGACTGATAAAATGAAGCACTGAAGATGGTTTGAACTTACAAAGATGTACCTTTAATATCATCAGTGATCTAGACACGGACAACACATCATAGTTGCATTGAAAACACAGTACTGAAAATTCAGCAAATTTCATCTAATGTGAAGAATCTTTATATTCCAGAATTTTAATCTCCATGTATAGAAAGAAGCTAGAAAGCACTGGGGCCCTGTCCCTTGGCCATGGGACAAAACACATAAGCTAGGTCTTCTTAAACCTGTCTTGGCTTGTACCTTTCCAGGCTTCACCTAAGAGGCTGGGAAAGGACATTCAAAAGGCAAACCTGGGTTGCCTTTAGCTGTGCTTCTGAGAGCAAAATCAAAGAAAAGGTAAAGAAATAGTTCTCTCTCACATTACCATGCAGATGGCTGCAAATGGCCTGACCAGTATGAAAATAAACGCTGGGAAAAATGAGTTCAAAGTAATTTGAGATTTTACAGGGGAGAGAACACAGCTGGCAGGAAGGCATTTACCAGTGTGCCCACATGCTTAGGTACCCAAATGCCATTTCTGCTCCTTTTCCTCCCTCAGATGCCCTGCTAGCTGTTAGCTGTCCACAAGTGCAGTGCCCTGCCCCTGTAGCTTTTGTTTTCTTCACACTTGTACAGGTAAAAGGAGGAAACCTGCTACAACATGGCAAAAGCAAAGCAGACAGCTACAAAGCATATAAGCATAGACACTAAAAGGTGTTTTGGGCATCATCTAGTATGACTGATAAGTAACAGGTTAAATAAGATGTTCTGCAATTTATTTTGTTTCCTAAATAAACTGCCTTTTCGAATAGCAGTGCTGCACATGAGGTACAAATACACATGCACTGTCATGTCTGTGTGACAAATTACATTGGTAACCATCTTTTTTGTTTTTTTTTTTTTTCTGGAAGATAGATAAGGGCATCTTTTGAAACTGCATTTTCTTGTGGTCCAAAAGATACCTTCACCAGGTAACTCAATAGATGACGTGCAGATGAACCAAAAAATATGATGGTATTTTTGATACAGAGGCAATTGTTTAGAAGTTAATTCTCAGGCCAAGACTGTAGCAGGGTGAATTAAAGCCCATTTGCATGGAATTGTAGCTTCTTTGCCCAGGTTTTGGAATGACTGGAAAAAAGTCATGGGTAGTTCTGTCCCCTGACTTGGCCTACAGACCAAACATGAAGGACAATGTTGGGCTTTTTGCATCTTCAATTCAGAAGTACAAGCCACAGAACTGCTAGCACAGCATGCAGAGCCACATCCTTTTCACCTGTATTTTAGCAACTCTTTGGGGCCTAGCCTGAGAACATCCTTTTAATGGACTTAGAAGCTGAGACAATTTTGCGTCACAACCTAAACTGTCAACATACAAAAGAAAAAAATTTCCACACCAGGAGTTAAATTTTACCAGGCCTGATATGTTCAATTGCATGAACAAGCACTTACACAAAGGGCTAATTTTACCAGTACTAACACTTAAATTAATTTAGTAATTCTTTTCCTTGTGACTAGTGGGTTGTACTGTAACTCCTGGCTTTACAAACATCTGGAGCTCTGCCAGCCTTAACAATTACAAACGTATCTGAAAGGAGCAAAAAAACCATGTTGGTCCAAGGTTAAAGCTGGGGACATTAGGCAATCCCAGTGCTGAGCTTTAAATCTCCGTTGTGTTTGGTGTGCCAGGCAACGTTATTCTGAAAGAAGGATCTATTACAAGAATAATGGGGGCCTTGAATTACTATTAAGCACACAGAGAGGCAGGATTAATAAGCATATGGGGGTTGTTGGTTTTTTCTTTCCCCTGACTGGTATGAAAATCCTGGCTTTGATTCAGTAAAGGACTTTTCCATAAATGACTTCTGGTGAGAGTGATGCCTTAGGAAGCCCCTGTCTCATCCCTGCCCTTGTGCTTTCTTACTCTGGCTCACCTCAATGAACTTTCTTGGATGACCAACTCTCTCAAACAGCAGATGTGAGTGAAAAACAACCCTTTTTTTGAGTTGTTCTTCAAACAGACCAGATCCTGCCTCAGTGTACAATGCAGCCCCCCAAGCATTTGTGCTGGCAGAGTAGTGGAGAGGGGGCCACAGCAGGAGGCACAGCCAGAGGGGAGGGAAAGGGGCTGCAAAGGCTGCACTGGGCTCAGCAGCAGCACTGCCACTGAATGACTGTGACCATGTAACACAACTCATATCCTCTGATCCTACTGTCACCACGTTCACAGCATCTGGATGGGCTTGCTCTAAAAGTACAAATTACAAGATTTGAAGGGGAACAAGGGAGAAATCTTGTACAAGGTAATGAGCTATTTTTGCCTGAAAGTTAAAAGATAAATTCAAATTTCTCTGATCTACTCCCTGGTCTTAATTCTTAACCTTCTTGCCAGCACTGAAATCCACTGCATACATTAATATTCTTTAGAAGTTAAAAAGAATTGCAAAAGATGAGGGAGATAAATTTATCCTTAAGTTACTTAAGAAATAGCCCAAATACACCAAATTGCAGAGGGGAAAACAGCCTTTGCTCAAGGCAAGGGATGTTGTTGCACCAGTGAGACTTTTGGAAGCCAGGCCACTGAACTGAGGATTTATGTGTGAATGCAGAAGAACAGTGTTAGATACCTCTTCCAAAATTGTTAACAACAACATACATGTGGAAAAATGAAACTAAAAATAAAAACTGAAACTAAGGACATAATGACACAGTAACACTTGGGACATCAGGAAGGTCTGAGCCTGGGCACCACCAATGCTGTGACTGACACCCTATGAACAATGACTACAGTCTCTGGTAAGTGGTCTCTTGATTGAGATATGGTACATCTTAGTCAAGGAAAGAAGCGCTGGTAGCTGCAAATTTGGCTTTCCCTTCTCACATTTGGAGTTTTCATTATTGCCCAGCCACAAATTCCCGTGGTGACAGCATGAATGCTGCCCTTCACAGGAATGACTCTCAACCCCCTGATTGTTATGAATTTAAAATGTTCCAGCGTAGTTTAACATGACCTTCCTAAGAGACAAAAGCTGGACAAAAAATTACTTTCTTGAAACTGAGAACTACAGGACTGGAAATCCATCTGATCTATAACTCAACTGCTGGATTTATAATTAATGGGAAACTCCCTATGAAATCTTAAAGTGATTTGAAAACTCTTACTGAGAACTCAAAACAGGAAAAAGCCAAATCTAGCCAAGTAACTAGCTGTGATGCACATTTGGTACAGATTAACATACTTCACATTTCTGTGCTGGGCACCTGGGCTTCCCTTAGAGGTCAAGGAGGTGAAAGAACAATTCAAAAAGAGGCAGCTGAGTGAGAATAGGAACCTTGTTTGCAAACCCCTTCAAACCTGTTCTCTTGAAGGCTACCCCTTAATATTTTTACTTTCACCAGACAGTGTTACAAGTAGGTCCAGCAGGCAGAGGTAAGGCCACACACTTTCACTCCAGTTCTTCAGCAGGGCTTGGACTCCTCACTGGCTGCTACTTACCTGCACTGCTCTGCTAATGAGACACCTTGGGATTACATTGGTTTTAATGTCTTTTTTCACACATCAGACATGTTCTCTCTCAAACATTACACCAGCACCCCATCTATACCTGCTCTCTAGGAGTTATTGATTCTGCTGTACCAAATAAATCTTGAGAAAAGAAGTTTCTAATATGGCAAAGCTGGGCAAAAAAAAAAAAAATCCCAAAACATTTTAATAAGCCAGTGACTTCTGTGGCAAAGACAGCATTATCAAATGGGTAGATTCAGCTGAGCTGTGCTCCATCAGCACAGTCCCAGACACAGGGTTCTGGATAGCAGGAAGTTCACCAGAGCAAAGGCCATGCTGGGAAAGGCTTGGCCTCAAGCCAGCACAGTCCAAGATGAGAGAAACACTGAACAGGAAGGGGATGTGAAGAGAGCATACTCCAGCTTCTCTGGTTCTGTGCCTCTCCTGGATTTAATCATTTTACATAGTTTTGCCACCAGCTGAATTTTTTTTTTCTTTCTAACCTTACCCTTGAAATACTTGCAAGTCCTGGATGATATCAAAACAACTAATCACAGCAAAGGACAGGAATAATCACAGCAAACCAATACCTCCTTGCAGGCAACCTCCTAGGCTTCCAGCTGGGAAACCCAGGTGAAATTGTAGGAAATGAGAGTTCTTTATGTAGCCCTCATGGCTGTCATCTTAAGCTTGATAGAGCCCTGATAATGTGAATTTTTGGCTAAGGTCTTGAGTCAACCAAATGCAAGTCTGTGGTCAATGCTGACCTCACATAATTCATTTAAGATTTAATTAAAAGAATCATATGATCACATTTATTTCAAGAAGGTATTAGTCCCCACCCTATAATCTTCTAATCCTCCCTTGGTTCAAGCACACCACCCTAACTAACATGGGAACTTTGCAATGCAGGCTTGTGGGAAGTCATTTCTATAAAGCCCAAAGGAATCTTACAAATGGTACAGCTAAGAAAAACCCAGTTCCCTTCTGTACCTTGTTGCTTTGTTGTCTCAGAACCTGACAGGTGAACCTCAAAATACTTGCAAGTTTGAGTTACTTAAGTTTGTCAATGAACTTACATGACAGAACTCATGAGACTGAAGGAATGGCAAATATTCTCCAGGGTGTTTTACTGTGACACTGTAGGAAATTATCACCAATGGCACTGCCCTGGAAGTAATTGTACACAAAACAGACTTTTTGGACAAAACCACCTTCAGTGCAAAGTTTAACAGCTCAACCTAAGCAGTTGCTTCAGTGTTATTCAATGTAAGCTTCACTTGTAGCAGACTGGAAAACAGGAGTTGGTAGAGTATATGAAATGCATTTGTAGTAATACCCACCCAGGCAGTAAAAACAGTTAAGGGAAACAAACTCTTAAACAATATAGTTAGAGCTGCTGGAAGATGTCTCTCCATGTCTTATATGTCTAATAGGGTAGGAAATTTCTGAGATTTTATTCCAGCCAATCTAAGTCTGCAGTCAGCAGGAGCTTGTCTGTTAAGGTCTCTGTATTTGACCCAATGCATCTTGCATATTTGCTTGTGATCCCAGACAGAACAGAAAAGATGAGCAAAAGTTAAAAATAGACCATTGCAGATTTGCTACTGAAACTTTTATGAGCTATGTAGCTTGGCCAAGAACCAAGAAACTTTCTAGCTTTTTAAATATACACTTGTGTCCTGATCCCTTCTTGAGAGAGCATAGTCCTTTGGTTTTTTTCTTTTAAGTAATTTCTAGCATTTGTTAAAATGCCTCCGTATAGACTGCCAGATGCAAAGATCTCCCATCTACCCATATTTGCCCTAGCATCCAACAACTGACTCTGTCCAAGCCACACCTGCCCTTCCCATCTTGAGGGTTTGAGTCCCACAGAATTATTTTTAACTACTAAGAATTGACTGTTACCTCTTTTCAGACCTTCTTCTTTGATTTGTTTCAAAGGGGAGGGACCAAACTCTTCCTCCACAGGCCGGAACATCCTTTTGACCAGGACGCTGCTACTAGAATACACAAACCACGGACCATGTAAAATTGTGCTCACAGCAAGAAGAGGAGACAATATCAACAGTCATTACTCACTTTGTACTCTGGCAAGAACACCCACTAGCTACTCAAGTAGCACCAAAAGCAGTAACTGCAAGCATTTAGCTTTTGATGCTTATCCGAACTATCCAGGCCTCTTAAATTGCTGAGACTGACTGGCTGGGACAGGTGACAGGAAAATATGTTCTGATGTTACACACTAATTTGAAAACCCCAAAGGCCCTGTTTAAATTAACTGTTTAAATATTGAGGAAAGGGGGGTGGTTATTGCTTGGTGCAATAAACCCCTTTGTTTCTCAAATTCCACTGTAAACCTTATGAAGACCATTCGTTTCAAAAGGAAATAAAAGGCCTCATGTTTTTGAGTCAATGTCGACTGCAGCTGCTCAGCCACTCCCTATCACAGGTCACTTTTTGCAGGTTTATGGGAGTGCAGGTATGTTACTCCAGAATCTCAGACTTGGGGATTCAAGTAACTTACAAAAGTATGGGGCTGGCACACATTGTGTGCTGAAGTTCAGCCACCCATACTAAAACCCTTATTTCATGTCATCTCGAACTATTAGAGGGACTTTCATCAATTCTTCCAGTCCCTCCAAAGTCAGATAAGGGGTACTCCCATTTCCAACCTTCCTCCTTCCCAGGTTCTTTTCTCTTCTGGCACTTGGCCATTCTCTCTGCAGTTCCTGTATTTGTTGCATACACATGTGTGCACTGCTAAACAGCTTTCAGGAATGCAGTGAAGTTCAGTGCTTCAATAAAAAATTCCTGGTTTTTAAATTATTTGAGAACCCTTATGCTTATATAAACAGCACTTCATGATCAAATATATTTGTCCTGTCCCTGTATTGAACCTTAGGGCCCTTTTACTTGGAATTGTATTAAAATACAGACATAAAAAGCAGACAGTTTACATGGGAGGACATGGGGTAAGAGGGAGAAAGGGGATCAGTTTTATCTGATTCCATATTTTATGTTGATTTTCTAGGAGTTCGAACTGTTAACTGCAAAGCTTGTGAAACAATAAATATCTTACCCTTCTCTCTCATCATCTGTATTATAGTAAACCTAGAAGGATGGAAATAAAAATCAGTTATTACCAAAACTCAGGCACTTGCTTAACTGAACTTCAAAAGGGAGAAAAGATAACAAGTGTTTTGCAGTTTGTCATTTGTTAAAAATCCTTTTCCTTCTAAAAACACAAACACCTCTAGTTCTAACTGTCATCTGGAAGAAGTGTGGCTTAGAGAAACTGCTGCTGAATATCATCTAGTGGAAATATATCAAAGTTTGAGAGACATTACCCTCTTCCCTGGTTTATATCATTTTCCCAATTATTTTGCAATCCTCTAAATCAGATCACTACTCACTTAAATTACTCCTAATACAGTTTAAGCCACACCACTCACAAGCTTTTTTATGTATTTAATAATATCTGAAAATCTAATTAAACTATAAAGAACAAGATTAAACTACAGGCCTAATGGAAATAAAATTACTAATGTTACAGCTGAACACTTTTTGCACAGGCTGTGTGGGCAGAAGCCCCAGTCAGTTTTGTCTAAATCCACACAGTCAGTCACCAAGACCAAATTTACAACAGCAGCAAATGCAGCTGACAGTAGCAGAGGAGGTATAATCACAGTCTGTTGTCCAACACTTTACAGAACAGTCAGCCAAAATCCTCACAATGTGCCCACACTGCAGGTCTGCACCAAGTGCCCCAGCCCTCCAGCTGCTGAGCTGCAGTGCAGGCGTGGGGTGGAGGCACAGGGCACTGCAGCCAGTCCTGCTGGGCAGGGCAAGCCACCCCAGGCAGGCCTCCAGCACTTGTACTGGCAGGACTTGGAGCACACTCAGCTCTCACTGGGAGCCTTCACTTGTGAACCTGTGCAATGAAAATAGCTCAGAGGTGTGTGTGTGCAAAGCTGAGGCCTGTATGAGTTACAGCAATAGAAGACATGGCTGAACACTGCCTAGGAGCTAGGAAATGGGGTATCTTCCAGTTAGTTTAGAAAATTATTTGCAGGATTACATATACTAAGGAATGCTTCCACCTCTCCTGTTTTGAGACAAATCCACATTCTGGTTTGAAAGCCATGAGGACAGAAGGTACCCAGCACTGCTATGTGAGTGGGAGTCTTTCCAATTTGGGAGAGAAAGCCAGTGACAGCTGCGACTGCAATGTCTGTGCTCTTTGTGCTTTGCTCAACCACAATTCTCACTACTTCAAAATAACTGACAATTCCAACACTCCATTTCATTTCATCTTCCTCATTTTACTATTTTTCAGCAAGATGCATAATAAATTTCCTCATCAACTATTTTTCTTTATAAACACATGCATAAAGGTCTCATTCTACTCTCTGAAATGTTAATAAATAACATGTTCATAGCAAAAAAGTTATCAGAGCTGACCCTCTCTCAGGTTTTCAACTCCCAGCAGGTGATAAAGTAGAAAAGAGCCAAGTCAGCAAAGACTTCCTTATGTTTACTGGTGGTAATAACTCCTGATACTGAGTATTAACGTTAGTATGATGGAGTTTTACTTGGCAGAGTGAAAATTTTTTTTCAAGGAATTTCCAGATCTCTAGCTGATGCCAACAGAAAATGGGTAGTGGAGTCCAGTGACCTTACTCTTGACCTTCCTACACATGTAAGAGCTTGGCCTTTGTTTTCAGCTGCGACAGGGAGGGGGATCTCTGCTACCACAAGATGGCACTTCATTTCACCAAGCCAAAGAGCACACTCAAAACCAGATTTTATTTCAGTCACAAATCAATCTTCTATTTTAAAATTCTTGAGTATTTGTTTCATTCTTTCTTCCCAGCAAAAGAATGACAAAACTGTAACAAAAAAAACGCTATTCAGCTGTCAAAGAAGTATAAACTCCTTTTTCACACCAAGAACTCAGAAAGGTACTTGTGTCTTGTAAGGTTCTTTTATAAGTGATGCACCAAAACTGCATTTATCAAAATGAGAGCTGAAACTAGAGGCCCCCAGGAACAGTGATTTATTTCCCTAAAACCTGCCCCAGAGCAGAGGCAGCCAGATGGCAAGTGGGTACCTGCTCATCTCATTATTTCCTACCTGTCCAGTTCTTTGTAGGTTTCCAAAGTGAACATCAGGTATGAAGAGAACTGGCTGGGAATCCAGGTCAGCCATTGTTTTGAAGAAGGTGATATCACTCTTTTTCTGCAGAGGGAGTGCACTCAACTTCCCTTCAGCTGCGAGGTGGATCACAAAGCACAGGGTTGTGAAAGGAGGCATGTTAAGCATGACTTAGCCCCAGACCAGAAAGGCCCACTTTACTCACTGTTATTACACGAGGCTTGGGATGCCTGGCCTTTGCCTTTCTTCCTGTTCTGCTTTCTCTCTTCATCTCGGATTTTTCTTTCTGCTCCCTGATGCAAAAAAGACAACGCACAGATATTACCTGAAGAGGAACCACTGTGAGCACTGCACTCTGCAATGCCTGAACTACAGCAACAGACACATCAGAAATGCTAAAAGAGAAACTGGTTATTCCTCTGAAGACAGATCTGTCCACTCTGTTGGGAAAGTACCAGGCTTTGCATGGATCACCTGTGCCTGAGACTCAGGCTGGCACATCCAGTAGTTCCCAGGGCTGCAGACAGCAAGGGAAATGAATCCACATGCTGGTTTGGAGGAGCCAGGACAGGCAGTGTGCAGTCTGTAGCAGGGCTGATGCCAGCACAACTTGTGCAAAGGGCATTCCAAGCCAGTGTCTCTGCAATGGACAGAGTGCTCAGGCCAATATTTTATGTATGTAATGGCATAAAACACCTGCAGGATTGCTATCATCTTACATCATGTCTGTGCTGAGGTCTTCCCTAAACTCTCCTCCTCCAACTTTGTCTGGGGGTGGCATTGCTCCACTGTAAGCCAGCTGTGCAGAGCCTTTGAGAACTGACAGTCCAAGAAGGCTGTGCTGACAGCTTGCCAACATTGCAAGGGTTCTTACAGAAAAATACAGGCATTTCAAACTGGGAGAAGCTCTCCAGAAATAGGAAAGCAATGCAGCACTGCCCCATTAGGCACCAGAAACTCCTGGGAAGTTGCAGCTTCTGTTATGTAAATACACTCTCAACAAGTTTAAAAAATAAAACTTGTTATTGACATAAAAAGCAGCAACACCTCCTTTGAAGTTCTCCTAATTTACTTTATAAATAATACCCATCACATTGTGAAGGGTAATAAAGATCCATATGCTCCCAGACAGTTGGCATGCAAGATTACAGAATTTTTTTCCAAATTAAAATTAGAAGTTTCTTGAATAGAAAGGGAGGGGAGGGAGGTAAGGAAAGCAAAAAATACCCACTCAAGATGGCATAATTCACACATGAGTCAATGAACCAAACTTAAAAAGAATGCAAGAAAAGATGTACTCCCGGATGTGATCTATCAGTAGATTTCCAGAGGCTGAAAGAGCTGGAGGAAGAAATAGCTCTTTAGAAAAACATGAATGTGTCAAACAGAAGCACTGCCCCCAGATCAGGTCCCAGTCCAGTTGTTACTCACTGACCTCAACCGCAGAAACCAAGGCATTCAAAGTTGAGTATTTACTGAAATTGTTTCTAGGGGTACATTTGTAACAGTTAAGGCCACCTGTTCTTTCTAAAGGATCAAAAACACACATCACAGCCACTGTTTGGCAAAAAGCACATCCTGAGGAACCTGTGCTGCACAAAGGGCTCTGCCAGGCAGTCCCAGCCCTACCTGCCCCTCAGTGCTGCCACTCTGCTGCTCACAGGGATGGGATGAACCACCAGAGTATTTCATACATGGCAGCAAGCACGAGTTTCCTCTCAGGAAAGCAGAAACTGAGGAGAACTCAGCCTTTTATACATATTAAAATATGTTTTACTGATTTTCTGTGATATTCTTTGTAACCATCAACTTGGTGAAACTTCACAGCTTTCTCTTCATTCATTCATTCAAGGCAACACACCCCAAGTTCTCTGGGGTGCAGGCAATCCCTGAGTTGGGCAGCCGTTCCCATCCACCAGTGTTTATTTGTGCCACAACCACTTCACAAAGGAGGCAATACCCACAAAACTACCTACCAGCCCTTGTGAGCTCAGAGCAACCCACATGGCACATGGCAGGGAGCAGCCAAGCCTACATGATGGATGTCACCATCACAGGGGTGAGACAGTGGACCACAAAATGATTTTTGCAAACTAGAGCATTTCTGCTGTATAGTTTTGACAGCTGAGCCATCTGACACATACCTAACAAACCACAGTTTGCATGTATCTTCAGGACAGAAGAAATAACCCTCTTATAGGGAACTATACACTATGCTCTGACCAGTGAAATAATGAAATGAGTTCCTAATTTTTTCATTGATATCTGGGCTTTGCACTTCTGCTACTAATCATTAGCAAAATGCAGCCTACAAATTACACCTGATTCAAAGTATTTTCTTCCTAATTCTTCAACTCATTTAAACTAAAGTCTTGCATTCTAGCTCCAGCCTGGCAAAGCCCTTGCCATCATAAGGACCACTCCCATCACAACTCTGAAGCTCATGTGTACACTTGCTGAAGTGTACAGGCTAAAGCATTCCACATCTCGCTGGGCAGGCCCATAGACATCAGCCTTCTCTCCAATGCTGAAGATTAATAAGCAATTAGAGTTGCCTCAATACTCTATAACAGTCCATTTTCTCTGTCATGTTCCACACCAAAAACAAGGATGCAAAACTGCATATATTCCAGAGAACATGTATTTTTTTCAGACTAAATAAAACTGAATTAATTTATTTTATTTTGGAACAATGATATGGCATTTGCCAAGTTAAGTTCTGCTTCTTTTCAGCAGAGATAATCACATACAGAAAATCAAATAGCTCTGAAGTCTCAGTTCTTTTATACACAGTGGCTAAAGCATTGTACAATATATAAATATAAATAGGCCTGGTAGCAAGTTTCCCTGACAACCAACTTAAGGAATAAAAATTATGTATTCTTACAATGCAGCATCAGGGATCAACACATGATAAAAAGACTGCAAGGGCAGAGAATTAGAACTGAGAAAGCAAGATGTGGACTGTAACAAGTGCTTTGAAGATTGCCTACTGGAAAACAAACATGGACAAAAGACTGGAGAACAAATAGGGAGTAAGGTAAAGTAACATTTGTTAAGCAACATATACAGCCTTTGCAGCATTTATCTCCAAACATTTATGTCACCAAGCACATACTGGATGTGAGTTGGTGTTGCTCTCTAGTTTATATGTAAATTACTATTAAAATCAAGGAATTGCCAGAATAAATACTGAAATATATATAATATGACCCACTTAGCTAAATGCAGTTTAGAAGCTTTATTTCTTCAAAGATAACTCTTTCCACAACAGCTGTGCTGTGTTTCAGCTACAAGACATGAATTTGTCAGAAAATGTTCTTAAAAACTAGACACCTCTACCTGTGATTTATCCAAGTGAATATACAAATACATCTACTGGTCCTAAAGAGGCACCACCATTGCAGAAAGAAACATTTGTAATAACACCTCAGGCATAGAAACATTTTTTCTTTCATGTTTCAGAATGAAAAACATTTCATACTTAAGCAGGAGGAATTTACTGTGCAGTTCCACTAGCCCAGGTGACTGTAATAAATCAGGTGCTTTTCTCATCAGCTTCCCTTTGAGTGTGTCAGATTGGGGTATAACAGTGCAGTTCACACTTTCAGAATTTAGAAAGATCATTATATGTTTGCTGGGGTTTTTTTAATGCTACTATAGTACCTCTTTAATTGATCATGACAAGGAGGTGCATGGCCTTTCCCAAAGAGGCAGCAAGCTATGTCCATGTCACTGGAGGGAGAGTCACAGGCTAGCGAGAGAAACTTAACCATTTAGCACCATTTTAACTAGAGCCAGGGGTTTATTTTGACATCTTAGAAAGATGCGGATACTCAGCCACACCAGCTACCTTCCTCCGAGCACAATGGATTCTCCCAGTGCCACAAGCAAGTGGAAATTCTCCAAACATTTATGTACTTTAAAAAGCCCTGTGACAAAGGGATGTTGGTAAAGATCTGGCAGCATAAGTCTGGGGAGAAGCAAGAATTTGTCTCTTACCAAGTGCCAATTAGCACAAGCTGTCATGTGAATAGATCTCGATAATTTTCATTTGCTCAAGTCATTTTCACACCCGCATGAAGTTAAAAAGCTCCACATGTGTGTATACATTTATATTAAACAGATATACAGCCTATTATCAATACCCTTGAGCCATTCAGTTCCCACTTCCAATACATTTTTGATGTGTATAACACTTTAACCACCCCTGTGATCTTTCCTTCTACTTTGAGACAGTTTTGATTAAGAGACTGAACATTCATTTCCTGCTTTCTAGTCTGGATATTTGAAGCACCAATTAAGCCAACAGATGCAATGAATATGTATTATTCAAAATCTCCACCAGTTGTATATAGAGGTCACTCTTGATGAGTTTGTGCTCTGAATTTCCTTCCTTTTTTTAAATAATTCAGATTTTTCTAATTGCCCTTCAGAAACAGGTAGATGAAAACGACTTGTTACTTTGATATTTACTGAGCTTTTAACATCCAGCTGTAGCTTCAAATCTCTCAATATCTGACATTCAAAGTTACAATTAAAAGCATAGCATTTTGGCTGCAAGAAGACCTCAGTGCATACATTTACATTCATTATTTCCAAAGATTTTCTTCCACTAACACAACTGACTGATTAGTCCTCAAGATCTCGTTGTCAAGACAGCAACAAGGGAATGAACTGAAAAGGGGGAAGGAGCAGCAACACAGAGACCTGAAACAGCTGAACTCTTACCCTTTCCATTAAAAAGTTAGTGTTACGTTTTGCCTGGGGCATGGCCTTTTGTCTTTCTATTCCCACCTGTTGGATGGCAAGACTAATTTGGATAAATTTCCAGGTCACTTAAATAGACGCTGGCTCCTGAATCCCTGAACCTTGACTAGAATCCAGGCATCAGCTCCCCTATGAAAGATCTTTCTTGGCATGAATAAAGTCATCAGCTGGTAGATGCTAAACAAAACCGAGAAGCGGTCACACTCTCTTCGAAGAATCATCACTGACATTTCTGAGCAACTGTTTCTACCTGGTGATACACACAGCTGACCACGACACTGTCTAATTCATTCAGGCATGACCCATGTTTGGGTGCTGAAAAATCTTATTAGTTCCCACATAGGAGCAGTCATACCTACAGTAAAAAACCAAAATTTTGCTGAAGAGGGTGTGAGCACACACAAAAAACAGCTACTGAATTACAAAATGGGAATGGCTAATATACTTTTGTATTTTACCTTTGATAAGAAAAACCTTGCAATATAAAAGTTTAATTGAAGCTTCTAAAATAACTGTTTGTAAGCAAGGGAGGGGGAAAACCCATCAGCTGTGTCACTGGAATTTGCTGTTTTCCACTGCATCATGAAAGAGAGCTTAGCAGAGCCTCAATGAAAAGTGCATTTTTCTCTCAGAGAAACTGGCAGGAAGTTTACCTGCTACCTATACTGGCTGTAAGAGTTAGAAGGTATGACATCAGCAAACTGCCACTTACATGAGCCTGTGATCAGCACTGGCCTTCCAAGTAGAGATCTTTGCATTTGCACTTTCTATTACTTTTTTGATATTCCAAAATCATGACCTATAACATGCTGTCCTTAAACAGTCCAACTATTGCTCACAAGCTGAGGAATCAGGGCCAAAAGGCTGCAAAGCAGTAAAATAATTACATGATAATCTGTCAGATTTGTGATACAGCTGGTCCAAATGCTAGGATAAAATACAATTCTCTAAGGAAAGAAACAACATTTAATTAGGTCTAAAATACAGCAACAATAAACTGCCTAACAAGATTCCTCCTTCATCTATGGTAACTGTGCTTTCCACTTACCTTGTCACAAAAAACCTTGATTTGGCAGTAGGCTCGGTGGATAGGTTTATTGCTGCGGTTGTTGTAGCTGTAAGTATCGATCTGAATCATCAAAGGAAGCCCTTTTACTCCTTTTTGTGAGGAGAAGTCTGTGCTCAAGCAATTCACTGTGATGAAAATCTGTGTGCCAGAGAGATTTATTTTAAAATGTGGTGCAAACAACAATTAAACTTCTGGAAATACATGACAAGAGATGGGAAAACAAAATAAAAATGTTTTAATTCAGCTATGATGCACACTCTGGCAATTCACACATTTAACCTCCACTTCTGTCCAGCAAAGACACTCCCATGCTGGGAAGAAAGGCAAACTTGAAAGTCATATATTTGTGCTTCAGTTTGGATCAGAAGGTCACATTTGAGGTGAATAATTTAGTTGTCCCAACTTACCATGCTTTGGTTTATACCAGAGAGCTCAGAATATATGAACTGGATTCTTTTTGGAATAGCCAAACCAGAAAACTGTGTTGTAGGAGCACTCCTTAGATCCTCCAGCTGCTCATAGTTGCTTAGTTCATGGGAACTGACTAAAGATAATTTGAGATAAAACCTCCTAATATGTGCTTCATGTGGATGTCAGGTCTTTAGCCTTTACTTGTTGCACTCTACAAACCTACTTCGTAGGTTTGCACTATTTGTTAATATAGATCATCCTTTATAATTTATTTAATATAGATTAATATCGATCATCCTTTCCAGCTTCATCCTTTCCAGCTGCCTTAGGTATGGCTTGTACATCTGACAGCTCACAATTCAAATTCAGTGGGACAAAGATAAACTCTACTCTTTTTTATTTTAAAAATTTTCTTCACACTCTCATCAACACTACTGCTTCCTCCATCCCATCAACAGATACTCCTGTGTTTCACTTTAAGGGCTCTTCAATGTCTTACCTTACCTTTAAAGGTGCATCTCACCCCGTCTTTCAAATCGGGAAGGAGTTTTTCAAATATTTATAAAACTACTCCCTACTTCTCCTCAGAAGTTCTCTTTGTTACGTTGCATCCACATAACTTGACATTGCATTCAGAGAATCACAGAATCGTCTGAGCTGGAAGGGACCCAGAAGCATCTTTGGGTCCAACACTTAAATGAATGGCCCATCCAGGGCTGAAACCCACAACCTCGGCATGATGAGCATCATGCTTTAACCAACTGAACTAGCAAGTCCCCTGCTTGCCTGTGCTTCAGAAATCCATCTCTTGCTCTCCTTCTACAACAAAAACTTACGACTTGATAGCCACTAATCATCTCCCTCTCTTTAACTCAACTGGCACCATGAGACAAGGTGCGTCTCATCTGTACGGGACCCGGGAGAAGGGTCTCCCACCACCAAAGTCTCCCAAGGACTATTCTGATGTAAAGCAAGCACTGTGAACTGAAATACCACTGATAACTTTTAGTCAGGATGGCATGCATAAAACTCAAAATCTAATTTTCAGCCCAGTGAGGAATATGTGCATTGCACAATAATTTGAGGCAATTCTACTTTTCACTTGTTCTTAGTTTAAAAAGCAACAACAAAACACCAACAAAACAAAACCCCAAAACTGTGAACCAGGGAAAAGGACAGAAGAAAACGGCAGTACATATCTCCTAAACCAGGAGGATGTGAAACCTGCTCCAGAAGAATAAGGACACTCAGGAAAAAAGATATCTCAAGCAGCTCTCTCAGACAGACCTGATGCTCACTTCACCGGGCAGAGGAGAAGGCAGCAGGCCCCTGGGGTCTGGGAGGATTCCTGAAGGAAGAGTGCAAAGGACACCCTCCCTTCTCCCCCTCCATTCCACAAACAGGGAAAAGAAATCAACAGTGTGAGTGACCAAAATGCAACATCCCTAAGAAAGACAGCTGAGAATAAAGAAGGGCTCCAGAAGGGCTGGTGGGGAATACTTTACCCTCCTGGCAGAAGTTAACATTACAGTCAGGGTCTTTATGATGGAGAGCAGCTTGTTTGCCTGACTGAGCTAATGGCCCCTCCTTTCTGCTTCTGATTGTATCACAGAGCTGCATTTACAAATGAAATAGTTGAACTTTAACTGCGGGGAGAAGAGGGAGGCAGGGAAAGGCCCTAGGTGAAACTCTGATTTTGAAGCTGATAGTGTTATTTCTGTTTCAAATTACAAGCTGATCTCCTCCAGCTCCAAAGGTAATCGTAGATATGGCAAATACCCTTTGAAATATAACAGCCTGAATTTTCCTTTGCCTTCAGAATCATTTATAGTGTCAGGGCAATGGTTTAAAGTGTGTGTGAACACACAACAGTGGAACGAAGTCTAGCATAAAACAGAATCTGGTCTCCGTATATTTTAGCCCATATTTCTGCACAGAGATTTTCCAAAATGTATGTTCAAACGTGAGAAGGTGTGCAGATTTTGCATCTAGCAGTTTGTAAATCTCCCACCCCTGCTGCATACTCAGCTGAGAAGCAAAAAAAGATCTTGCCCCACCTTAATCAACTACATACACTGTGTCATCTCTTTCACTGCCTCCACAATCACAGAGCAGGGTAGGAGCGGCTGGGGAAGACAGACTTTATCGTTTCGAGAGTCCCCATACAGCAATAACAGATTATTCAGCATGAATAATAGATAGATGCTGCAAGACTCAATATCTTGTCCTGACACTGTAATACATCAGGATCTCTCTGAGGAGCAATGACTGTACATTCACACACATGAAGTGTACTACACTTTCTGTCATATCACTTGCACCTCACAGATAGACAGATGGATTCCAATTAACACAGATCATTCATACTAGGGAAATTTTTTGTCTCCATGCAATGTTCTATTAGCTTTCCCGTAAAGCACCACACTGAGTTTGGATTCAAAAAACAAGGGAGTGTATAGAGGGAAAGGGAAGAGGACACAGGTTCTGGTATTTATTTTAGGGTCTTTTTTACACTTGCCTGACTGAAGATTTGCACCAGTGCAGCAGGCTGCTATGGAGAAGAGGACCTGGGAAAACATCTGGACAGTCCTCTTCCCTCTCCCCTGGTCTGACCGGAAACAACCTTCCCAAAGCAGTGATCTGCTCTAAGCAGCAATGATTTCAGCAATTTGTCCAAGTACAGCCTGCTTTACCCTTTACAACACTCACCTTCCCCCTCTTCCCAGCTCTTCTTCATAAATGCCTGTACTCCCACTCTCAATGAGACAAGGGGCAAATCAACTCCGTGGGCAGCCACGAAAAGGAGTGGTGCTCTACTTTTCTTAGAAGATACCCAGATTTAAGATCTTCCTTGCTATGGTCTTTTGTGTAGTAGAATTAACATAGTTAGAAAATGTAGAGTTAAGTAGAAATGACAGTAGCAGGAAGAGAAATCACTGTTTCCCTCCCAAGCCCTGTCTCCACTTGTCTTAGAACTATATTAATAAATGTGACTGTGATTGTATCCGAATTCAGACTGTTTTTTTTTTTTTCCTGTGCAAACTGGATTTTAGCAATGTTTTGCTATCTGGAACACATCTGGGGTGTCATTATGGTGATGTCTTTTTTTTTTTTAATGTCAGCATATCTTAGATTAGAGCAATTAATGGCAGAGTTCCACCCATCTCATCTCCAGCTCAGGCATGCCATTGGCAATTAAATACTAATTCGAGAAACATTTGGTGCTGAGAAAGTTTCACAAGTGGCCTAATATAATGACAACTCTTCTGTTTGTTATAGAGCATGTCTAGAAAATGCACTCTGTCTTTTGGGGATGGCACTCCTCCTCGGTGTAGCTGCTATTATGAGAATTACTGTTTGTTAAATACTGCAGCATAATTAGGGATGTACAAGACACAAACACAGTAAGCTGCCTTAAGAGAAAGCAAGGCTCAGAAGTGCATTTCCCTTTTTATTATTTAATTCAGTCAACATGACTCCTGCTGCGGTCTCTCAGCTTATACACTTTAAAGGTCTACAGTTACAAAACTTCTAACATAAGCCTTTTATTACTATTTACATTTCTGGCTCCCATTGTCTCAGAAACTGCCAAGGGCAGAAGGGAGGGAAGAGTGTGTTATGGCACAAAATAAGAAATGCAAAGCAATTTCTCTACCCGAATAGAACCGGGTGACGGTCTTTTAAAAGCCTGTTTTAAAAGGTTCCTCCCTTCAGACCATAACAACAAAGAGTTAAACGACTCGTCTCTCAAATGACTAACATCAATCCCATCATTCCTGTATACACAGAAAGTGTGGGTTTATAGTTTCTCCTACCAGCCGTTACCTTATAAATCCCACACAAAGGTAAGACCTTTGTTTTATTTCAATACAAATGTCTCCAGCAAATGTTTACACTACTCTTTTGAAGCTTCCTCAACCCACACCACACCCCGGCAACTACATAAAAATGCCATTTGCTTTGAATCCCAGATGCATACTTAACCAAGCCATTTGTATACACAGAATTTCAACATTCTGTGCTACCACAGGTTAACTCTTCTTTAATATATACACGTGTGTGCATGTCTCGCATATATATACACACCCATATATATATGCACACTTACACATGCAGACATGGTTTATTAAACTAGCTGCCAAGTCTAATCCTACATAATTTCTGCTACTAACTGCCCAAAATGAAGCATGTTTTCCTTCAACTTTTACATTTTGAGAGTAGAAAGACGTTAATTTCCTTCCTAATTAAATTAAATTTGAGGTAACTTGAGAAGGAAATTCACAATTAAAAAAAAAAAATTCTTATACTAGTCAAAGCCTGTCCTAAGTATCACTAACAATGTTTAAGAAATATTGATTGTCACAAATCACTGCTAGAGACAGTGCTGCTCTCTAAGCTTGATTTTACCATTGTACCCTCTGGAACTGGAGCTCACTTTGGCCCACAATATCCAAGAACCTAATCCTGCATATCACTCACTCTTTGAAAACAGCTTATTATTGCATGAGCTATGCCAAAACTCATTAAATAACTGGAATGGTTCCCAGAGGCTTCAGCATACTTTGGATTAAAGATCTACATTTCAGTTAAATATAGCAGGACAATGATTGCATGCAAGTATACACAACAACTGCTCAGCACACAACTCCTGCACTCACTGAAAAGCATCTGCCAGCACCTGCCTGAATAACACAGCCACCAACATCTGTTTATTGCATGTCCAAGTTGCAGTTCTTAGCAGAAATCTGTAATCTCTTGATGACACTGAAAACTGTTTGTCTCTTTTAAGGTGACATTTTTTGTTAGCAACTGTTCACTGAAGTCGTATCTCTGGTTTTAAGGCTAAAAAGTACTTTCCATAAAAATATAAAATTAATTGTTTCAGAAGTAACACCAGCATAGCCAATTTAGATGAGCTAAGTACCTCTCAGAGAGAAGACATATCTCAAATAGCTGGTATAATTTATGACAAATATATTATCCTTTGACCAAGAGAATTCTGGCTCTTTAATCATCTTTATTGCAAACTAACTTCTGTCAGCACTATGCAAGTAGACAGATGAATGTCTATCAGAAATGAAGCTGAACTCTGTTCAAGAGCCTCCACTTTGTCAACTGGCCAGAGACTGAAGCAAAATCTTCTTTAGGGCAGCAGCGAGGGGACTAACTACCTTCTAGGATATTATAAAGACACTTTTAAAAGACAGATTAAAAGTCAGCCAGTTCTTGTTAATTGTTTATTTCCTCATCTTTTTTTAAAGAATGCCTTTGAAAATACCAAATATAGCATTTGGGTTCAACCAAAGGGAGACAAAAAATCACCTTATCCATAAAAGTTACATATTTATAACAGAATTAAATATGGGAAGGAAACAAAGATGGATTGTACAAAACTGTTCTTCTCTTCCTACCCCTGCTCCCTTACAGCAATATTTTTGTCTTAAGAAAGCACTGAGTTTGACATGGCTATAGAGCCTTGCCCTCATTTCCTGGTATCCTGCTCTGAACCACAAGCCCCACAGTGACCTCTAGATCACAGCCCCAGCAGAGAAGGATATTGTTCCAGAAAAAGGGTAAGGATGTGCCAGGACTAACTCTGCTCTGCCAGAAGGCAAGGGACTGCTGCTGTCAACCAGGTACAGCAGAGTAAACACTAGCAGAGTGGCGTTTCTGACTTTGGTACAGTTTCCTTAGTCCACAGAAAGCAATAGTGTGATTATTCCACATCTTGACATGCATTGCACAAGATTCCCTTTCCCTTGACTTGTTCTACCAAGCATCAGCTGGAAATACAATGCACCAACAATGGTGAACTGGAGCCAACAGCCCATTTCCAGTGATGTTACTGGGAGAAAGAGAGAGGCCCGTGCTGCACCCTCTGGACTCCTGTTCCTTCCACTAAGGCCCAGATGAGATGCTGCCTTACCAACCCTTCACAGGCTGACTGGTAAACTGGCAGAGCCTGGCTGCCACACCTTTTCTCTTACACACTCATCCTGAAGGGCTGCGAGGGTAGGGCCTGCTCTGCTTGTGTGTGAGAGAAGTCTGACTTCAAAGGAGGAGAAATACGGCTTTAAGTCAGCTGCCATGGAGGTAGACTAGGAAAGTGAGAAATCTCATGCTCAAGATAGGTCTTCCTAGATGTGGGATTTAGTCTATCAGGAGAGAGACAGAGATTTGTTTAGGTGATTTCTACTGGTTCTGTTTGATTTTCCACATCAGTCCCTTGTGCACTTTCAACAAGAAGTTTGTTTTCTTTGTGTCTTCCGGGGCCAGTAGAATGCTTCATCACATCCCATCTCAGAGGCCCTGAAAAGAACTGTTGTGTGCCACTTTTGTCTGACTTGGAAAAGAAAGACCTCTGTGCCTCTGAGGGGGTTAAGTTCTAATCTTGAAATTGTGGTGAAAATGGAAAACAATACTGAACAGAAACAATGGAGCCAGTTGAAAGATCATCATTCAAAAAGCTTAGGAAAAGGGAGTCTGTAATTATGCCTTGAAATTCTTCATCTTCCAAGGATGAGGTAATTGCTGGAGAAAAAAGAGCCTGTAGTGACGTGCCTCAGAACCCACAGCTTTCCAGCACCACAGGGGCATCCTATGGGAATCCCCAGACCCAGTGTAGCCAGTTATTGTATCAGACTTTCCAACAGGAGCAAGCATGTACACATACATGTGTAGGGAGGGAAACACTTCAGTGCAGACAAGGTGATAAGCTTTGCACGTACAACCTGATTTATGCTTGATAGCTCAACACTAATTCATGTTATGAATCCTCTTTTATCAATACATTTACTGTTCAAGCTCCTAAAAGATCAAATATTTGATACCCCAAAATATGCATAAAGAAAATAAAAAATAAATATATAAATAAATATGTATAAGAAAATTTGCATTTTAATATCTATTTCCTGCAGAAATACAAGCAACTTAAATTTCACTCCTAACGCTTTTTTAATCCAGCAACAGTAAGTATTTTAAAATCTTGGCTTATTTTATTTCCAGTGATCATTGCAAAAATTGTGTTCTTAATGTTCTGGCACCCCAGGCAAGAGCAAGGTGAAGGGTGTGAGATTAGAATACAACATCCGAGGTTAACACCTGTCCTTAGTGGGTGTGACTTTCTTGTTCCTAGATCAAAATGGAGTCTTGCTAAGTCTAGCTTTGAGCTGCAAATGCAGATGTCTTAGAGAACTGCCAGTCCTGGGACAAGACTGCCATGCTCTAGCCCAGGTAGTGCTTCTATAAAGGTCCTTGAGAACGACTGTTGTGTTGGAGATCCCAAATCTGTATTTGCTTGCACGGTGACCACACAGACACACACCAGTCACCTGTTGTGACTGCAGAGGACAAC
This sequence comes from Rhipidura dahli, assembly GCA_013399225.1. Taxonomy (NCBI): domain Eukaryota; kingdom Metazoa; phylum Chordata; class Aves; order Passeriformes; family Rhipiduridae; genus Rhipidura; species Rhipidura dahli. The sequence goes on along the minus strand of VXAC01003313.1, from coordinate 279,046 downwards.
ATGCAGCTGTATTTTGAAATGGAAACACATTAACAGCGAAATATAGGGGTGGGGACAATGTAATCCCTACATGAGTAAACACAGCACCATTAGCAACTGGGCCGAGTACAACTCTGTTTACCAAGACCTGCTTTTGAAAGAGCTGGGTGATTTTCAGAGCTATTGTCTTTTCTGTTAAGATGCCCATCAGAGCTGAAAATCCCTGTCACTATGAACAGCCAGCAGTTCAGCCAGGACAGCGAGTGTTAATGCTCCCAGAGTGTTAATGCTCCCACTCCGTGTTCAACACAATTTCTCAGAGGACTCACTCACACGATGCAATCTCTGATGCTGTTAGAAATGCAGTGGGCAATTGTGCATGAACATATCTCTGTATTTGAAAGATTCATAGCATTACTTGAACATTGGGCATTTAGTATTCAACATGAACACAGGATTTTGCCGAGCTCAGTGTCTGCTGTTTATTAACTCTATGTCCCCAGGAGTACGGCATTACCCCCACTCATTTTACACAGCCTATTTCCCTTGTTGTTTGCTTTCCGGGGGCCAACTTCTTCTTATAATTACCGGCAGTTTTTCATTTCTCCCACACTAGTCCATGCAGTTGAAGCACTCTGACAGCCTTTGTGGAACCTTATCTGTAAGAAACTAGTTAAGGTGTTCTGATGTCCTGGTTTATAAGTCCACTTAACAGTCACATTCCTGAATGAAAAACCCCAGGCCTGAGGGTACTTGATCATTGAAAAGAAAAAAAGGGAAAAAAAAACCCCTTAGTCCTCAAAAATACATTCATTGCCGATTGCAAAGATAGCCTATGTAACAGTATAAAAAATAATGGTGCCAACACAAGGGAAGGCATAGTCTAACTTACAGAATATTGATTACTGGAGATGTTTATAGTGTAGAAAGGAAGTTGATAATTTGGAGAAAGAAAACACTCAGCTTGTGTCCTACACCTGACTTTGCAAATAGGAAAAAAACTTTAACTGTTTCTCAGGCTGGGCACCTACCAACAAGCCCTCTTATTTGTCAGAAAGGAGAGAAGTCAGCGTGCCTAACAATGGGGGTACTTATAAAGGGATACTGTTTGTATGGCTTTTCCTCACCTTTGCCTCCTCATTGACATCCCAAGTAAAGGACACAGCATTGAATGCAATTTCTTCAATATTCCCAATGGTATTAAAACTCTCCTTGTAATCAGCTGTAAGAAAAAAACAAAAAGAGTCATGAAAAAAATTGAATTTTCTGTTTTACAACCCGTAGTACTTCTTTGCTTCTTAAATTGGGTTGTCTAGTGCGTCAAAACTACCTCTTGTATTGTTTATGATTAATTATGAATAATCTAAATTGCAAAGAGGTAATACAATGCAACCTGAGTCTTATGTCTATCACTAGCTAGTGTTCTTGTAAAATATTGTTGGCTCTCAAAAAGAAATAAGTGTGACTCTACTGGCAATGAGTTGGTGCTTTCATTAGCTTGGCCACAGAATGGCCAAAACTGGAAAATTACATGAAAACTACTGAAGCATTTAAAGAGACTGTTCAAACCTTGACATTAAGAAAAAAACTTTATGGTTAAATCCTACAGAAGATTTCTAGAAGTCTAAAAGCTATTACTGGAGGAAATCACCAGTGTGCATTTCAACTTTCCCAGTTAATTACTGCACTGGATGTTGGATTAATATTTATCTATTATTAAAAACAAAACAAAAAACTCCACAAAAACCAATAAAAAAATCCCCCACAAAGAACTGAAACCACAAAGATTCTTCTTCCAAAGTATGTACACTACTAAAACAGCAAACAAACAAACAAATTTTTAATTTGTCTGACTACAAAATCTGCACTTTCTTCTCATTTCTTCCCCAAGTGCAGTTATTATTACCATCAATAAACTAGCATTCTGGAAGGAATGAAAAGCAAGAGAGAGGAAAATTTCACAGGTGACTAACCCTCCCCTAAAAACAGTAAGGGTGGAAAACTTTGTAAAACTGACAACCCCCAAATCTTGTTTATAATTGAAATGAGGAACAAGCGCAGCTTTTCTCTCCTTTGCTGGACAGTTTAACATGTTTTCTTCTTTTTGATGACAGATTAAGAGATACCAGATAATATCGGCTTCATTAAAGGAACTTCCAGATTGTTCACACAAATGGAACAACTCTCTCCAGGACAAACATTTCCTAAGAATCCCTTGAGGGTTGTAATTGGACTCAGTGCCAGAGGGCTGAGATTACACTCCTGATCTAAAGTTTGCCCAAATTTGTGCTTCAGAAGCATGCTGGTTCTTAGCTTTGCAATCAGTTATAGAAAGAGGATGTTTTTGTATTCTGTGAGACACACCAATGGTTTCAATATTCATTTCCTTTGCCTAAACTGTTGGTCTCTAAAAAATAATTTCTACATAATAACTGCTTTAAAATCATTTATAATGAAAACCATTGCTGCAAGAATTATTTCATGTCTGAGGCAGGCAATCTGTATACTTTTCTCTCATTTGAAACACAAGAATGCTGGCATCTCAATGGGCAAGTGAAATTGTGTCCCTGGGACACATGAATGATTTTGGATACAGTAAAAAAAAAAAAAAATCACTCTTCAGACCATAGGAACAGCACGAGACATTTGGTGACGTAGCAAATTAAAGTGTTTGAGAGGGCAGGCAGGCTTTTCATTCCCATCTTGAACTCAGACCTCCTTTCTAACTAAAGTAATTGGCTTCACTATCTAAATTCAGCATAGGGATGCAAATGAGAGGAATTAGAAGACACATAAGTAGTTTAATATGCATGTGCACACATCCACCCACCTCTTAAATTTATGATTCACCAGAAAGTGCCTCGTGCAACTGACTGCTGCATATGGGTGTGCTGTGTAGGTGCACTTTGGAAAGACATGAACAAGATGTCTCGTAAAGACACATGTTTTCTTCTCCTAAAAGGCTGTCAGAACCTCACATCCCACCAACCCTTCCCTTCTCTCAGCACAAGCCTCTCCTTTAATTGCCATACACAAATCTCATAGAGTGTCTATGTGACATGCTTTTTAAAAAGCAGAGGTGCATCCTATTCCCCTTAATTTACAGGCAATTAAAGAAGGATCCTCAGTTGATTAAGAAAGCATTTACACCTCAGAATATCTGAAAGCTGTTAGAGTGACTACAATTTTTCCTCTTCTCCTGCTGTGAGTTAACAGAAAATCAGGGTTGTTCAATATGCAAAAAATGGCTGCACAGGAATTATTTCCTCTTTTGTTGCGAAAATTGCATATTAAACAATAGCAAATTTTTATGTTAAACACTTATCATGCATTATATGTCACTGTATACTTTTGTATTGTGCACATAAATAATACAAACTATCCTGAAAAAAAACAAGGGTTTCTTTGAAGCACAAAGCTTCCACACCCACTCTTCATATTTGAACTTGTTCCATTATGTCAAATTATTGTACTTATTCTAAATAATCAATATCCACTGCACTTAAGTATTGTATTCTTTATTTGACATTATTTTAAAAGAAAAAGCTAGGGATCCAATGTCACAGCACTGTGAAAAAAACAACTGTTTTCCCCCTGCCCCATTTACTCCTGCTAAAAAAAGTAAATGTGAACCTTAGTCCTTCAGAAAAATCCATTGCAGTACAGGGCCTAAATTTTGGAAAATACCTTACCTTCTTGCTTAATTAGTGTCAAGCCCTCAGGTTTATTCCTTAAGCACTAAGGACTTGCATACATGTAAGTACATGTTTATCTTATTAATATCAACACATCTTCAGACCTGACACTGCACCTAATCCATTCAAGCATCTTTCCTCCCAGGAGGTGCACCAGCCAGTACACAAAACAAATTAAAGCAGTGACCCTTGTGTGTCAGGAGTGAAGGAGCAAGCCACTATTTCCTCAGATCTCCAGAAAATAACTGCAGGCCAGAAGGCAGACAGACAGATCCCTGCCACTATGCAAAGCAGCACAAACAGTCCCCCTGCCCATCTGAGAGCTGAACAGCTGAAGCCCACAACTAGAGCATCCCAAATTAATTTGATCCTCTGCCTGCTAAGGACCACATCATGCTCTAGATTAAAAGTGCATTCATAAACAATTAAAAAGGATTCACAGATATTAAACATGCTACAAACATCAAATCAAGAGCAACATCCATGGAACAGGTGATGCAGAGTTATGGACACTTAATTTTATTTGTTAACTACACAAGGCCTGTACATTAACTCAGTATTTAGAGGACTTCTTTAGGAATATGAATTTTTAATGTAAAGGGAAATCTTCCTAGAGCCATATAATTTTGCATGGAAGGGACTTCTGAAGTTTATCTGGTTCAAGCAGAGCCAACTTCAAATTTGGATTAAGTTGCTCAGTTAGATCACCTGATGATAAAACTAGAAGATTTTGCTAAATGCAGCTTGATAGTTGTATGGGAAAAATAACTGGGAGCCCTTCTCACCTAGTAAGTCAGTTAAGCCATAATTTAAGTGCCAAAGAAAATAAAATGTACTGCAGAAATACCATATTGGTAAGAGCTATGGCTATATTTCAGTTGTTCTCAAGAGAACACTACTGAGCAACATCTAAGTCTTTTTTTTTTCTGAAAACTGAGGTGAACCATGCTCTTACAGCTCTTATATCTGACAAGAAGTGCTATATCAGTAAGTCTTACTACACCGTGCTTTGCTCATGTTTGCACTCCAAATAAAGAATACGCACCAGAGTGCCTCACAAGTCAGTGCAGAGCCATTTCACCTCAAACTAATGGTAAATTAAAAGATGTTCACTTTAACACAGGTAAATGCACAGCTCATGCACAGCACTTATTTTGCAGAGCACTATTTCACAAAGTATGTATCTAAGCTAACTTGTTGGGGTAAGGCAACTGAAATGTGTCAGGACACCACAAGTGCAGTGGAGTCAGAGGGTGTTGACACTACAGCGGAGCGAGCTCCTCAGCACATACTTTTCAAAGGTATGAGCATTACCACCACAAGCTTGTAGGGACTAGCACAAAAAAACCAGGCAGCCTTTAGAAACAGGTGTGACGTGGCCTGCTTGTTCTTTTAATGTGTCACGATAAAAGTAATTTGGTCTGGGGTGGTAGTTTTACTGCCTTAGCTACCCAAAAGGGCAAGAAAAGAAAATGGGGGGGAGGTAGGGAAAGAAAGAAGTTAATGAGACAGTTCAGCCAGAATAATGATGATAAGACAAGAGGCAGAGAGGAGATTCTGGAAGAGCTGCTTGGACAAAATACACTTGACCTTAAATAACACCAGGCCTCAGTGGAAATTGCAGCGTTTGAAAATCTACAGGCACTGCAGTGATTAGGACCACTTGGTGACTGATTCCCTGATCACCCAGTTCAGTCACCCCCAAAGTCTCCAAACGTTCTCTACAAGTAACCCCGCTTCGATTTCATCCCCTTCTCTGCTCCATCTCATTCCTGCCATTCAATGGTTTGGTTCCCTCAGGCAGACAAAACAAGATAGACTTTGTCTGCTTTGGTCTTGCCGACTCCTTTGACTGGAATCCGTGCAGATGGCTGCGTGTGTAAACTGCACGTGGGAGGGGAGAAGCGCTTGATGTCTAGACACTGCCACCGACTTCAACTTCAGGCTCCTTGGCAGCAAGTACGTGTTCTTGCTCTGCTAAAATCTCCCAAGCATGCAGATAGGACAGCTGGGGTTGAAATGGGCTTGCAAATACTTTAGGTGGGATGAAGGGTAAACAAGTCTCTCAGGATAGCACACCAGAGCTTGCTTCTCCCTCACTGCTGACACTGACGAGACTCAAACTCGAGGGCTGTAGGAGTCCTGTACACTCCTTTGCAGTCACCACAATGACATCTTCACTCTTGGGCTGCAATTCCACATCAGTTAGCTAACAAAACTGTTCCTGGATCAAAGACTGGATCAGCCTTTGAAAAAATAAAGGGAACAGACACTGCCATGCCTGAGGAGGTGCAGACCTTGGCTTCCCAACTGCAGAAGTTGGTACACCACTAACTACACCTGCAAGGGGCAGCTCCTCTGTGTAACTGCTGAGAACCATTCCTTTTGCATGGTCCCTACCCAGCTCTGCTAAGTCTGCTAGGACCCCACAGTCCTAGCAGGAATGAGCCATTGCTAAAAACTGTGGTACAAGCCTTGCAGCCATTGCCAATATATTCCACCATATTCCTGTGCAAGGCACAAGAGCTTTCCATATCTGAAATCTTCCTGAAATATCTGGAGATCTTCTTACACTCACCAATGTCAAGGACTCTCTGTTTAGCTGTGTGCTGTCGGGAATGCCAGTACTTCCAATATTTCAGCTGTTCATCTCTGTTTTTATCCTCACTGAAAACAACCATGACCACACTCTATGAAAAACAACACCACAGACACATTAGTTAAAATAATTAATAATCAGGAACACATAAATTAAAATCTCCCATATGCCTCTAATTCTGATCCAGTCACCACCCTCTCCCAGCACCTTGGTCATGGAAGATTGCTGGGTTTTAATCAGTCCAATATTACAACGTACTTAAAGACTCAGGGCAGAAGAAATGCAGTTGTAAAATAATGCAAGGCCCAGGATTAGGTTCTTGATAGTCCAAAAAAGTTTAATCATGTTCTTGGTTTTAAAAAGTCATCTTCACTAGCTAAAGGCAGGACATTTTCAGTTTAGCATACACAGTCCAAATACCCTTCTTGGGAACAGGACTCTTGCATACATATATTTAACAACAAATTCAGTGCAACTATTTACTGAGTTTTGCTGAGGTTTTCAATTACATTCTGAATTCCCTTTGTTAAATTGTGAGTCAAAGGAAACATTGAATTTTTATGCAAAATTTTACACAAGCAATATAGGCTTTTTCAAAAAGCCCTGCTGTAGGCAAGCAAATAACACAAAAAAATGAAAGAATGACCATATCAGTTAAAATTAAGTGAAAACAAATCACAGAGAACAAAAACTTCACTTTTAAATATCCTGTTCTTTTTTTAACCCTGAGACATTAAGCACAAAAAAACCACCATCAAGATGTTTTATAAGCTGAGGAGCTGGATCACAACTGATTCATGATCTATGTCCCTCCACACAGTCATCACTGTAACCCTTCATATACTCTGTGACCTTCTGCATTCCACCTATAAAAGCTGAACACCATCACCACATCTTCCACGTCTATGTAGCCTCTCCATGGACACAATGCAGCACACACTGTGGAGGAGTGCTGAGTTATGTCTGTGTGTACTGGGTGGACATCAGGCATGTGTGGCTGGCCAGCTGATGCACTTACCAGAACTGGCCATGCAGACTAGCTTTTCTACCAAGGACAGCACTCATGTTTTTCCTCTATGAGCCACTTAGAGGGAACTTGCAGAGGTTTAATACCTTCAAAACCTCTTGCCCCTGTTAGCTTTGGATGGAACTGGCAATAAGTTCAACAGTCACTTGAGGAGAGCCCTGGCAAACAGAACATGACTGTGAAAGTTGCACATGGTTTCACAGTCTTCTGTCAACTACATCCTCCAGAAGGATGTGATTTCACCTCTCCTTTATAATTTCCACCCTTCTGCTGCCACAGCTTCAAAACTCATATGGCAGTGCACTGAACCAGGCATATGAGGACTGGTTTTCATTCAGACCAGTGAGCTCCTGACTCCTGTTTCAGCTCTACAAGTGCTAGAGCTGGAACCACAAAATGGGAAGCAATGGGTGGCAGGGAAAGGGACTGTGCAGTAACAGAGAAGTCTTACATCAGATTCAGCCAATAGCCTCATGTCCTCAGGAAACCAGGCTAAAAATTAACTGCTAATTCAGGTTTCCAAATCATTGCCTGTCTTCAGAAAGAATCTCTCTAAACTTCATGTATCATAGAAACATATAGGCTGTTGTCTTCTTCATGGCTCACATTGACTTTCATGGGTTCCTTCGACTGAAGTCAACATTTTCAGAGTACTTCATGTATTTGGATGGAAACACTTTTGCAGCCTCATACATATGCAGCTCTGCCAGCTCCAGGGTAAAATTTACAGGGCTCATTGTTCATTCCAAGGTTATTGGGTTAGGATTTGTTAACTCAAAAACATTACCAAGGAAATCAGGAGGCCTATTCACCAGGTAGATGTTGCTGAGTACACAAACTACGGTTCTACCCATAGAATCTGAAATGCAAACCATTCATTTTGTTACGCTTCTAGGTGAATATCAAGTGAAAGCTCACACCTACACAATGAAAATAATTTACAATTTATGTCACAAAGGATGGATTCAACTTTTCACATCTTCTCTGAAATGCGCTGGAAAACAGCTGATGAAGTGCACCAGTGAGTGAAGACGGACTACACAGTAGATGTGGCAGATTTCGGACTTCTTTGCTTTAATCATAGCAATAACTTCACCAGTGTCAAGTGTAATATCTGTGTAATCACCATTCTGCCAAACCATAAACTGAGGCAGATATGTATATCATTAACTCATAAGATCACACTCTGAAAAAACTGGACAGCAAAACCACCATCAATATGCTTCTCTCTCCCACTTTTACACTGAGCATGAGAATAAGCTTGCTCTGTCCTTCTCCCGAGAATAAAAAAAAATTTAAAAGCCAATCAACCACCATCACATTTATCTGCAGAGCTCCATTCCCACCTAGGAAAGAAATGGGACTATACCCTGACTTTGCTGATGGGGTGCCGGAAGCATTTGTTGTCACCCGTCTCACTCAGGGTGATGGCGTAGAACTGTCCTTTGTTCAGGTAGGTCATGGGTCCTTCCCCTTGCTTTTGACGCAGAGACTTGGTAGCTTCTAGTGTATACTGAAAAGTGCTGCTGAAAAGACAAGGAGACAAATATGCACAAAATCTGTATCACTTTCTCCTTTTCTCTTTCATTACAAAATAATTGCATGGCATAAGAAGTTAATAACAAAATTCCAGGAAAATGCCACGTGGCAATTTAAAACTGCAATTTTCTTTTTCAGCTTCATCAGCTCCCGCAATCAAGCATGAAACTATCTGGACTGTAAGTCTCTTGGATCAAAGACTAGATCTGTACTTCCTCTGAAAGGAACCATGATGAAGACTCTCTACCCCACAATGATAGTGCCAATTACCAAGAGAGGATTCAGTATGATTTGCAGGAAATCATCAACTCCACGGACATTTAAACTTAGAAGTGTTGCAGAAAGAGAAATAAATAAATAATTTTTTAAAATTCCAAACCAGGATAAAACATGTTGCAAAAGATGGACACAGAGAATGGAAAGTCCAACTGCTACTTTCAGCACAGCTCAAAAAAGGAATACAAAGAGAAGGGACAGCGAGTTCATTTGTTTAATGACAACATGCAAATCAAGGTTTTTATAAGCTTTCTTTTCAAAATTAGTCAGACTGAATGAAGTGCCTACATTTATCTCTATCTTCCATCAAGTAACCTCCCTTTAGAAAAATACCAGGGCAAAACAGTTTGCTCTTGTGTTGAAACTTTAGATCTTTAAAAGACCCTCCTTTCACAGAAGAGCTTTCCAACTACAAAGCAGTTCTCAAACCATGGAAAGTTAAGGCTCCATAAACTAGCAAACTGTTAGCTGGAAACAATTCTCACTGAGCCTCTTCAGCCACGTTCTCCAATAATGGACTTGAACAATAATTCAAAAAAATGATGCCTGCAGCTCCTCACATTCTCTTAAATGAAAATAATGTTGATCTTGCAAAAGAAAAAAGAAAAAAATCTTTTTTCAAACTGCACAGGAACTTTAATGCAGGGAGTCCTCATGAACTGGAGATACAGTGGAAGTATTTTCACAAAGGTCCTAATTCAGCAAAGTATTTAAGCAGTGCTGGAGCAAACCAAAAGGAAGAATATGTTGGTTCAAAACAACATTGTATCCTTGACTTTATAATTCAAGCAAATACTCTGGATCATCATAGTACTGCCATAGCAATACAGAAATAAAGGGAAAACAATATTTTAAGTATCCATGGGAAAAAACCTACAACAAAATATATAAATAATATTTACATTTAAATCCCCACTTGAAGAAAAGGTAGAAAAACCCAACAGATCCAGTCTTTCCATCCAAAAGAGGTTTCAGATAGTTTAGTATCAATTATTCAGTTTAGTAGCAATCACTCAATCAAATGAAGACAACTTCTAAGTATTTCATAGCTTATAAATCAAAATCCAGTCATTTTTCTAGTTGATTAAAAGTTACAAATCAAAGCAAAACTAAAGTAAAAAGCAAACACTCATCTATACCTATCTAACCCACCGATGGCAGCACTGGCTCTTCCACACAATCAGCTGCTGCCACCATGAAGACTCTTGCCTGCAGAGGGAAGGCAGCACAAAGGCACCGCCGTCCCCTCGGCCCAGCCCGTGTCCTGTGTGCCAGGGGAACAGAGGCACTGCTGACACTGCCAAGTGTGGACCTGTCTGAGTGGACTGGAAGAGCTACCCCAGCAGGGCTGCAGATCCAGCATCCACCCTGCTGCTCCACTTGTGCCACAGATGGACCACCCATCAGAGGTAGGGGTACAGCCTCAATTTAGCATCACACAAAGGGACTGCAGGTTGTGTGCTCAAGGCCACTTCACGACACATGAAAGCACACTGAGTGCCCTGGGAGATGTGCCTCAAAACCTCACACCAGACAGAAGAACTAACGAGGATGTGTGCTGAGAAGGGCTTAGAATCAAAGTCACACACACAGAGTGCCTTAGAACTGCCTACAATCTGCCACAGGCTTGTCTTCTGTTTCCTGGCATTGGGTATGTTTCAGTCAAAATATGTAAATCCCTGACATACTGCACTTGGCCAATTTTGGAGCCTCTGTGTAGTACCAACTGAGAGTTTTCTTCTTGTTGCCAGTGGGAAATCAAAGCATGCCCTAGAGCAGAAGGATTACTCTCACCCTTAAAACTTATTGCAGTCACTTGTATTATAATAATACTACTCCGAACCTCACCATGAGTCTCTCAACTAAACCCCTGCGTAGTCACTATGGGATCTTCTAGCAGACTTCTAATTACTTTCATATTCACCACTTCTTTTGTCAATCTGAAATTCTCATTTCTGAGCCTTACCTCCTCCAGGTAAACTAAATACATCTTTTTGGGAGTTTTCTTAATGTACATTCAAAAGTTTCATTCTTAATGTGACTTGGGCCATAGCATGAAAGACTTAAATGTGTGAGAATTGTTAACACCACCAATGCTTCAGGATTCAATTTTACAAATGTTCAGTGTAGTAAGTGAGCAGCCTTTGCTAAATATCTGTTTCATGTCTTCTGCCTATATAATGACTCAGTTCTGAACTCACTGCAGTTAATGATTGTTCTAACATTCTGCAGAAAAAATACCAAGCTGTAAGGAACCTTCACCACAGGCACAGTCATTTGCCTAACCCACAAAAACTACAGAGGCATGTTCCTGTTTCTGAAGTGAGCGTAATCTCTCAGATATAAACAGAACCATTCACAAGCATGAAATGAAGCATCAGCTTAAAAACTTTAGTGATTACAGTCTTTACTAGATAAAAGGACTCTGCAGTGCTTGCCCATGCTACATTCACGTTTTTCTGTGCTTAGAAAGAACAGTATTCTTTCCAAACTTCAATTTCTGAAGCTTTTTCTTGACGTTTTCAACCGGACATTTGACACGTGCATTCTGCCATCCTGAAAAGATTTTTCATGACCTGGCTGTCAAAGCTATGCTCTTTTACCTGGGGAACCTCTCAACAGTTTGCACCTTGAATATCTTATGAAGGCTTCAGAGGAGTTAATAATTTAAAACAATGCTGAGCGAAGGCAATAGGTGAAGATATAAACTGGACAGATCCAAGAGCTAACATGAGCAAGAGAATAAGGGGAGACTGGTGCTTGGCAGCACCAAGGGAGCCCTGCAGGTACTCCAGGGTGAAGAAAGGAAGGGTAGAAAGCGGACACAGGCAGCTACTCCTCAATACATTGCTGCCTGATGCCAGTGAACACATTGCAAAGCTTATGCCATACCTTGTTTGTTCATAAATATATTCTTCAGCCCCCACTGATACACTCCGATACTTCTGAAAAATAAGACCAATTAAACACCATTTGATACAATCAAAATGCAAATACCAACAAAAGTGTAACTACATTTATTTAAAGACAACTCAGAAGAAACCATCAACCAATTAAAACTTAAAATAACTAAAACCTGGAGGGAATATTAATATGCTAGTCACATTTTATATGAAGGTTCGAGGTTGTCATTGTAAAAACACACAATTTACTTACCCAACCTCAAAGAATTTGTTTATACTATAAAGATTTAACAAACTAAGCACAGCTAAGCAAGAAAATGAAAGAGATGAGAATGGTATATTCATATAACTGCTAAAATTGTATCCAAAGAACACAGCAAGAGATTGACCAAAGTGTTTATTACCTCACTCAGTGGATAAAAACTCAGCACTCCTTCAGTATAACCAACTAAGTCACTCCATAAATGTTTTGAAACCATCTCTAAATATGTATTTATAATCTTTTTAAGTATTACAGCAAATGCAAACCCAGTCATTCTCACCAACATTTAGGAAATACTTTGCAAGCACTAGTAAGAACAGCAGCATTCCTACTTCTTAAATACTAATTTAGCCTAAATTTCTTTTGGTGTGTTTTGACATTTTACCTCAAGGTTTCCCCACAACTGCTGCATCCAGCTGTGCCTACACAACAGTGGCTGGAGAAGCAGACAGAGCACAGCCAGGCAAAGCACATCCTGGGGTCTGGGCAGTTGAGAAAAAACAGAGGGACACGCTCAGTGCTGAGTGAGACTGCAGCACGGTGGCAAAGCTCTTCCTGCTCCCATGCCACATGCACATGCACACTTGGGGTTTGAAGGCCACCAACAGTGGCACACACCCCACCTAACAACTATGGCTGGGGACCTAAAGTTAATTGTTTTGTGTCCTTTGTAGAGTTAATAGGGGAGGTGGAGATGGAGAGGAGTCAGTACACCTAGAAAACCACTCCACCCACTTCTGGCAAGCAGACTTGAACAGATTCTTTCTCCACATACTGCACAGAAAGCCTAGATGACAAGTACTGCACCCTGTTATTAATCAATAATTTTAAAAACATGTAACTATATATTCCCATTTTCACAAAATTACTGTAACATAGAATTTGTGATGCAAGGCCAACATATAGATGTAAAGTTCCTTTTTACATCCAAATTTAACAAGTTTGCATGTTTGACAGCTCTCTGCACAGAGCAGATGGACTGTTTGGGAACCTCTCAGCAGCATGTCCCAGAACAAATCAATGTAATGGAATTACTCTGCTACAGCACCCCAGGGAAAGCCATGAGTATGGTACCAGAAGAGCCATTTACCAGTAACAATTAAAAATAGTTGAAATAATGTGATTTGATAATGCAGAGCAGTGTCTCTAATCTGAGGTTTGATCCTACTGATTTTACAAAGGGAAGCTAGATTTCTTCATTATTAATCATTTAATTGACCATGTGTTCTGTATCTGAAAATGGATTTCACCTCCAGACATCCTGGATCTATGTCGCTCATGGAGGCAATGTAGTTTTCTATAATACATGTACACAAACACACAGTAAATTTCTCATACACTCAACCAGGGCAGCACAGCCTTAATCAAGCTTGCCTTGTACTCTTGTTACGTTTACAATTTTGTGGAGTTGGGAGGAGAAAAACCCTAGGGGAGTTTTATCATCTAATATCTCTAATTATTTGCAAAGGTACTGTCAGCTCTAAATAAGTCTTTACCTTTCCACATTTCCAGCTTGTTTGCATTATTCTGCAGCAGGCAAAAGCAGCCAAACTAAAGCTGACTGTAAAATTACTTTGACTCAGCATAACAGTAAAATAGTTAGACAGCACTCTCCTTGCCTTTTTTCTCCTCATTTCTGTACACATACATGCTGTTGTTTGTTGCCTGTTGAATTCTCTATCCCCTCTATTAGTCTAATTCTGCCACTTTTTCTCACTTGCTTGTGTTGCAGAATAGAGCTTAGTGCAACAAACAGCTTCTGAATAAATTGCTGGGGTTTATCCAGCAGCAGAGGCTGTCGCTACTCATTTGCACTTTCAAAGAACATCTACAAATTCCCTGTTACAAAGTGGCCACTATTTCTTACTGTTATGAAGAGGTCTGAAGGCAGATCCTGTTAATGATAAATAAACCTTCTTTCAGAATGACAACTATCTTCTACTTGAATATCCCCAAAGACAAAAAAAAATCAGTATTTATTATTCTCAGAATTTTCAATACACATCTTCAAAACTGTCTTCTGAAATGCCTCATGATGCTGCCCTATAATCAGAGCACAGCCTGACAGGAATACAGCAAGGAGTAGAAATCAATTTGTTGAAACAAACATCACTGTCCTTCTAACGGCTCTTGTGGACAGTTCAAATCTCCTTATCTTGTTTACAAGCTCAAATATCCTTATCTTGTTTACAGCTTTTTATTGAGCTCTTAGATGCTAATTTGAGGTGAAAAACTTACTTCTGTTCCTCCATCTTTGAAGGTGTCACTGTAGGTACTGTCAGGAGTACTGCGCTGGTCATCTTTGAGATAATTTGTGTGGGGAGCAATGTTGGACACTTCATATGGTTCAAAGATAACCCCTCGGTGTTCCTCGTTTTCTCCTCTTGCATAGTGTGTTTGTGGGGTCATAAAAACAGGGGTGAATTCTTCTGCTTTAACCACAGTCACCGCGGTCCCTGTGATGGGCGTCGAGCTCCCCGACACATTTGTGTTGTATTCCCTTTTGGATGACTCCAAAGGATCTTGGTTCAAGGAAAGATTAACTGGCACTGTCTTCAGGACTTGCACACGGTTCTCTCCCCCACTTAAGTTATTCTGAGCTTCCGTGGTATTAAGACAATTTCTGTGAGACAAAACCAAAAATTGTTATGAACTGTCCTGACAGAGGAAATCTCCTCCTTAAATAGCTTAATGGTCTCAGATGTCAGGGAAGGAGATCTTTCAGTTCTGATAAAGCACTGCCACAAGAAGTAATACATTAACAAATGCTAAGCAAAAGAATTTGTGAGGCAAGCGGAGAGGTCCAGAGCTCTTTAACAAATGGGGGAAAATAACACATTTGATTTGACTTGTTATAATGAATTCTGGGTATCCAGGGTTGCTCTTGCATTAGGTTATAATTTGGATGCAAAATCAATCCAGCAGTGCAACAGCCTTTAGACACAACATAAGAATAAAGAGTAAGGTAAGGTATGAATTACTCACAGTAGATATTTTGCACATCAAATAGGCAGAATATCAACAGCAAAATTCATATGCTGATGGCATGTTCTTTCAAGCTGTTGTCAGGCCACTACTGTTTGCTTAACTCTGGTACCAATGCTCTTTTAAAAAAGCAAGCCCAGGAATCCCATTGTAGCAGAGTAGATCAGTAACTATAGTGGCTGCCAGGCAACCTCAGCAGCATTCCCACATTTACCCACAGTTGCTGTTGAAAGCAATCTGATTGCTGATAGTAGTTGCACTGACATAAAATTGTTAACTCATAAAACTTTTAGTAGGTGTAACATTGCTTTGTTTTCAACCAGGAGAAATGCTCTGACACTACAGTTCCTCTCTCCTGGCTTTCCTCTGAAGGCCAGTTTTGTCAATCACACACAATTTAGATTTCTCTGGTGCTCATAGAAGAAAAACTGTCCCTCAAAAAAAATTTCGTAGCCTATTTTGAAACAGTAAATTTATACTACTAACCTATTGAAACACTCATGTTATGAGCAACTAGTGGAGACCATCTAAGGCTGTCACAAATTAGCTACATTGAAATAAACCTTGTGTAGCTCATCTGCATCATAATTTTATATGGAGGTACCTTCCAGTATGTAAAAATTTCATTCTTTCTACAAAAATATGCACCCTTTCTTTTCTGCAAGTCTTAATAGTAGGAGGCAGCTTCCTTTGACTCAAGTCACTTTTAGCCTACAGAGAAAAGCTGAAATCTGAGAGGAATGAGAAAAACATTCTAAGCAAATGACTTTAAGAGAGTTAGTTTATTTGCTGGGCAGAACCTAAGTTACATTAAATAAGACTCTATAAATGAGGCTATTCACTTTTTGCCCTACAACAAGAAAACAAAGAAAAACAGCCAATAGCCAACTGTCAGTATAATCTGATTTTACTAATCTCAGCAGCAGCAGCAAAACACCACCAAACACAAACAAATAATGAAACTCTCTGCTACTTTGCAAACTGCATGTTTGAGAATACGATCCATTCTTTCTAATCAATTAAAAGTAAAAAGGAGTAAAATGTGCGTCTCAAAACAGCTTTCATTCTTTTAACTTTTGAAAGAAAACCATAAACCCCTCAGGCTATCACAGTGCCTTCAGTTCACAACTGATCAACACTTTCAGTAGCTGGGTGTATGATTTTGAATAATACTGTACCTTTTATCTTGGTCTTCTTGATTATCACTCACTTTGTTAACAGGCAACAGCCTTTTATCTCTGGGAACCTGAGGACAACACCAGGCATGGGGTCAGGTAAAGGCAACTGTCAGGCATTTGCAGCTTCAGACTGCTCTACTGCAACAACTAGAAAAATGTAACTCTATCAGTGTTGTCTAGTTCACAGATGCCAGGAGCTGTTTTTCTTTGGGAGACTGATTGGGAACAGAAAGAAAATTTCCAAAGAGAAATAATGTAGGAAATGTTTTCTTTGCTAGTTCTTGAGCACACCAGTTGAGAGCAAAGCCCTCTTATTTATGTCCTATCTTTTAAATATCAAGCTAGGCCAAGCTATCTCAAAATCAAAGCTCATATTATTCCAAAAACACACACACACTTTTCACTTAATAAAACAAAATGAGAAGGAAGATACGATGCTTTGGTGAGCTCTGCACTGAGACCATTTTAGCTCAGACAAAAAGGGCTTTTCTATTAAACCATAAGCATCAGGTAAGTCCTCCTATTAGAGAGCAGCCTGCAGAGTGTAGGACTCCTACCTAGGGAAAGTTTGTGGATCTTTCTTTCCTAGTATGGGGACAGGTCAGGGCATGCTGGTGTGTCAGAAACACTGACTTCTGCTTTGCTGATTGCATCAACAGCTATGAGAAGTAAAAACCCAGTCAAGTCTGGCCCCTTGACACTCAGAATTGACACCAAGTGACTTCAGAGATCTGTATACCCACATACTGGTTTCCTGACACCTTTCGTATTTCAGATATGAAATCACCAAGGGCAAAGCTGCTGCCATGACCACATTTTTTTTTTCCTTGCTGAACCAGCAATTTGGGAGCTAAAACTTCTAATCTGTCTTTTGCACATGGAGATATATCCACTCCATCACAGCAATTAACTGAGAATTAAAGAGCAAGAATAGACCTAACAATGGACTAAAGCCGTGCTTTTTGCCTGTAAATATTTTAAAGAAATACCAGAAAACTATCTGACTTTAGAGGAAAAACAGTATTACAGTGCACTACAGTAGCCAGTGATAACATCAACTATATCTGCAAGACAGCAGCAGAGTCACAGAATTCTAGTCAGAGCCTCTCTGTCATTTAGGGACATCCCCTTTCCCTGTTAAGCACTCTGCTGGTTAAAAAACCTCCTTCATATATTTTTGAGCTAGGATAAAAGCCACAGTTTACAAATGTTGATTCTCCTTTTAAATTATATATTTATCTCTCAGTGAGGGTCTATGTTTAGGTAAGTATCACTACAAGAAAAGGGAAAAGTTAAAAAAACCCAAACAGTTAAATTCAAATAATTCCTATTGATTGGAAAAAGACTTTCAAAAATATTATCCAGCACGTCAGAACAAATGAGCCAGATAATAAACAAGGACAATTCAAGAGTCTGGTGTGCTGGAAGTCCTCTATACTTCCACATTACAACACAGAGGTTAAGTTTTAAGTTCCTGTTTGGGAGTGTCAACAGGAGTTATCATTTCTTCTCTATTTAAGACATAAATAGTTATGACTGAATGCTGGAAGTGGCTTTGAGATGTTAATCCCACCTTATTCCATCTGAACCCCAAGTCTTTTGCAACTGCCTGCAACAAGGAACAGACATGTCTTTTAGAACATGGTTTTGAGATAGTTATTTTCTGGTTTTATTACAAAAATCCATCAGATTAATGAACTGCTGCATAGAAAGGTATAACTAAGACAGAAGCCAATACTCCAAATGCTCATACACATCCTAAATTTTATGAATCCATATTAATTTCACAGACTCTGGCACTGTGGTAACTATGTCAAGCAGCAAAAAGGACCTTTTTTCTTCCTCACTGGGAAAACTTTTCTCTACTGACAACAACACACAAAAGCAAGGAGCATCTCTTGAAATATAATCAACAAAGCAATTATAACAGTATTTAACCATAAGGTTGGTATATGGGATCTTGCCTACAATCCCTTCTCCTGAACACTCAATGTCAGAGATTAAAAAGAGGAGTCCATTCTTTAAAAGCATTTATACTAATAAATACTAAGAGAAAAGCCTTTTAATTTCCATTCATGTTACTTCTTCATTAATAACAAGGGGACCTGGCATTGCTGTGCTGGCTTTCACAGAAATTCATCTCTCCAAGGCAGCCATAGCTGACTTCAGGTGTATGGAGATTGTTCATTTCATGGTAAGTATTTCATACTCTAGTGCTTGGGAAGCAACACTAATTCTGTTTGCAGAGTACCAATGGGTCAGCATGGGTTTCAGAGTGACAATACACAGAGATGCATCCTGTAGGACTCTCTGATTTCAGCAAAAATCTCAAACACAGCTTTACCTAAACACTATTAAAAAAAAATATATACATGTATAAGATGTTATCAAAATGGCATGTAAAGCCCTGCACAGAAACTGTGTCAGTGCTTTTCCTGTAAATTGACTTAGATCTGTCTCTGTGTCCAGCTCCCTTTCTGTCCTGCAAACTACCAGTGCAAGGGTTAGACCTCACTGTATGTTTGTATACAGCCTACTGCTATCATTATACAAACAAAAATAACATGGGAAACTGTCAGATGAGAGATACTCCAGTTAAAGAGCAAACTAAAACATGTGTGGAATGAACCAGAAAAGCAGACAAACCTACAGATAGACAAGGCCTCCCCTTTTAAACTTTTTAAAGAATATTTCAAGTATCATCCAATGTTCTTGCAAAGGAAGAGGAAGAACACTATGCTCAAAAAGAAAACACGGTAGAAAACCTACTATGGGAATTCTGATATTGCTTTTCTCTCTCCAGAACTAAATACATCAAAACTGTTTCAGACAGGCTTCCTATAATGGAAATTATAGATGAAATATTGATGGAAATATTAGAGGGAAAACAAGATGCAGTAATTTCTGTCTTTGGAAACTGGCTCTTTTGATGCCTCTTAGAGTGGTCCCTGCTAATGCAGCAGGGAGGGATAATGACAGAGTTACCTACTTTATAATAGTCATACAATAGCCCAAGAGCAGCAGCACTGTCCTCATCACCATTTATGCTCATCATAGCCTTGGTAGCTGCTGTTAGGGGATTCTCCAAATACGACTTCCAGGCTTCATCTTCACTGGTGTAGGCTCGTCTGGTGTTGAATGAAGTGTCATTTGGCACTAAGGCCACAAGTCGCTTGTTACTGCATAGACAGGAAGAATAAAATTGTGATCCAGAAGGGATTACTTTATTCACAAGGCACGATAAAGAACATCAAATAGCTCAATTAAAGTTACATGATTACATCAAGCAAGCATCTCTGTATTACACTTGGTGACATAAATATTTATCAGTATTAGCTATCTTCACTACTTAAAAAAAAATTGAAATGCGTGTAGATCTTGTGATAGTAATTCTAATGTATTTTTACTAATATACAGATAGAGCTACCAAAATATTTTTAAATTATTTGGAAAAAAAAAATTAAGCAACAATATGAAAACATTTGGCCCCAGTATTTTTGCTACATGTACACTTGATTAGGGGAAAAAAATCCAACATTTAACTGACATAAGACATGAATGAAAAACAAAAAAGAGCATCTAATACTAATCTAGGGTTCACCTAAACAGATTATAGTTCAGTATTTATTAAGTGGGTACGCCTTAAAATAGAGCTATTCTCTGCTTTTAGAATGCAACTTTCAGAGGAGTCTTGTAACAGGACATGAGCAATAGGTCCAGTAGATGGAACAGAAGTCAACATATTTGGTCTCAATTCACACTTTATCACTCACCGCATCTAGTTATAGACCCATGATAACACACACGAGACCATTAGTGAGTGGGATTTGCAGCAAAGCAGTTTCCTCCAGCCTGAAAGTGGCACAAACTGACCACTGCCCGTGTATACTGCGTGAGAAGCTGCTGCACCACAGCTACAGCTGAAATTTCCAGTATAATGGAAACATAAACGACGATAATAGCACCTGCTTTTGCAAACTGTTCAATAAACTTATTGATAAAAGAACTACATAAAAAAAAAAAGTTGCAGGACTATTACATAAGATAGTAGGCAAACAGATTAGGCAAGGGAAATAGTGGAGTGAGGGGTATGCTGCTTCATGGGTGTTACAAAAGCACTGTCCAGAACTGTGGCTCAGGTTACAAGGATCTTACAACGAAACTTTTAATCACATTACACCTTACAAACTCGAAAGCTGCAGAGATGGCAGAATAACTAAATATACCAATTTAACTGGTAAAACTAGTAGTTATTCCTGGTGACCTTCATAAAACACCTCTTGCTATCTTCTACATAAAAGCCAGTTCAGTAGTCAGTCTCCTCTTTCTGCCCTCCCTGCACCGGTGCCAGCTCCACAGATCTAACCCGACCAACTGCTGCCGTTGCACAGAGAGTGGCATTTAAACTGTGCAAACAAGACTTTTATTTGTTTTCAGAAACAGGATTTGATAAAAGCACAACTGAACCTATGCAGTAAATGCTCTCAGGTGCCGGGAGCATGCCTTGCCTGGCCCCCAAGCTGCAGTGACCGGCGGAAGGCTGGGGCTTCACCAGAACTCCGCTGTGGTACAAGTCCAACATGCAAAGTGCGTGCTCCTGTGTTTAAGGAAGAGGAGGGGGATGGTGGAGATTATAATCTCTACGGTACAGAGCACAGTTTACAAGTTTCTTTATTTAATGAAAAACAAAATAACCTATCTGGTACACAGCACAATTTTACGAGCTCCATGGAGGAAGAAAGAATTTCATAGCTTCGTATCAGAAAATACAGCCAACTACAGTACCAGTTCTATTTTCCTTTCATATAAAATAACTGGATTTTTTGAAACTTTCTTTTTTTGAGGACCTTTCTCTCTGGCCTTTTGCTAAAGGTTTTTGTCCCTCGTTTCCACGTATATATTTGTGTTGTTACAGGTGTGCTTCAGCAAGTGAAGCTGAGCACAAATTAGGAGCCTAAGGAAATACAGAGAGAACTGCTAGATCCACTTGCCTTTTCAATACCTTATTGTTAGCAACTCAAATCAGATTTGCAACAGCCCTGCTGTTTGTGCCAGAGGTAGCTGAGTGCCTTTTTCCACTCTGGACTAGTCAATTCTCCCTGGCTCAGAGGCAATTATTCCAAGCAAGGATTCTCCTTTCCTCAACAAAGCTCCCCTTCAGCTAAATCCGGGCTGTTTCACCGTATGGGCGGCTGCCCATCGCAGGGCACAAAATCCCGCTCGCCCTCCTTCCTGCAGCAACCTTCCCTTCCAACCGGTAACTGCCTTTTGTTGCTCAGAGCACTCACAGCCGTGCGACGGTCATAACTGATTTATGAGCACTGCAGGCAGATAGCAAGATCCCTTTAAAAACACACCTTCTAAGACTTGGGCTGTGCTTGTCTATGAAAATGCTGGAGGGGAGGAGTCAATCTCTGCTGCTCTAACTTAGTCAATATGATCTTAAAGCACTGACCAGAGTGCAGTCTCTCAGAGGTGCATATATGATTGTGCTGGGAAGAAGCCAAAGCAAAGGGGATTAATGCTCTAGAAACAGCAACTCGGTAAGCAGACAGTTGAGATGGTTGGAAAGGCACAGGTGCATAGACCTAGAGCCTTCCCATCTCTCCAGAGCGTGTTTTTTTCTAAAACTCAGGTTTTCACATTTGAAAACAAAGTATCTGTCTCCTCTGCCTTGAGAGATGGTCTGAAGCATAATCAACTGACACACTCATTGTGTTTACTCTGCAAACAGACCGAAACAATAGCACTAAGAAAAATAAAAAACTTCCTCATCACCCCTATCCCTGTAATCAGCTCTGTGGGAGGTTAATGGTCAGAGCTAATTATCATGATTTAACATAGTCAATCATTTCAAAGATTATAGCCAAAGCAGTCAGCCAAAACAGTTGGGCTCACTTAAAAAAAAACTTCTCTATTAAATAAGGTCGTTTGGATTAGAGGGAGAGTTTCTCTGAAGAAATGAGACTTGTGTATGCACACACATTCCCGTTCCTTTTTGCACAACTGCTGAACCTCCCAGACAATTTCAGCTAAATGTGACAGAGGGGTAGCAAAGTCCTCCATAACCAAAGGAGATAAATACATTATATTTTAATATATGCCAAGAAAACCCAACAGCTTAAGTGAGGCTCTACACAGATAAGCTCCCCTGGTTCTTGCCAGTCATCCTTCCATGCCAGGGCAATCCCAGCTGTTCCAGCTGTGTGACTGATGACAGTTGGCAGACGCTTGGGAGGAGAGTGACTCTGGTGGCACCTGGACCGTGTGGAAGACAAAGGGTGACACCTACGAGTAACAGCAATCCCACTGTACAGTTGCTCTGCCCATCCCAGCTGAATGAAAAGCCCTATTTGGAGCCTGCAATTCACAGACCCATACACCTATGGATCTTATCAAAAGCTGCAAATCCATCAGTGACCACATCCACCAAGAACCACACACTTGAGGAAGAAAGATAGGCCAAGATTGCGAGACTCCCACTCAACCTGACCAGCAACACCAGTAAATACCCATTGTAGCCGCAGTCGCGTCTAAAAACCTGCTAAAGAGCAGAGAACAAGAGCAACCCCTGCTGTGCCCATTGCTCACCCAGACCAGCCCACCACCCCTCTATCTGGGAGTCAGGATGTGTGCTAACCAGAACACAGCTGTGAGGGACACACTTGAACAAGCACGAGGACAAGCACACAATTTCATAATGGAGTAAAAGCTGAAGAATTCAGGACACGTTGTGTCTAAAAAGTAAATGTTTCCTTTCAAGGTGTCACTTGAGCTCAGCATGAATGTAAAATATTTCCAAGCTTTATGTCAAACAGTAATAAGTGTGAGAGAATGAAAGGTGTTTTCTGGGGGATGGTCTAGCTAGGAGCTTGACTGCTCTGATACTGGGGCATTTATGGCCTTTATGGCATCAGATGGCCTTTATTTTGTAAAATCTTTTTTTTCCTCCTCACTGCTTAGTAGAGATTTTCCTGTTCATACCATCCAACGTGATTTGTGTGTTCTCATAAGACATGCATAAATTTTCAAGATAACAGCATTTATGGTGATTTTTTTTGACTTTTTAAAAATTAGGATTATGGAATTTCATAAAACCTATACAAGTGTAATGTATAAATATAAAGATGTCCAAAACTTTGTTTTATTTCAGCCACTGCAGTACGACAATGTAAATTAGAGAGGTACATTGTACTTAACATCAATAAATCAGCTAAATTGAAAGGGCCAGCCTTTCAAGCTCTTCCTCGGATTAAAGATAATGAGCATACAACAGCCAGCCCTTGGGGCTATAAAATCCTACTACAGGCAAATTCTCACCCAACTTGATGCAATATGCGAATGAGTTTACAGTGAATCAGAATTGCCCATTAACACACTCATGAACAGTGGTAAAAGGTGATCAGAGCTTCCTTTTTATTCAGAAACTAGGTGTCCTGCCTGCCAGTCTCTCAAAACCAATTTTGATGCTCAAAAGCTTTCTCTTGAATTTGCAAAGTTCAAGCAGCCCTCAGCTTCTCAGCTGTATCTGCCACTGAACATAAAGCAGACTGATGCAGCCATGCTGCATCAAGAACATTGCATCCCACTCCATCTTAAGCTCAGCATTCCATCCTGATCCAGTGGGATCAGGGTGGCACTAGTGGCAAAGAAAGCTTCTTCCCACCTGCCCCACATCTTCTGCCTTGCCCAGGAAATTCAACCCTGAAATCCAAAGCAGATTGTTTAAGCTGCCAAGGTGGGCACCCAGCCCAGGCATTTCCATTTTTAACTGCCTTTTTTTTTTTTTTTGACATTGCATTTGTTCTGAAAGAAAAAAAAGGTTACAACCAAGCTGCTCCATGAATATACCTGCAGACTTCTTCAGCCCCTTACAATGCATGAAGACTTTCCCCTCCCTGCAGAGGCTAGGTGCCAGATGGGAACACACAAGTAATATGTGTGAGGCAGGAGATTGGGAGAAGTTCCAGTTCCCAGGTTTCAGCCCAGGTCTGAGCCTGCCTATTCTTCCACAGGTGAGATAAGAGCACCAGGCACTTCTGCACACATCATCTGCAAACTGTTCCTTCAAGAGAAGGGATACAAGGCTTTGGCCCAGACAGCTGTTATAAAGCATCCAGAAATTTTAGCACTAGTCAAATAACTGGAAAAGGCAAGACAGATCCATGTCACCCTCATTCCCAGCCCAGCACATCAAAGCCATAGGATATTTATCATAAGCTCCTTGTTAGTTGCATGATAAGAAGGTGAACAGGGCAACCACCCCAAATCTGGGAATGCTGGGAGAAACATAAATTCCAAAACAAGATGTTAGCCAAAGGGACCTCTTCTGTTGCACACAAACATGCATCACACACCATGTTGCATCTCACCTCCCCTGGCAAAGTCAAAGGAATGGTGAACTTGTAGAACACCCATGTTTCATTTGGTGTGACAAAAGGTACAGGAGCATGTTCCAGACACATCCAAGAACCAGAAAAGAGAGCAGAAGTTCCTATTTCAGTTTTGACATAGCTAAGGAGGGCAAAGTATGATCGTTTACAAATGTTTCAGTAGCTCTAAAACCCTCAATAAGTTTATTTTACTCTTACATAAATCTCAGTTCAGCTATAGGAACTGTAAAACAGATCTAGAACAGATGTTCATGCAATTTGTCTTAAAACTAATGGACAGACATATGAATTCACAGGCACAAAGTGGGGAACTATGACCATTTAAAAACAGGACAGATCCCACAGAAGCTGCGTAAGTTAAAGTTCAGATTCCAGATCATAAATTTCTGCCCATGCTCATTACAGAGAAGTATAAATCAGAGGTAGTCCTAGTGCTTGAAACCAACTGTTTCAAAGATTCTAGTGTTAGTTTTGGCCCAAGTTTACTACCTTCAGAATACTACTTTGCCTAGACATCAAGTTAAAAACAAAACAAACAAACAAATAACCACCAAAAAACCCTAACAACTTGTGTGGCTCATTGCAAGTTTTGATTTATTTAGTTTAAAAAAAACTTGAGACTCATCAGGATTTATTGCCAAAGGTATAATTAAACAGCCTGCAACACTGTTGTTTCAATTAGATAATAGGGTTCCGTTAAAACTACAAGAGAGCATAACCATTTAAGGAACAGGAAAATGACAGCCCGTGTGTCCCAGCATTTTGTCTTTCACAGATGACAATCACACCATTCCCAGAAGCACAGCAGGTCTCCAAAACATACCCAACCCCACCAAGTGACTATATAAATATATGAATGAATTGAAAGTGAAGGAAAAAAATCAAAGCATTTAGACCACCAGGAAACAAAAGGGTAAGGTACCCTCTGGTCCAGCCAGAAGTCCATACCAAGGAAAGAACTCCCATTAGAGAGGCTGAGTCATTTTGCCTTCTAATGAGTGCAAGTTTGGGACTCTTGCAATTTTGGGACAATTATACTTTTTGAGCACAAGACAAATCTGAACAAGATTACACACGCGAAATTATTAAAAGAAATTATTTTACTGTTACTAAACACTCTGAGAGGAAGTAAAATAATATATTAAGAAGAGCAACAGTGAATGGCAAAACAGACTAGTTTAACAATTAGATGCCTAGTAGAAGTTTTATTTGTTTTTACTCTGAACCAAAATAACTTGAGCATGCAATAGTGATAAAGAGATTAAAACAAATAGGTGATTCATTAACATTGACAAAAAAAATATTAACTACGTCAAAACAGAAGTACGAAAAAGAAATCTGACACAAGCATTAAATACATACAATAAATGCCTACTGAGGACTAGTTCAAGTAGGAAATTACTTACTGAGACAGACTTTTTACACCTGTGATTTCACACTTTTTTTTTGTTTCACTTGTGATTAAATACTATTTCCACCAGACAATCTTTTGTTACTAATGTACTAAGCCTGTTGCCTTTTTTTTAACCAAGACAAAAAGAGTCTCCAAAAGCGGGCAGGTTTCAGCACATTTGTAAGAAAATCACTGACATCTCAAAAAATGAGGAAAACCTGAAGCTCACAGCCTTTCTGCAGGAGCTGACAGTGGATCAGAATTAGCAGCTATTTAGCAGCTTCATAGCAGGCCATGGCGTTTTCCTAAGAAGCGTGCTTTGAACGTGCATACCACCCAAGGTTGTTTTAGCTGACTTGAAGCAGCTAGAAGCAGGCTTTAAAATTAAAAACAGGTCATGACAAGGCTTCCCAGACCTCCTGCAATTTAACCTGACCCTTGGCCCCATGGTCCTTGTTCATTCACTGCTTCCACAGAGTTAATGGAAATGGAATAGTTACTGCAGTGATAGCACTGATTGCTGTTTTTTCAGGATAATAAATCTTTTACATAGTCAGAAGGAAAACATAAAGCAACAAGCAAACTTGGGAATCAAGATTTCCCACAAATATTTTTTAAAAGCATAAAAACCCAAAAATATACTTTACAGAACTACAAAAATATATTATTATGTAGTATTATGGAATTTGAAATACATGAATATATGAATAATACATTATTATTCCATTATTATGAAATATACCATTGGCTCCCCAAATTAGGAAAGCTAACAAATCTATTTATATAAACATATAGCCATAAATAGATGAATATATATATTAAAGAAATCTATTTATGTAAACTTTGATGTTTGAGACATACTCTTAAGGTATAGATACATTGCAATATTTGACTTCACAGTTCACGTGTACTTAATAAGGTTTCCTTGGTTAAATATTTTGTAAGCAACCATTGTCTTTTTTATGACATCAACACTGTAGAAGAACAGAACAGTACCCCTGTAAACCAAGACGTCTGAAATAATTATTTCTCTTCTCTTAACTAGCTAATACTGTCCCAATGACTGATTAAAAAGCTAATGAAAATTCATCCCAGGATTAATTCCTACATCAGCATTTGAAAGTGCTATTTTGTGTGTGTAGAAAAAAAAGGAAGCTTAATTGGCTGCTTCCTAATAACAAAAAAAAAGCTGAAGGTAACCACTGCACTGGATTAATATTTGTGAAAGCGTTTGACAACAAATGTCAACTGGTGTAATATCATTTCCCCTTCAGATGTCCCAGACAAAACAAGAACGATGATGTCCCTGCTAACCCTTCCACAGGGAAGAGGTTGTATGATCATTACAATCAAGGTAAAGTGACCTGGGAAATTCCCTCCCTCCTCTTCAGCTTTGATCTTCAGTCTGGTCTCAGACTCCAGCACCAGAGAGGCAGCAGTCTAAACAGCAAGACCTAACAATTTGATACTCTTCCTGCTCTTAGTTAAGCTTATGGTTGCAAGTTCTATGAGGTTCTGATTTTCCACCTTTCTTGCACAAAAATGGTTTTCTAGGGAACATCTGTGACAGCATGGCTGACATTTGAAAAGCAAAAAACACATCTAATTCCTGTTTCTCCATTCATTCCTGGATGAGTAACACTTTGGAAAATTAATCTCATTGGATATCCTATTCACACAATGGGCTGTGGGGAAAAAAAATAAAAATCGAGTGAATTGTCACCTAATTGCTACTCAATATCTGCTGATGGGAAATGTGTTTGCCCCTCAAATAAAATATTAAGAACAATACACAGAATGACATTGTAAATGACAAACCCCCTTTGTGTGTTACAGTACTAGGTGCTTAAATTAAATATTATGAAGGCAGTAAATCAAAATTACCCAGCAAAGAGCCCAAGATCAACTTCTGCAACAGATACTACCGAGCAGCAAGCTGGATGTGAACATGCCTCCACTGAAACGTGGGAACAGGTCTGAACCCATTCCCACCTACGGGCTCGCACTCCACTCAGTTATTTACCTACAAGCACATGCTCCGCTGCAGACCGAGGCTGCCCCAAGCCCTCCTTTATGTGGGCAGCCTGAGCATGCCCCAGCCCCAGCTACCTGGTGTCCTGAGTATCTCCGAAGGGAGCCTGATGGGGGGCAGTCAGGCAGCTGGCCAGCCAGCAGAGAACCATGGTGGCCAGCGTGCTGGGGGCCTGCCACCAGCCTGTCCTTCCTGCAGCTGCTGTCCCAGGCCACCAGGGACTTCACACAACCCCAGGACAGCAGGAGCAAAGTATGGCAATTACAAGACAGATCCCAAACGGTTGTACAATTGCTGCTTCTCATTCACCAAAGCACTGTCAACTTCTAAAGCCCAGTGAAGTCCCACAAGTAGTGAGCTCACTGATTAGCTCCACTAATGCTCCGGAGCCATGACTGGAGTTTTGTGGTGACAATTTTTTGTATACTACAAAAGAACAACTTTAGCCTATAAATTCAGAAGTGTACCCTAGAATCATCTTTTCACCCTGCTAAAGGAATGCCCCCTCCTTCCCACTCTAAGTCCCCCAGCCTTAATCAATCCCCAGGTTCCCCTCAAAGGATCTGGAAATTGGATAATAACAGAAGCAGCAGCACAGACCTCTAAAACACTCGGAGTGGGAGGGAAATGCATTTCCTTCTGTGGAGATTATGGTCTGAACAGTTATTTTCTTAATGCCTGCCATTTGCTTGCACCCCCGCTGCATATGAACCCAGACCGATGAAAAATGGATGTCAGAAATAACCTTCTCAACTCTGAGCCAGTTCTCTAGCTGCACAAACAGCTCTACTCACACAGCTGAGAGGGTGGAACTGAGGTAGGAACAAGTGGCCACAGCCTGCTTAAGTCGGTACTACCTCTGAAAAATGCACGTGCAATCATGCCGTATCTCTCCTGACCCACAGTTTGTGGAAGCAAGCAGGCAAGACCCAGCTTACGTAGAAAGACTGAAGAGAAAGACAGGGAGATAGTACACCTATCTTAAGGATAAACTCCCCTTCCAAGATCCTCAGTTAGCATAAGAATCAAACACCTGGTTCTTTAGCATTTTCACCTGTCCACCTTCCTACCTTAAAGCACTACAGAACCTGTCCCTATTGCTCCCTCCAAAGACAGACATTGCAGGCAGCTCTGTGGAGTAGTGCAGCAGGGTCTACCATCTCTCCAGAAAAGCCAGAAAGTGCCACAGAACATATTTTTCCACATTTTCTATATCCCCTCCACTGCTTAGTCCTTTATGCCAGGACTTTAGCAGCAGAAGCCCCACAAAAACACATCCAATGACTGACAAATCAACTGACTTTGAAATAATGAGCTCTGCTCTCCAGTCTTGCCTGTAGGGAAGATCTGGTTTTAAGTAAAAGAAAGGCCATGTGGAGGAGAATAACGTACTCTCTGGATTAGGTTCTAATTGGATATAATTAGAGCTAAAAAAAAAAAAAACCCAACAACAACAAAAACCTTCCCATGCAAACTCCTCACACCAGTCTATTATCTCATTCCATCTGGTCATCTGTTCTGGAAACAAATGTATTTGTCTTCTCATGTTACGCTTGCATATAGAGAGCACAAGGGATTTCTTTACTCTTCACTTCCTTTTCAAACTCTTACCTATCACCTAAGAATTTCTAAACACCTTAACCAGAAACAGATCACAGGCATACCTGCAATGGAGCAAGTGCTGTTACTTGAGGTTGCATGCTCTGCACTGCTCTTAAATTCCTCACAGTGGTAACAGCAGCAGCACTACACAGAGCAGGGGATGAAGAGCATTAATGCTCCAGTCTCAGAAGCTTTACACGCATGCCAATTGTTCCTGTTGGAAAGGAAGGATAGCCCGGTGTCTCAGTATCATCCCAGACCCAGAGGGAAACCACTTTTGCCCTAGTTTGTTACATGAATTAGAGTTCCTCTCCACTGTTTTTCTGATTCAAAGCCGGCTACGGAGCGAAGTTGTTCTTCTGACCCCTCCACCTTTCCATATTCCCCTCCCACTCCCATTAACGGCCCTTGATCTGCCGCAGCCTAGTTTCTGGCTGCTGAAACTACTGGCAGCTAGGCTTAGCCAGGAAGTAACTTAGAGGCCCCTTTCACCTTCATGCAGTTCTGGAACTGCCCATTGCCTTGGGATGCCCTCTATCACTGCTCTTCCACAGTTAATCTGGTTCCCCTCCCAAGTGAACGACGGCTTTCAGCTGTTCCTTCACCTACCCGCACCCCTCAGGGTTCTATTCTTATTCCCTTCCTTGCACTTTAATCATTTACTGCTCCAATCTGGCCACCCAAGGCATTAGTTCCCATCCCAGCTCAAATGTACTCTTAAACGCCGCTCTCAACTCCTATCTAAATAAGTTTAATTTCATGTCAGTAGCTACCTTTGTACAATCCCACTGTCAGCTGATGTTTGACAAGGCCAGGCCTAATATTTTTGTTTAATCTTTCCCCTCTGAACCGTCCTGTCTTTTCCCTATCAGAGGAGCCAACCCTGCTGTTTTCTTTTGTCGGGTAATCTCCTTCTTTCACTCCTTGACAGGCAAGTTGTCACCAAGCCTCTCTCCAACATCAGGCTCCTCCTCTCCACCTCCTTTGGCACAAAGGCTCTGGGGAGCCCAACCAGAGCTGGCACCTGAGCAACACCAAACGTAGCCGAGATCACACCCGTGTTTGGGGCACTCCTACCTGCACCGGGGCAGCAGTAAAACAAAACAGCTACCTCCCGCCCTCCATCTTCCTTACCCCGTAACTCTCGCCAGTCACCTCCTGCAGGAACGCTAATCACCCGAGCAGGGAAAATGGCCTTCCCGCCTGGCTGCCTCGCGGCGGCTCTGGGCGCCACGCCGAGCCACCCGCCGCCATGGCGGGAGCGCGGCATCGCCTCTGCAAGTTGTTAACCGGGGGTAAATACCCCGCCCCCGGCCTGGGCCGCTCGGCACGGGGCACCGGCGGAGCCGGGACGGCACCAGCGCCGCACGCCGCGGCCTCCNAAGATGGCCGTGCCCGGCCCTTTGGGGATAAAAGCCCTTTGTTGCGCCAACACAAAAGCCAAGAAGCACTTTACGTCCGGGGCCTTCGGCGGGCGGAGGCCGCTCCGCTCTTCCAGGGCGAGGAGCTTTCTGTCGCGAAAAGCGACCCTCGAGGTGAGGAGGGGAGGAAAAAAACCAACACAAACAAATAATAATAAAAAAAAAACTAAACTAAAGGGGAAGCTAAACAAATAATCGCGCAGCCCCACGGCCAGGCGGAGAGCGAGGTGCGGGGCCGCGAGCCGCAGCCTCGTCCTCGGGCGCTCCGGAGTGTCTGTGCGCCCGGTCCGGCGTCGCTGTACGAGGGAGAAGAGGGAGAAGCGCCGTCCCGGCGGGTCCGCGTCCGCCACCGGCCAAGGTGAGCACGGCCAGCCCGGCGGGCCGCCCCGCGCAGCGGGCGCAGCGCGTGCCTGCGATCACTTACTTGTCCGTCTCTTGTGACATGTTTGATCCAATGAACTCTCTCCCCTTTTCCCGGTGCCTCCGTCTGCCTGGCGGAACTGGACTTTCAGGTCTGTGCAGGTGAAGGTGTGCGTGTGAACGCCCGGGACGGCAGAACCAGAGCTACTGGTAATTCTGCTTTCCTTCCCCCCCTCTCCCGGCTCCACAGCCAGCCGCCGAGGCAGGACAGGTAGAGCCCCCTCCCCCTGGCATGTGGGGAGCGGCGGGGCTGGGGCGCCGGCGGGGCTCGGCACGGGAGAGCGGCCGGGCCGGGCGCGCACAGGTAACTTTCCCGAGCAGCGCTGGATTCTTTCACTAAAGGAGCGGGGAGAGGGACGAGCCGCGCGCTGATTGGGCGGCGCGGCCGCCAGGTGCGCTGCCATTGGCAGGGGCGCGCACAGGTGAGGAAGGAGCCGCCGCCGAGCGCCAGGTAACGAACGCACCGCGCGCCCGCGCCGGGAGGCACCGCGGGGCCGCCGCCGGCGGGAAGGGAAGGGAAAGGAAAGGAAAAAGAAAAGGGGAGCCGGCGCTGGGCAGGCGGGCAGGTCTACCGTCCAACAACGCCTCCCTGCCCCTGCCGCGGACGGAGGGGCTCGGCCGGCCGCGCTGAGGAGGCGAGGCCAGGCGAGGAGCGGCGCAGGGCTACGGGTGCCCCGTAAGGCTGAGGCGGCCCCTGGCCGCGGTCCACCTGCCTCACCTGCCGGCCTGCTCCGTGCCCGAAATCCCCGGCTTCGGCCGCTGGCCTGTGGCTGCCGTCGAATAACACCCAGGGAGGCGTCCCCCTTCGCAGGACAGTTTGGAAGATTGTTTTCTCTTGGGTTTGAGGACTTCTTGACCTTTCACCCCCCGCTCTTTTTT
>VXAC01003313.1:159364-246426 GCA_013399225.1 Rhipidura dahli | reverse complement strand
TTGGTTCGGTTTTTTTTTGTTGTTTTTTTTTGGTTTTGACCTCACTACGGTTGCGACCAGCTGAGTTTGACGTTGGTGAATGTCTTTCCGCAGAAGGCATCTCACGGCAGCAGGATAAGGTGGTGCCAGGTGATGACACCCACTGTGTGGATCTGAGAGCTGATAGCTGAACTGGGGGATGTTGATGATGGGTGTTGAGGGGCATGTTTTGTCAGCAGGGGAAAGCTGGAGGAGAATGGAAAAGCTAGAATGGAGTGTTTATTGAGGCTCTGTTGTGCAGGGATGAAGTGAAAGGAGAGGACTGCAGATCCATCAGTCACCCTTCAGCCCAGTACAACCTATTGTGTACTTTGCCAGAGGACCAAAGTGCGTTTAAGGGACAACAGGACCGGGCAGTGGGGGCAGCAGCTTTGACCCTGATGGAGAAGGTGGGGGAGAGGATCTCACTGGGTCAGTTTGAGAACAGGGAGTGGAGGGGTAGCAACGAGACTCCCATCTGCCCATTCTCAGTCCCCATTCCTCCATCAGAGACAGGTCAGGACTGCACTAATCTTTCCTGCTACCGCCTGCCCTCCTGGAGACAGCTTTCTATACTGGGCATCCAACTTGACTGCTGACAACCTCTGCTGTGCAAATCGTGCTGGATGTGTAAAGAGTGCACCATTACATGGGGTAGACCATTATGCTACTTAGTCATCTTTGCAAGGCAATTACCTGAATTATTTCAAACCCATCCAGTTTATAATGTCTTATGTGAAGGGAATTTTTCATTTTCTACCTTTGATTTCATAAAATCATAGAATACCCTGAGCTGGAAGGGATCCTCAAAGGTCATCGAGTCCAACGCCTGAACAGGAGAATTTCCCTTGACAGGGGAATGTAGGAGGAGGTATATTAATGGAAATACATATTTGTAAAACCAAATATATATCTATACACACAGGCACACATATATGCATATGTATAAAACATGTTGTGGGGTGGGGCCTCATCTTCATTTACCTACTGCTGCAGTTGAAATCAAACTTGACTCTGCAAAGTCTGTGGTATTACGGGATCACAGTCAGGCACAAATTTCTATTACTGGATCTCATTCCTTATCTGTGTTCATAGTAACTAATCAAATCAAACAAATTCAGTATAAATCAGTTTCAAGTCAGCTTAAACATAGTCCCATTAACATTTCTGTCACTTTAACTAAGCAGAATTAGAAAAATACTTTACCTAGATCAATGACCCTTTGATTGAACACAAGATATTAGCCATTCTCTTTCTCCATTCACCAGTCACAGGAAAGAAACATTATTATACAATCTGTGAATACAGTCAAAAGCTGCCAATGTGGCCATTATTCACGGCAATGCTTGTATGAATTGTTTTGCATAGTACATTTTAAGGAAGCTATAAGGCTTCATAAGACACAAGAAAAAGAATAATTTATTCATAGTGAATTATGCAGTTATTTTGAATACAGAATTCTATATAATCTTAAAATAAGTTGGACCTCTCAAATACATTACCATATATTGTTCTCAAGAAGTAGTGGTAGAATGTTGTAATAGTTTAAGTTACTTAAGCTCTCCCTGTTAACTCTAGAAATGATAAGGTTTCTTTCCCAAATAGTTGTTATGCTGAAAGAAACTTTGAGACCTGAAAAGGTTACCTGTTTGAGCACCATCAATAGGATTAACACCAGTTCAGGTATCC
Organism: Rhipidura dahli; assembly: GCA_013399225.1. Taxonomy (NCBI): domain Eukaryota; kingdom Metazoa; phylum Chordata; class Aves; order Passeriformes; family Rhipiduridae; genus Rhipidura; species Rhipidura dahli. The sequence goes on along the minus strand of VXAC01003313.1, from coordinate 244,719 downwards.
TCTTTCTCTTTTTTAATTTTTCAATTATAAGAAACATTTGGATGTTGTTGTGTGTTCTTCCTCCCTATTTTTTCCCATATGAAATGTATAGGAAGAAGGAGAGGAAGATCAGTGATGAGCACATTTGAAAATGCCACCTTCCCCAAGGTAGAAATGCTGCTGATACGTGATTTTACAAGAAAGAAAACTGCATTTGATGCCATCTGTAGTCCTGGACCAAACCCAAACTGTAACTCAAACTGAAATGGAGTTTGTTGTTCTAGTACTGGGTCAAATACAAAACTGCCTTTAGCAGCCTGCTCTCAGGAGAGATTCTCTTAGAATGAGGTAGTCAGGAGACTGAATTACTGCTCACTGTCTTAGGAGTAGCTCCAAGGTCAAAGTTAGGAATATAAGTGGAAAATGCAGTAATGAACTCTTGATTTGAAGTAGTTGGAGATGACAACTCTTATTTAGTTAGGAGCTGCTTATATAGAAAAATATACCCTGGAATTATTTTAACTAGGAAGGCAGGCATAGGGCTCACAGTTTTCTGTATGTGAAGCTTTTGCTTCACACTGCAGTTTGGAATCAAATTGTCAGGGTCCACCTCTAGCTGAACAGGTCAAACAAGTCCTACTTAATCCAGCCCAATGCTCATTCTTCATGATCCACAAGATTATTATAAACTAATCTGTTAGTCATTGAAACATCAGATAATGTTATTTCTAGGCAGACCAGTCCTGCTTCCTGTAGAATAAAGGCTGTGTAGAGCAAAAATGGAATAGTCATGACATACATTATTGAAAATCTAGGACTTGTCTTTGGAGTGTACAGGAAATATTTAAAATAGTAGACTACCGTTTTTCATACTGTGCTTGCTTCTTTGTTTGCACAGTAGCTGGTAGTTTTTTTTTGTGAGGGTTCAGTGTAGAATTCAACTGTCTAAAGCTTTACCTCATGTTTACGCTATTCACTCCATAGCAGTGAATGTCGTTTGGACTTGCCAGCACTGGGTAAAGGAAATCAAGTGTACAAATAAGGCTTAACTAGGCTTACTAATTGCACCAAGTACTTAAAATACACTTCAGAAAACTATTAAAAGAAGTCTATGAGATAAAAGATGTTGGAGAGATATTTATGTCAAAACAGTGTTATAAAGCAGTTCAGTGAGGGAGCAGATGTTTGAAAACAACTGTTTTCAGTAGGCAGTGATTACCACGTATTTTTATTTGTGTCTTTCTGTCACTGATGGCTGTTGATATAAAATGTATTCTCTCACAGTAAGTTCAAAGACAACCACCTACTTACTAGTTTTGTGATATGCAACATTTACTGTTAATCTTCCCTACAGCCCTTCCTTTGTAGTCCTCTGTATGAAACTGTATTGGAATTTGTGCAGACCTTGATCCTCAAATGACTTCAATGAAGCCATCGGGTACATCAAAATAAGCTTGAAAGATTGCAATGCAACAATCCTGTACCCCAAAACAAGTCATTCTTCTGCTCTAAGAATGAATTGCTGTGCACTGTTAACTTCAAGAAAGTGACTTTAAGTAACCATGATCCTGGTAACAGTTGACTTTTAATGCTTCGCAATGAAATACAAAATTCCTGTTGGAATAGGAGATTTTGTGATTAATGGCAAGTACTCATGGATTTCTGCAATGCTGCCTGGAAACTGCAATTTGTGCTCCCCAAACAGATCTGCTGGGAGCCTTTTAACAACCACAAGCTCTCAAGTACCTCCACATCATGTAGGACAGCAGCAGCTCAGCCATGTGGAGGACCATGGAATATCAAGCATTTCCTGGCCACAGGGTAAGGTGTGGAGCTGAGTGTGGCACTATCTGTATGAAATGCTGATTTGCATTAATTTTAGATTCATCAAAGCAATATGGAAATATGTAAGGGAAAAAAAAAAAAATGAGAAACTTTTTTTTTTTTTTGTTTTGCTCATTTTGAATGTAGACTTCATGGTTCTGAATCATGACAGAGTTATAACATGACTATCCTGTATATCTGCAGCTCTGCACTGAGGCAGTGTGGCACACACAATGTTGTTTCAGTTTAAAACAGAAGTAATTTTTAATGATGAAAATACCTCACATTATGTCAATCCTTTCAGGATTGACATTGAGACATTTAAACAGGTAAGAAGGTGGTGAAGTCTGACAATAGATGGTAATTTTAGGTTCACACTTGATTAGTAGACATTAAAGTACCAATCTATTTCATAAAGACTACTCATAGTTTTGGAACCAGTTCAATAGAATTTAATATAGAATGATGGCTTTTCTGCAGATGCTTTGATCTGCCTGGTAGAGTTTTTTAGTGATTCATTCAACCATTTTTGAACACTGTGAAAATACAGTTAGGTCACCTAATGATGGTAATTTTGCAGTTAGTGTAAAACTGTAGTGTGAAAAAAGAGTAAGAAGACATCTCTGAAAGACAATTTCATGGGATGTGTGATCCTAGACTTTGGAAATAGATTAATTATGCTGACATTAAAATTGTGTCCTGTCTTTATGGGGCAAAGACAGAGAATGTAAATAACCTGACCAGTGAGAAAAATGTAAAGAGTGGATCTTCCTAAAGCCTTGTCCAGCTTCTTGTGTTAATTGACAAGGTCTTTGCATCATCATAGAACAACATTGCAATTCATGGACACATTTTGAGTAATTCTAATTCGAACTGCTTGGAGATGAAGGTAAAGTGCCGTTGTTTTGTTTAGGTTGTGAGCAGCTCCTGGGGAATGTAAGAAAATTATCCTAATACCTATATATATATATATATATCTTTTTTTCTTTAATTACTAAAACAGTTTTTAATAGCCAGGGGTAGTTTAAACCCAACTTTTTATCAAAATTTTTGCTTTTTTTCTCCTTTTTCTTTTTTTTCTCTTTCTTCTTTTTCCTCTTTCTTCTTTTTCTTTTTTCCTTTAACCCTTTTTTCTTTTTCTCTTCTTTTTTTTCCTCTCTTATTTTTCTCTTTCTTTTTTGCATTTTTTCCCCTTTTTTCTTTTCCTCTTCTCCCCTTCTGCCCTTCTTTTCCCCTTGATAACACAGAATTTCCTCAGTTGTACAAAATGAGTCCACGGTTGTTCTTGGTACTGCAGCAGGTGCCTGGGGGAGATGGGCTGGTGTTCTCCAAGTTCCATGGAGGCCCAGACAGAAGGCTCTCAAAGCCAAGTGGGAATGGCCAAGTCTGTGTTTGCCACCAAGGGTGCTGCTCCCAGCTTACATCAGTCAGTCCTTGAACCATTATGATCAGCAGAGCACCATTTTAAAGGAAATTGAAATAGGGATGTGATCAACATGGGCCAAAAGCGAGAGCTTCAAATGTCTTTGCATTGGTTATAAATAAGTTGAGAGTTTAAAAAAATAGAGAAACTCCACAGGTCTAAAATATTGCCCTGCAACAATAAGCATTCTAAATGCCATGACAAATGTGTCTTTTTGCTCCAGCAGTCTGTCCTAAAATAGGCATAAGTGTTCCAGAATGCAGAAGGTAAAGGATGGCATATAAACAATTGCTTGTTTACTTTCCCCACACTCAAGATCTAGAGTAAATGCAGCCCATAGAATCCACAGAAATACTTTAGCAGTAGGAGCTGGGAAACAGAGCCATAGACCATCCTGTTTGCTTAAAATGGGTGTAGTTTTCCCTTAAAATAGGTCAATGCTATAATCAAAGAGAAAGGTGCTTTAAAAATCACAGCAAATGGAAAAAGCTGCTTTCAGAATTCACTGAGTAAGAGGTGGGTAGACAGCCACTGGGCTATTGCTCATTTATCCTTGTGGATGCTCTCAGAAGCAAGCAAATGTTATTTTATTTGAAGGGCAGAGGATAAAGATGATTGTCTGGTGGCACAAAAGGAACCAGTGTTGGAGCCAGAGCACCTCTGCAGTGCCTTGTTCTGTGGAAAGGTCACCAGACCCCGTGTCTCTGTTTCTGTTTAAGCTTTGTCAGCTCTACCTTTAGTACCTTTACAGACAGCTGTAGCAGTGTCACTTTCTACAACTTTTTGTTATTCTCTTTTGAAATACAGGAGTGTTTCAGAAGAAAGCCTCCAACTGGTTTTGCTCATAAACATAAAGGCAGTGTATAATATTACTCCATCAAGCATTTCTGGGTACTGCAGGATCACAGCTTATTGCCATAACCCTTGGCCTTTCTTACTGCCTAGGTTTGATTCTTCAGTGCTCAGGAGCTTCAAGATCATTTAGTCCCTGGCTTGGGGAAGACCCCAGTTCTAGATCCCCTGCAGCTGCTTTGTCAGCCTGTCCTATCAGGTTTGCCATCTCAGTGGTACCATGTTTATACAATGCACATGCTCTGCATGCACCTACAAGCCTGCTTTATCTCTACTCAGAGTGCTGCCAAAGTAGATTTTGCTATCCCTCTGCTGCTGGAAGGGCTTCCCTGACACCCAGGGAGATGTGATAACTATTCTATCTCGTTTTGCCTGTGTGTTGTGGGATAGCCAGACCCAGAAATCAAGCTCTCAGTGCCTCACTTTGACGGGTTGGTTCCATTTTGCTTTACACCTTATTTTTTCTTTGCAGTATCTCTGTTACCTGTGTGCACTATTACACCACCTAATTCACTATTGATTTTTTAATTGTCTTTTAATGCAGATTGAAGATACTATATAATTCCAACTTCTTGGAACGTTACATGGCTGTGACATAGACTGCTTTTACCCAACTTGGTTTCTCTGAGTTCCTAGTTTAAGAAAGGATCAGATAAAACATCCGCGTTTTCTCAGTTGGTTCAGGATGCCAAAACTTCTTAACATGTCAGGCCCTAGACACTGTGTGTAAATAGGAAATGCACTGCAATTTTTCCCTCCTTTGTTTCAGTAGAGAACCCAAATCTCTCAGAATAAACAAATTTACAATAGCTATGCTTTTCCCTTACATTTTTTATTTCTTTTCCTTTTTTCCCAAGAGGAAATTCTAGCTTCGGAAAGAAGGAGGGTGAAAGCATTCTGCAGTGAAGAAGTTAGGTGGCTCCAGGACAGAGATGTTGAGTGTTTGCTTGTCTCTATTTGACTTGAAAACAGTACCTGGAGATGGCTGTTTGTTTATGTGGAGTGTTTGGGTGTGAGGGGCAAAGCAAGCAGATTTACATTTACATTTCTTCACTCCTTTTTTCTCTAGCTCCCACACATGAGCAATAGCCCTGCAGGGAAGGGTGGGGCAAGTTGTGCATGTTGCTCCTTATTTCACCATAAACTTTGCTCCGAGTACTAGGACTTTTAAGGGGAAGGCAGACCTTGCTGTAACACCATTGGAAGTATGAGTTACCCCTCTGCATAATCAATACCACGGTTAATGTGCTTGGGGAGAAAGGTAAATAAAATCTGTGTCATTCCAGAGTGAACTAGGTGCAGGAGGACACTTTCAAAGGTTCAAGAAACCTTTGTGAGAGGGAGCCTAAACCAACACCACACGGTCTCCCAGCCCCAAAACAGAGACATTTGGTATCAGGGAGAAGTTGCTTAAATTCTTTCAGCCCAGTCACCATCTGCCAGAGACAGCTTCCCTGTGAAGCTTTCAGGGAAGGCATGCAAGGCACTTGTGGGGAGGTAGCAGCACTTCTCCATTTTATACGTGAGGTTTTTGAGCAACAGACTTGCCAAAGGTTATATGGGGAGTATGTGCAGAGCCAGGAATTTATTACCCCTTGCCCAAATCTCAGGTTGATGCCAAATACAGATGGGTAGTTTGCTGAATGCCTCAGCCTGACTCCTGTAAAGTACTCTTGCATTCCCAGTGAAACCAGTGAGTTCCCCAGTTTAGAATGCATTTATTTTTAAACTGCACAGACAGGGAATACATGTTTTGATAAACGTGTGCCAGAGTGTTGAGTGCTTTGTGGATTTTTAGCTCCTGAAACATCATCATGCCTAACTGCTCATTAAACCTGCTGCCTGGCAGAATCCATCAGTCCTCCTGTGAGCTCCCAGGCAGAGCCCGAGAGAGTGAGGTGCCTTTCTCAATGTAGCCTTGCCCTTTTTTTTGTTTAAATCAGTAAGAAAGCTGAAGGTAGAGCTTACAGAGGAAGAAAAATTCCGTGTGAGTTCCATTCACAAAATTGACAAACTACTTGTGAAATATGATATTTTAAACCCACATGTCTTTATCTCATTTTATCAGAGCTAATTGGTTCAGCCTATTGGTGCAGCACAGGTTGAATTTTGAATGTTGCACTGATAACTCTAAACTGGTGCCAGTATCTACTCAGGACAGCTGATGATGTGGTATATCTGGCTTTAAGGACATGTCTTACCTTGGGCAGTGGAGTCCTCTCTCACCACAGTTTTATAACTCTTGATGATATCTTTCTCAGTGTTTCTTCACACACTATATGTGTATGAAGTGCAGGTGGTGGACACTGAGCTTGGTACCACAGCAATGCAGCAAAGCAATCCCATAGTGGTGATTCCTGTGGTATCTACCCCCAAGGTCACAGTGATAAGCAGGCAGCAATTTGGGTAAAAAGCAGGACACAAAAACATGTCAGAAGGTCCTGTAACCTTAGTTATCCTGGGATCTAATTTGTATGCTTCAGCTCTCCTCCTTACAGACAAGTTGAGTAAAGCAGATGTGTTTGAGACCCCCAAGAAAGCAGTGCATCAGAATCACCACTGGTTGGCTGAGCCTGGTAGAAGTGTGTGGCTGCCCAAAGGGCTTTTTCTCTCTCTTACCCTGGTCGTGAATTCTGCCCTCTGGTGTCCCAGCAGCAGCTTTGCTCTTTCATCTGCCTGAAGGCTCTTTTCATTTGGTTTGGTTTTTTAATAGGGTTAGTTTCCAGGCATGTACTTAGGTTGGTTTGACCCCTTAAAATTCCATTGCCAAACTGTGGGAATGCTGGACCCAACAAAAGGAAAGAGGCCCACCTCTTTTGGCAGCAACCCAATTTTAGCTTTGAGTTAAAGTGATTGTGAAAGTGCATGCAAAGCAGCCTCTTCTGTTCAGGGTGAACTAAAGCCTTGCAAGTGTAAGCACAGGGAATTGATTACAGCATCTGCACAGCTCTTTTCTCCTAGAGTCTCACACATGGCTGTACCAGCAGACGTGCCATCACCAGCAGCACTGGCAGAACCCATTTCTTGGACATTTCATCTCCTCCAGTGGCTGGAGTGGTGGTGAATTTTTGCAAGTGCAAGACAGGATCAACATCATTCAGCATCAGTGAAGCTTCTGAATTCATGGAAGTGTATAGATGAGTGCAGTTATTCAGTAAGATATTTTATAAGTCACAGGTGAAATGACCATCTTTTCATTGAAGGATGTACATATAGGTGTTTTTATAGACAGTATTATGAAGAATGTTACTCATTTAAGTTGTCCTTTGCACTAGAAATCCATTCTTTGCTTTGGAAGTGACTCCACAGCTGGTTAATGCTCCTATTTTGTAAGGTTTAGACAGTAGATGCCTGAAGTTAAATTTGATGCTATGGCTCTCCAAACAGCATTGAAACATAGGGGATGGGGAGCAGGGCTTTCCCCTTGATTTGCGCTGTTCCCTTTGGGTTCCAGAGCCCCCATCAGGACAGGGAGGGGGAAGGGAGACTAAGGATATCTGAAAATCTTCATTGTCAGCAAGGCAAATTATAGACATGCCAATTACCTCAGTTTAAACAACCAATCACTATAATGGGGATAACCTTTAGAGCCTGAGGAAGGTGCTTTGAAATGCCTCTGCTCAGAGATTGCCTGCTAATGCAGAGAATTGCCCCAGCAGCAGTTCTTGGCTCTGGTGACTGGAGTTTGGTAGCAATGACAATGGAGCTGGGCGGATTGGGAGATGGATGGGAGTGATATGACAATACAGGATTTGAAATTTCAACAGTGATGATGCAGTAGCCAGAAGCAGCCTGGCTCCAGGGTTGCTGTATCACCCAACACAAATCCTTGATGGCAATGTGAAGGAATTGGAATTTCTTGTTACATGTGTGTCTAGTCATTGTCTTTGTGTCCAGGAAATTGCTCACTCTGCACTTTACTGATCAGTCACTTTCCCAGGAATCCTGCAGCTTCCTCTAGCTTTGGGTCTTTCTAAGCCTCAAGTATCATTTTCTCCTTTGAAGCACTATACTGCTTTTTTAGAAGGCCTGATCCTGTAGTGGATGGAGTCCACTGAGAATCCTTCTAATTTTGTGAGCTACTGACCCAGCCCTATATGGTTGAATCCAGTCTGTTTGTGGGTGAGTGCTGCTACTTGCATAGTAAGGCTCCTCACCCTGGTCTCTGGTTTCAGAAGAGGATTTTTCCCATGCCACATGGCTGCTCCTCTTCTAAACTTCCCCAACGTTCTCTGTGTACAGTCCCTGCTCAGTCTGGGACTGATGTGCTAGTTTTGTCCTCCTTCATTCAGCAGAGCCGCATCATCTACATCTGGACGTGACAGGTCAGTGCAATAAGGGCAGACATTTCTCCTGCATGTCCAGAAGTGAATTCCAGTTTTAAAGCAGTACTTATGTGACACATGTGACTTGTGTCACATTTTCTGTGAGAGAACACAAGTAAGTCACACTCAGTTAATATAAGTGTGTCTGTCAGCTGGCAGAGGGCTATGTCAGTTTAGGCTAATAGCTGCCGAATAATAGATACACAGATGCTCTTAAATTGGTTTAATGTATGTCTGCTGGTCGTGACAATTGGAAGAAAAGATAAATATACACAAAGCCTTCAAAGCTTGGGGTGTTGTGATGCTAATTGAAAAGTCACCAAAGGAAGCCTGCATGGTGGGTGGGAATCCCAGTGCATGAGATTAGTGGCTAATTAGTGGCTGGGAGCTGGAGGGCACTCCTCCCAGCCAGCTCACACTGAGAACAGGCAGCTTGGCCCTGGCAGGCACTTCTTGCCCTGATACCGGCAGTGAAGCAAGCGTTGTGGACAGCAGACAGTGTGGGGATGGGAAGACAGAAGCAGTGTCAGCGCTGCAGCAGATTCTCCATACGTGCACAGAAGCAGTGCCAGATACTGCTGTCTCGGCGGCTTGCTGTGTCCTGAGCCACAGCAAAGATACAGGCATTTGAGAACCGAGCTCTTTCTTCTTTTTAACAAATGCACAAATCCTGTTATCTTACTTTCTGCTTCTTTCATGCTGTGTTTGCAGCAGATGACAACACACTCTGGAGGCCCTCAGCTTCAAACGTTGCTTTAGAGTCTGAAGCGAATGCATACAGATGGTGACACCCCCTTCTTTGCATCGTGCTTTAGATTCATGACATTTAAAAAATAGAGGTTTCATCTGTCTGCCAGTGTCTCGGTATTTCCCTCTAAAGCTTTTCCCTGAAGTACAAATGAAGTATAAGAATCAGAGATTTAAAGAATACACTTCTGTCATATGACTCTGTGAGGGTGGCCTTGAGAAAATTGTTGGAATTGGTATCACTGATGCATCACCGACACCACTGAACTAACCAGGGCTTGCTTTGATTAGGCACGCATCTTTTTCTCAATTGTTTTGCATCCCTTTGTGATAATCCCATGTTTATTTCTTAAATTAAGAAAGGTTATTTTGTAACTCTAAAGAGTTACATGTTTTCTTTTTGTCACATTTGCTGTTCCAAACTTGAAATGTGTAAACACAGCTTTAAATTATTGCACAACCTCTTGATTAAACTAACTGGTACCAAAGCTCACATAAGCCTCAAGTACCAATAGCAGGATGGGTCACTTCTGAACACCACAGAAGCCAGAAAACTTTCTGTGCCACCAGCTCTGTGAATAACACTGTTTTGCTCAAGCTGGAGTCACAAATGGGATAATGTAATAAGCCTGTGGTCACCAGCAGTGGCCTGGGACCATGTGATTTGCTGGTTGTAGTCCGCTTTTCTGGTGATCAGTGCATGAGAACATGTAGTCCAGTTTCCTTAACCCTCGTGTCAATCAACCCTCTTCAACAGCTGTTAAAAAAAGAGCTGAATCACCAGTAAGAGCTAGTTACAAAGCAGATATCCTCTATAGTAGCTACGTTGTAAAAGTGATGCTATGGGGACAGGTAAGGTTTGCTGGTAGAGCTAATACATACTTGTGAAAAGTTAGCAGGTTTTCAGACAGAAGTTCTTCTACAAGTCTGAAAGAGAAAACCAAGTTATTCTGGCCCATTCTCAACAACTCTAGAGAGAGAACAGACAGGACAGCCCTAGACATGGACAGTCAGCTCTGTCACAGAAAACATCAGCTTGCAGGGAAGCCTGGAGAGCCCAGGTGCTTCAGGAATCTTAATAGCCTGTCTGAAGCAACAAATTCCTGAAACCTTGCTCTTCGTTCAGCAAATGTTTGTCAAAGAGGAATGAGAGATACAGAAAAAATCAGCATTTTTTTGGCCAAATTATTTCCAACTGGTTCTAGGTGGGTATTAGTAATGCAGCTGTCAGTTTTCACGTGATGGTTTTTAAACAGATACCCTTTTATTAGTCATCATCTAAGATATCTTCTCTTTTTATCTTAAAATACCTATGGGTACCACTACTGATGGTTTCAGATACTACAGGACAGTAACATGGAAGCTGGTCAGTGCAGTGGCTGATGCAGCATGGGAATCTGGTGACAGTGCTACAAGCTGAAAGACACTCCATGCTGGAGCCTGGCAAGGAGCTGGGAGCAGATAAGGCATCTGAATAATCTCACTGTAAGGTGAAAAGGGAGAAGAACCCCAAATCAAATATATTCAGCTGAATAGAGCTTGTGAAGGGAGCACTGTTTGCTTGAATAGCTTTTGAGAGGAATCTTAAGAGGACAGACTGGCCTGGTGGCCTTGGCAGGTTGCCTCTGCCAAGATGCTGTTTCCTTTTGGAAACCACAAGAGAAAACATTTCCCCTTTTCTTCTGGCCATATTGAAATAGCCCCTTCTCCCTCCCTCTTGCTCCCTGCCAGGCTTGGGGTATCTCTTGCTACTGGGTGAGGAGCAGTGGGGCCACACCATCTACTTCTTCACAGCATCCACTTAAAGTGAAGGCTTGATTTGTCCATGGGTTCCTCTTTGCTTGGGGAGAAGGCCCTGTCACAAGGGCATTCAAATAATGCAGGTGGGTGACAGCTGACCACAAACAGTCTGGCCGTCTCTCCAGGGAGCAGAGGATGCTCTGGGAGAGGGACTCATCCATGTCTTGACCTCTGGATGCTGTGCCTGAGCAGTTCCTGTATTGCTGAGGAGTTTTGTGGGGTTCTGACAGGCTGTGTGTGCGAGAGAAGACAGCAGAATACTGTGAAGGAGCTAAAGAGAAGGAACTTCAGAGGAGTTTCCAGTTCCTGTAGGAAATGTGCATGGCCCTATGGGTCTGCAGGAGCCCAAAGCTGTGCTTAGCTTCGTGAAACCTCTTAGCTCAGATGTAGATACCAGAATTTCTTCTGATTTCTGAGTCAGTTCCTTATCATTTAGAGAAGGTACTGGACTGAGCTGAAGTTCTGCAAGTGTATCTGATCTCATGTCAGCTAAAAACTCATAAAGATCAGCACAAGGCACTGGCCTGTTCCAAAGAAAAGCACCAAACCTCATTCTGGAGCTTTTGTTGGATTAAAACCAGAAGTGCCATTAATATGTTCAGAGGGCTAGAGCACCTCTGCTTTGAAGCCAGGCTGAGAGAATTGGGGTTGTTCAGCCTGGAGAAGAGCAGGCTCTGGGGAGACCTTTTAGAGTGGCCTTTCAGTACCTAAGAGTCAACAAGAGAACTGGAGAGGGACTTCTGACAAGAGCATTTAGTGATAGGATAAAGGGGAATGGCTTTAAACTGAAAACTGATTTTCGTTAGTTATTAGGAAGCTGCAGATGCCCCATCTTTGGAAGTGTTCAAGGCCAGACTGGATGAGGCTGTGAGCAACCTGGTTTAGTGGAAAGTGCCCCGAACCAGATAGTCTTTCACCCAGCCAAAACCATTCTGTGATTATATAAAGTAAAAAATGTAAATGCTTCTTCAAATAAGGTATAGAAGCCAGTTTGCCTTGCAAAAGCTCTCTCTAACAACTGCTTTCTCCTGGTAACTTCCAAAATAAAACTCAGCTATTCTAAAATTAAAAATAATAAATTCACCTATTAAAAGTGTGAAAACTTATCTATTCCAAAATAAATTTCAGTGTTTAAGGTGTCATCTGAGAGATCTACATAAGTCTGGTTTAACTGGGGCAAAGCTAAACCAGAGAGACAGGTCAAAATCAAGCTTACCATGGAGGCTATCTGCAACCTTTGTGGAGAAAGATTACCATCTCACTGGGTAGATCATGTTTCTGTTATTACCAATAACAATCTGGTTTATACCGTTTACTCTCCCCTCTTTCCTAAGCTATCGCCTCTGAGAGCTGGAAGATTCACACAACACCTGGGGTAAAGCTCTGATGAGACTGAGTCATGTTACTGATTGAGAAGTGTCTCAGATCACATCACCCACTCTGAGAATGTGTAGGTCCTCTCCCCAAGGCACTCATTGTCCAAGCCAGAGAGATTGTAAGGAGGAGGGTCATGGTAGAGTAGGGATATCTCTGCTATTTTGAATGTTGTGATTTATAGCTGCAGTTTTCCAATAAACCCCACTTTTTATTTTATTGCATTTTGATGTTGAAGCATGTGAAATCTTACAGATATTTCAGTGAAAACAGCCTGCCTTTCTCTTTATGCTGCGAGGGAATGGCTTTTCTGTGCTATTAGCCAGGAGGATCAAACTTTGATGGAGCAGTTTGGTCTGAGCTGCTTTCCCTCACTGGCCTGTTCAAAAACCTCTAAGGGGGGCAAAGCCAGCTATCTTTACAGCCTCCCTGGGTGACAGGAACAGGCTGCTGCCTCTGGCTGTGTGCAGAGACCCTCCTGCTCCACAGGAGTTGATCCTGTTACGCTCTGTGGAGCAAGTCTGAACAGGGTGAAATGAAGAGGAAATGCCAGTTCCAGGCCTCCCAGATGGCTCTGAGCTACTCTGCACACTAACTTTTTCACCCTCAGGAGGTTTAGCATATTAGTTCCTCACCATCCACAAACTGCTTTGGATCAGCACTGGTGGAAAGCCACCCCACTCAGGTGACTTGGGGGACGTGAGCTCTGTCGTGTTTCTCGGGCTGCCTCCCTGCTCTCCTGTTTTGGTAGTGCTCTGCTCTCCTGCAGGTATTAACACGTACAAGAAAGCTTCATCACAATAAGTCATACCACAGCTTGCCACTTCTTTTTCTGTCCCTCAAAGATACCATCATACTTTTAAATCAGTCCTAGTAAAAATCATCAGTGGGGCTGCAGAAAGGTCAAAGGTTTGCTGGTTTAGGATTTCGTGGGAATATACGCTTGTTTGGACTTGGCCCAAAAGCTTCGTTTACCTGTTTGACAGGTAACAATTAGCGAGTAATAGCTCTGCCGGCTGGAATGCGGCTGCGAGGGCCAGCGGGCGCTGCGTTACCCGGTGGGCAGGTGTGGGTGCAGCGCCCAGATAGGTATGTGCATGCACAGCATTCCTGGGAATCAGTTTTCCCTTAAAGATGCAGCGATGACTGCAGGGCACAAAAGGGCTGGGCTTAGCCCAGGCTCCAAGACACTGGAGCTGTTTGCAAGGTAAAGAAATAAAGTAAATAGTGGAAGAGGAGAGGAGCTGAGGAAAGGGCTGCAAGAAGCAGCTGCCCTTTTTTTTCCTTCCCTGAAGAGAGGAGAGTTTTGATTCTTCCCTGAGAATCCTGATAACAGATAATTTAGTGTGATAGGGTGTCATGGGAGATAGAAACAAAAAGAAGGGAAAAGCCAAGCTCACTTGGCACAGGATGGATGTGAAGTGGGGAAACCATGTCTCAACTGGTTTAGAAATGGTTAAACAGCTTATGTGCAGTTACCTCAGCTCTGCCATTATGGAGAATCCAAGCCTTATCGGTTTATTGAATAAAACCACTTTATCTGTGGCAAATGGCCCCATTTCCATCTCCCGCAGCAGTCAGGGAAGATTCCTGCATCAGCCCCTCCCTCGAGGGAAGCTGCTATAAATTATGTAGACAGTCAGGGACTTTGCAGGTGGTTGTAAGATGTCTGATTTTTTTTTTTTAACCACTGCAGGTGACCCTCCTCTTTTAGCTCTTTAGGAACAGAAAGCTTTGCTCATTCTTTTCATATTTTATTCCCATTTGTGAACAGGCTTCTGTGTGTATTTCCACTTTGGTGTTTCATATTTGACAACTGAGCTATTGTGTGACTCTGCAGAAGTCACATCCTCTTTCCTGGTCTCTGTATTTTCACCTGCAGAGTTGGAGTAGTGAGTCCCATGTTATTAACCACAAAAAATGAAGATTAGAAGTATTTCTAGTTATAAACACGTATGCTATTACAGATATATATAATAGAATAATTCCTTTGAATCTCATTTTACTGTGATTTCAAAGTATTCTGGTTTTAACAAAAAACATGTCTTTTTTTACTTATAAACAGCTTCTCCAGCTGAACGGACTTTGTCCTTGGAGTACCAGTTGATGTCATTTGAGGAAGAAGAAATCCAAGTATAATTTGAGACCATTTTCCTTGATCTTAAAGGACCCAGCATCATTTTGAGTAATTATGCATTACTTGTACACTGTTATTTAGTAGCACCTTCATTAAGAGGGAGTCTCTCTGCTCAACAGTGTATGGGCCAGTAAATGGTCATTAAGCCTGACTACTGGCTGACACAACAGCAAGGTTTGTATTTATTCTCACAAACTCCACAGGAGCCACAAGAAAGCACTGCAGGAGCACAGAGACATCTCTGCACTGGGGACCAAACCAAAGCAAAACACAACCCTTTCTCAGAAAGTGCTGACAAATACATGGCAAGCCCTGTCCCTCGATCCACAACCACTGCATGAGAAGCTGCAATTATCCATCCTGGGTTGGACCAGAAGCTCATACACTTGCACTGCACACCTCTGAGAGCCCCAGCCCTTTGGGAAGAAGTGAGCAGCATTCTTTCCCTTCCAAGCATCCTTCATTCTGAGCCTCAGACTTCCTCAGCTGGAGCTTGGATCTGCATCTCTGCATTTCACATCTCTAAGTCAACACTTTGTTTTGTGGATTGGTCTGACCGCTGTTTGAACCCCTGTGTAGCTTTTACCTCCACGTTATGCAACCGTGAGCCCCACAAGCCATGAGGTGCTCCAAATAACCTTTTTGTTTGTTATAGGTCACATTTTTGACCGTGGCATTTGGCATCCATGGTACTGTGTGAAACAGCACGCAAAATATTCTGGCTCAGTCTTTGTCTCCCAGTTACTGCTGGCCTATCCAGCTTGCAGAGTCATGCACATTTTGCTGTGTCCTCCAGATGTGGTCATTTTGACCTTGTAAGATTTCTGATCACCTGCCCTTTGGGAGGGAACTGCATACAGTGTTCCAGACTGGGATGACCTACATTGCCTGCTGATGCAGCAGTGAATTCTTACATTCCTGATGTTGCTGAGCATGGGAGCAACCAGAGCATGCCAAGCAATGCTTCCATCAGACTTCATGGTTATGGTTGTGCTGCACAGTTGTGTTGCATGAGCACAAATGCCTTTCGAGTCAAGCAAAGAACTCTCCTCCCTCCTGCAACTTTCTGCCCACCTCTAGGTTTTGTGCCCTGGTGTGTTCTTGATTACCCCATCACCTGAAGTGAGTAGAAAGAGTTCCCCTGACTTCAGCAAGACTGGAAGTCCTGGTAGCATCCCATATTAATGACAAGAGAGGCTGCACAGAGAACCTGAGCCGTGATTAGTGCTGAGTGATGTGCTCTTCTGGTCCTTAGGAAGGGAAAATTTTATGCTCGCAAGGAGACCAGACTTGTTCAGGTAGAAGAGAAAAAGGTGCAGTACCAGTGCCAACCTGGCGAGAATGTTTTGCCTCACCTTTCACTTTCATAAATGCTTTCTGTGAACACAAGCAGTTCAGCCTTTCAGTTTGGTGCTGCTTTCTGCTATATCAGCACTTTAGCCAGAACAGTTGGAAGCATTTAAAGAGTGGCATTAATTAAAGGTGACTCAGAAACAAATGGGATATGAAGAACTTGGAAAGAATGGAAAAGTAGCTATTGTACAAAATGCTTTTCTCAAAGAACACCTGGAGGGATGAACACCTGGGGAGCATGGTTTGGGAAGCAGCCTTCCCACTGCAGCAGTGCAGTCATGGTGATGAAACACCTCTTGGAAGCACACACTGTTTTGAAGGGGCTTCCAACCATCACCAGGTAAAGCTTACAGTGAGTGACTCGTTGCGTGTTAAGAGGCAGGATGACTCCACTTGCTGTTAGGGTTCTGTACAAAAGGTTAGCAGTACTTCAGGCTGAACAAGGGGACTGAAGAGTATAACAAAGACTCTACTGTTCACTGGTAACTACCAGTAAAGAGTCCACTAGATAAAGTGGGTCATAAATGGCATCTGAAGTAGTCTTTCACCCTGACAAAGGATATTCCAGCAGAGCAATGTAGAAAAAGAATCAACTCAAAGGAATTCACCACCACAGGTTATTCCCAGGCAGCATCACTGCCTGTGGAAGAGTGGAAAACACGTGGCCTTATTCTCTGTGAAGTGTTTGTGGAGTTTTGGTCACCATAGCACTGAGTCACCAAATACAGAAAGGTCCCTCCCAAGACTCACAACTGAACCCACAGTGGCCATTGCTGTTTCTAGCCAACCTTCTGGCTCTGCCTGGTGTGTAGTAGCTGAATGGAGCTGGACAGTAGCTGGACACCTACAGGCTGCTGCATCCTCCCAGCATGCTGCAAACAGATTACTGCACCCAGCAACTCTTTATGGGCTTTTCTGGGCAGGTGAAAAGAGCAGGCAGTTCTGTGGATTATTTTACACAATCACAGGTCTGAGAGATGTCACCTGCTATTACCAGGGTAAGGATTCAGAAACACTGCATTATGAGACCTTGGGTTCAGCTCCCCATCTCCAGACTTGACCTATTTCGGAGGAAGTTTTCTGAAATAGTTATCAGCTTGAGGCTGATAACCTAATATTAAGAAATTTTTAGCCAAATGGTTCTGCTGCAAGAGGCAGTAAAAATGGAGAAAAATACACTAGTTTGTCCAATTTTGTTGTTTTCATACATATGAACAGTTCTGCCATTCCCATGCTTCAGAGAAAGATGCTGAAAGTTAGCACAGCATCAGGAGAGGCTGACAGAAAAAAAGTACTGCTTCAGGAGTCTGCTTCTGAAAATCCCTTTGAAATTCACATTTGTTCAGCAGTAGCTGCCAATGTCAGCAGCTGAATACAGCTGGGCTTCCATCCACACTGAGCACATGCCAGGCTATGTGTACCCTAAGAGCAGACACCTCTGCCTCTCCAGAGCTCTCCTGCTGGGATGGCTGCCCTGGAGGCACCCCGTGAAGACAAACTGCCCAGCAAGGCTTT
Organism: Rhipidura dahli; assembly: GCA_013399225.1. Taxonomy (NCBI): domain Eukaryota; kingdom Metazoa; phylum Chordata; class Aves; order Passeriformes; family Rhipiduridae; genus Rhipidura; species Rhipidura dahli. The sequence continues at coordinate 227,390 of VXAC01003313.1, read as the reverse complement.
CTGGAGTTGGGACTGAGGAGTGGACCCCAACAAGGAGCACAAGGGGGGAAGAAGGGGGCTGAGAGCTGAGACTGTGAGCAGATAGGCTGCAAATCTGAACCAGAGCATGGGAAGCACTGGACTGCTTGGATGAGCAAGAGGTGGGGACCTCTGGGCACAGCAATAACAGCAGGGCTGACTGAAGACAGACATGGGCATGGGAAGGATTAGGACTGTTTGAATAGGAGAGAACTGGGAATTCACAGAGGTAGAAGGAACAGTGGTGGCGTTGGTCTGTGAGGAACAAGGGCTACTGATGCCTGAGTTTTGTGGTGGAGACCCAGTCTGGACAAAACCAATGGCTGTGAGGTGCTTTCAGCCACCATGTTTTCTGCCTTCCCCTGGTACTGGATTGTCCAGAGATCTCAACATTACTGACACTAATTACACTACCAGGAGCTTCATCACTGCAGGAAAGTCACTTCTCAGATGCAGACTGGATCACAGATGGCTGCTGTTTTTAATGGTAGAATCACAGAAGTCTAGAACAGCCCAGATTGGAAGGAACCTTGAAAGATCATGTGGTCAAACCTTTCACACAGAAAGGAGCCTAGATGAGCTTATCTAGCACCCCATCCAGTCGCACATTGAAAACCTCTAGTGGTGGGGTCTCTACCATGCCTCTGAGAGGCTGGAGAACCAGGCATTGTGGGTAGGACAACCAGAAACTGGAGAACTGGATTAACAGTAAGTGAATGTCTTAGTGCTGTGTTGCTGCAAGACGTGGGAGGTTGTCAGTCAGAGCAAGAGGCCAGGAAGCTTTCCTTGACAGCAGCACAACAATGGGCAAATCACTGTTGTAGTGCTGCAGATGGCATCTCCAGCCAGCAACAGCAGTGCTGAGGCCACTGTGCCAGGGAGTGGTGAGACACCCAGGCATGACCTGCCTCATTTTGCCCTAGGATGGGGTCCCAGACTTGTTCAGCACAGAAAACAAAGACTACAAGAAGGTACTAATACATCAAGGAAGTAACTACAAGGAAACAAACACGATTTAAATTAAAGGGCAGTGTTGTCACAAGGACAATAGGGTACAGACTTTGACATATTCCAGGTGGTAAAGAAAGGGTGGCATCTAACCAGGTGAGAAGTAAGTTACTGGAAGAGATCCCATAGGCAGAGCAGTGAGAACAAGGGCCCCAGGGGCTCAGGGATGCAGTTTGGTTGGGAGACTCTGCCAGAACCATCCAGAGCCAGGACTCAGAGTGGAATGTGAGCCCTTCCAGACCACTTGCTTGAGCAACTTCCATTTTGGCATTTCCTAACTATTGAGTTGTCTCTGATCTTCAAGTGCATTCGAAAAGCATCATACTCTGTCTTCTGCAGCTTCAACTAGAATAAGATCTCATATCAGCCTAGTTATTTACTATTAGTAGAGGAGAAAAAAAAGAAACAGAAAGCAAACTATCTGTACTGAACAACTGAGTTCTGACACAAGGAACTTGCCTTACCCAGGGCTGGTGGGGACAAAGCAAACAGTGTGCTGTCTGACTGCAGCCCAGCTAGAGATGGCAAGCCTTTGTGGAAAATAAACTGCAGCCATCACAGCTCAGGGAATTCTCTCTCTGCCAGAGATAAGTTATGAAGGATAAAGAAGAACTATCTCTTGGGCAGTTCACTGTAGTATACAGTCTCTCCTTCAGACTGGGGAAAGATGAAGAGGTAGTGAGCCTTTCCAGTGAATGTTTTATGTTGGAAGAATTTCGATAGTAAAGGATTTGTTCCTTAAGTGATACGTAATTTATTAAATCTTTTCAGCTCTGTGAAATAAAGAGCAAACACAAATCCTCACACCCAAGCAAACAAATAGGTTCTTACGCAACTCCACCGCCTGTGGCTGCTTTTTGCCAGTTTCCTCAATGGCTTAATTTAAACAAAATCTCAGGACAGGTGCACTCCAGAATGCTTCACCGTGACCTCAGCCTGAGCTTTCTTTTAAGGGGGCAGGTCCCAGGGTTTTCCTTCAAAAGCATATGTGCTTATTGGCATCCTGTGTTGTCTAGGGGAAGGTCATGAGACCCATCTTATTTTCAAATTGTTGATGTTTCTTTCTTTGTAAGAAAAAAGGGAAAGTATTTGCAATTAGCATGTCATCACACTCGCTTCTTCCTGCCTCTCCCCACTGCAAGGCTTGCACAAAGAACACAGCCAAACACAACCTGTGCATTGCTCAGAAGTAATATTCAGTCCAATATTTTATAAGTAATTGGTAACTGATAATTTTTATTATATCATTGTTAAAAATAATAATTATGCTTTCCTTCTATAAGCAGTGTATGTGACACTGTGTAGGAGATTAAACCTGGATAACAAATATCCCAGATTAATGCCTGTACCTTCCAGATCATCCAAATGGAAAGGCAAGCTCAGAAGTATTTCTAGTTCTAAGAACTGTCACTGTATGTTTTGCTTTTCCTTCCTATCCCCTCTCCAGGGTCTCCCAAGCCTTCTTTGCTGTGGCTTCTCTAGTGGCTGTCATGATGCTTGTAAATCAATAAGTGCAGAAGTCCTTGGGAGTTTTTCAATATTTATCAGGAAGATTTGGAGTCCTGCCTCTCGGAATGGTGGGGGCACTGCTCTTGGTTAAGGCCCATGCTGCTGAATGGATGCCATAGGAGAAATGCTTCCTCCCTTTTGGAGACTTGGTGGTTTTCATGAAACAACAGGCAGCATCATTTTCCTCCTTTTGCTTCAGCTTTTGAATGTATAGAGGACAATTACTGATTTATGTGATCATTTACTGCACAAAAAGGCATTCAGGAAAATTTAATATAGTTCTGTCTTGGAATGCAAATTCCAGATACTGCAGAGCCTCAGCCATACAGATTTTTTTTAATAAAAAGACTCCCTTTGTCCATGTCACAAACAAAAAATAAATTATACCTCCATTTTTAAAAGACCTCACCATGCCACACTTGGAATGTGATATTACAATGCAACCTGAAATTATATTTCAAATGTTAAGCTCAAAATATTAACCTAAAAAGATGTAAAGGTGGAGGTAGCCCAAGAAATCTGTCTCTATCCCATCCTGTCCCACCCCATTCCATCCTTAATCCTGGGAGATGAGCAGAGGAGCAGCTTGGTCTGCAGGAAGGCATTTGGAACACAAAGGTGGATTTTTTCGTGCACAATTAGCAGCAGAACAGTGTTTCTGTCTGGAAGGGGGGTTGCTGTTGGAGGCAGCAGAAAAAAATAATCACCCAGAGCTTTGGGTAATATTCAGGGCTTCTGTCAACACCACCCAAATTACCAGAGCACTTACCATAGAGGCAAATCTTGGGAAATCACGTCAAGTGTTTAGCAACCGGTGATCTCATAGTTTTTCTTGTTTGAGCAGTGCAGGATAAAAGTCTTGTACAAAGCCTGAGCAGACAACTGACATGTCCCAGCCTGTTTCCTTCAATGGCTAAAAGAAGTTATGGCAGCCATTTAAATAAAATCTCCCTCTGTCTGTGCAATTATCTCTGAAAACAGCACAGGGTGTTATGGGCAGCCTCCACAGGTAGGAGATATATTTGAGGTCCTATGCAGCACTTTGGGTTTGGGAAGCAGTTTAATCTGGTCTTGGAATATCTCATCACACTCAGCTGAAGGAGACCACTTGTCCTGGATGTCCAGCTTCAGGGGAGGACAGGTGGTTTTGCACAGGTTAGCCCATGCAGCAGGTGACAGACACTTTCAGAAGGGAAATCTGAGTGTGTTTCTTTACAGAGCCTTGTCCTCCAAGCCCTTTTAAGCCTCCTTTTCCAAGCCAACGAGCCCCAGTGGCCATGCCAAGGCAGGGGTTGCAAAGAACAGTTATGTGACAAGATTTAGTTGGAAATAAACCAGAAGCACCTGATGTCACCAGGCACCCCACAAAACACACAATACAGGATTATAAGGTTCAATCTCCACACCAAAGCCAATGGTAATGCAAGGCTGGTGAACATCTCCATAGTCCACTCCTGCCCTTTCTCAGATGCTGGTGTGTAAATCTAGCCTTAGGACCTATGAACTAGAGAAGAGTTCAATTCAATTTACCCCTATTGTCTTGTGAAAACTCTTATGGTCTTTACAAATGCACTCTGTGGGAAGCTGAATGAGGCATGGACTCAAAAGGAAATTCACCTTTCTACCCCTGAAAAACATCCTGCTAACAACTGAAATAAGCTAAGAAGGTCACTTTCAGATTTTTTCCCCACAGATTCACAGACTGGATGGGGGTTTTTTAAAGAATGTTTTTATTTCAGCGTGAGAAATGTCCCATTAGATTTTACTTCATATTCTAGTGATTCAAAAATCCTTAGTGAAATGTCATGTATTTTCAGACAGGTTTTGCAAATAATTTGGAACTAAATCTTTTAAAACCTTCCTTCTGTCTCTCCAGGAGCACAGCCAGCACTGTGAGATGACCTGGAAGAAAAGACTGCTGTGCAGTAAGTTACAACTTTATGACTGTATAAAGAAAATAAAAAAACCCAACTCATAACAATTATTGTTATACCTGACTTTTATGTATGAATGCACAGAAACAATTTGACACCTGTAAAATCCCTTGCCAGCCTCATTTAAGCTCACCCTGTGAAAGAAATGGATACCAGTCACTTTTATTACTTGCAGTGAAGAGACTGAGTATTTTAGAGCCTGTTAAATAAGTTGGGCCATTCCCACAGATGATGCAAAACCACCTCCTGTAGTTACTCTGACATACCTCTGGTCACAGAGGGCTCTCTGCAGTCATTGCTCAACTGGTGCTGCCCCAGGGAGCTCTTACACCAGGTACAACCTCCATGAGCTGCAGACACAGCAGTCTCCTGTCTCCAGTACTGCAGCTTCCCACCCTGTGTCCCTGGCAGAGGTGCTGGAAGAAGGGGCCATGCTGCTGTGAGCTCTGCTGGCCAGCCAGGCCGGCATTTCAGCCCTGCCTGGGCCCCAGCCCCAGCCCCATCATGCTCTCCTGAAGTCTCTTTTGAAGTCCTTTGGTCCAGCCCCATCCATCCCTGTTCCCTTGCTGCTGTAGTGCTACACTGATGAAAATCCATATTAGAATAGATCTAGCCATGGTGGAGAAATGAGCATTTTTAGGGGAAGGTAAGGACCAATGGCTGTAATGTGTTTCTCCCCACTGGGAAAGGGAGGAGGAGCTGGCTGCTGGCAGCAGGTTGTGTTAGCACAACACTTCAGGATGACTAAATCGCTCAAGGTAAAAGGGTGGTGAAATTTGATTTGAGCTGCTGTCAACTGTGAAAATGCACTTATCACAGACTTCCCCCACTGTCATGGAAAGAGACTGCATCCAAGCTTCCAGCAGCACCCAGTACAGCTCTCACTCTGTCCTGCTCTCAAACTCCATGAGATGGGAGTGACAAGGATGTGATGCTCCAGCCACACTCTCCCCTGGCTGAGCTTGAACCAGAGGCAACTGAATGCAGTCTGCAGCTGGGTTCTTAACTTCTATGGAGCAATACAAGTCATGAAATCCACCTTATGAGACATTATGAAAAGCAACTCTCAGCTCTTTCCCACAACTTCTGTGGTTTTATTCTCTGTTCATGGATAACTCTGCCCACATCATCCTCACCCTTGAAAGTGGTGCCTGTCAGTGTCATATTTCCATCTGAGCAGCTCCCAGCCTAGCTGAGCTCTCCTAAAGATGCTACCAGGAGTGTTTGGTGTGAAAGTGAAATTCCCCCAGCACATTAATGGTGAGGCCACTTCTTGCAGTCCAAAGAGAAGACCCAGAGGGTCTGCCCCTGCCAGTCTGTAAATCTCAGTGACTGGAACGTCACCCAGCAGCAAGCTGAGCAGACTTGCTTTTAGTTTTCTCTTGAGTAGCAGCATCAAAGGTTACAGCTCTTGTGGTGCTGGTGCCATCTAGTCATAAATTTAAACCAGAGTTTGACTCTGCATCTTCCCTCACAGATTTTATGTCTCAGGTCACTCTTTCCCAGAAGCTGAAGGGTGAGCAGTTACATGTCTGAACTTGCAGTCACAATTCAGCAGCCAGTTATCAGACATGATGCATCAAGTAGCTGCATCTGATTAAAAATGACTGTGTACACATGCTTCCTCTTTACTCCAGTATTCCCCAGTCATGCTGAATGTGTGAACTCATGAATGATGCTCATGAGAATAATCATCCAAAAGAACTGGAGGTTTTTTCCAGTTGGCTCACCCAGATCTGCCTCCACCTTTGTTCGAGAAGGCTCTTTTCCCCTTGTTCCCAGCGTTTGCTCTTTCACATAGCTTTGCCTGTATTTTAGGTATATGCTGCAAGTGTCACTGCTTTCTCCAGTGCCACTGGCATTTATCTCCAGATCTTCAGTTCTGGTGTGGCTTTCAGATGTCCTTTTTCCCTTGCTTTCATACACTCCTACCTGGTTTTGATGGTCTGGAGCATGCTGAGTTTCTAGGTTTAATTGAGTTTGAAAAGCACTAATACAGTTCTGGCCTTTGGTCCCCATCCATGTGTCCAGGGCACTGGAGGCTCCTGCACCCACCAGCCTCTTCCACATATGAGTTTCAAATAATGCATCAGTTCTTAGCAGCATCCTGGGAGGGCTGGTGTGTGCTTGCAGGCTTCTCTTGGCAATGGGACAGGGCATTTGCAGTTGCAGGTAAATGACACAGGCCTCCTGACAATAAAAATATATTACTTTTTTCACCTCTGGACTGTGACAGAGTTGAGGAGGATGATTGTGGGTGCAGAACACTACAAGGTACTAGATGAGTGTCACCCAAAGGCTATGGGGTTCATCCCCACCCCTTCTCCTGTGAGCACAGCCTGACAGGCCATGGACCATGGCATGTTTTGTGTTCACATTAGCAAGTGATATTTGCATATAGAGATGCACAAGGCCTGCCAGGATTTTGACTCTTCAGACATAGTTTTCACACTACTGAAAGCACTCCTGGTAGCAAAATGTGAGAGCTCTGCAGGTTCCTGTAATGTCACAGAGATCTCTGGGAGAAGGCTGGCAGCTGCTGCCTGCCTGTGTCCCGGGCACGCCGGCTGCCTTGCCCTGCACAGCACAGCAGGCAGCCCTTGCTGAGAGCCAGGCGTCTGCTTGCCCAGGAAGCACCTCAGCAGCACATAGTGTGTCAGGGCTTCTTGGGAAATATATTTGCATTGCTTCATGCCCCAAATAATTGCTTAAGCCCCCTTCCCTCCACTGCTCACATGCATTTCAAATCCTGCCCCATCCCACTTGCCAATTTTCCTCATTGTGCAGAGCAGGAGGTTGCATGCTGCAGCATGGCACCCACTCCCAGGGAGACCCCTCCCCCTTTCCAGCTCCCCCCGTAAGCAGTGGCCCTGGCATTTGGGCCACCATGCCCCGATGGAGCAGCTGACCCTCACCACACGGACAGAGAATCTCACCACACGGACAGGAGCTGTGCTTAGCCACCCATACCCAATCCAGAAAGCAGAGCCAGGCCTATTTTATTAACAAGTAGTGACAGAGACATCCCCAGCTTCCCATTCAATGCCTGTCCCTGTATCCAGTGAGGTCTGCCCCTTCACAGTGCCAAGCTCCCCACAAGCTCCTGCTCCCAGCACCTGCTGCAGCACTGGCTAACACTCAGGGCATCTGATCCTCCCCAGTGGCACCTACCCTGCTCCTGATTGCCAAACTTCAACTATTTCAGGATGAAATTGTCCTCGGGGTATCAACCCGTAGCCTGCATTTGAGATTTAGCCAGGACTGGTGGGATGGGCCAGCCATTTGCAGGAGGAGCCTTGGGCCAGGCACTGGAGTGCTCACCCTGGGAAGAGCAGATGGTTTTATCACCTTTCTCTTGAGATGTCCTGACACTGGCACTGCAGCTTGGCACGGGACACAGGTCATCCTGTGCCTGTGAAAATGCACCAGATCGCAGTCAGGTTACAAGCTGTTTAAAAGCATTCCCACATGCACATAGCAGACCTGAGGTCCTGTGGGGTTTTCCGTTATTAATGGCTGATCTGGCTTTCAGGAACCAGTAACTGCCAGCTGGAGGCTTTTTTGCAGCAGGAACATTTTGAAAACCACTATCCCATGCACACCCTCTGCTGAGTGATAAATTGCGAGCTCTTGTGGCCACTTTTTCTACAGTTTGGTGGTTTTTTTCTCTCTCTTTCCTCCCTCTACTGCTTTATTTTTGTGAAACTAATAGGTAGTTAATTATATGTCTGACATCCCAGTGAGTCAGCCAGTGGCTTCACAGCTCAGCAGGGGATGACAGGCAGATAAACAGCCAGACACAGGGACATACACGCCCACACGTATATGCACACACACACACACACACACACACTCACACATGACTGCAGGAGCCACTTCTCTTAGAAACCTGGATCTACAGCAGTGATGGAACTACAGTGGTTTTGGCCAGTGGGGGACATTTGTCATTTGTGGGCATCTCCCACCTTCAAGAATGCTGAATACTTCTCATACTGTTAATCAAAAGCAAACTGCGAGAGTAAAGAAAGATTTACTCAGCCAAGCTAGCAGAGGCCAGGGATGCAGCACCTCCAGTGTCACTCCCCACTGGGGCTACAATGGCATGTGCAGAGGGGTCAGAGCAGGACAGACCTGCAGGGTGTCCCTGACGTGCTTTGAGCTGCTCCTCTGATGAAGCCCTCTCCCTTCCCGCCCTGCCACCCACCTCCATCCTCCAGAAGTGGAGTCTGCCTCCAAAATCCCTCCAAGAAAGCCCAACAAACAGGGCTGCCATTCCCACATTTCTCTCAAGTTGCCAACTGTGCCTAGGCATCGAGTAAGGAGTGCTTTCTGCTAGATCCTCAGCTGGCTCAGGCTTCATTTAGTACAATCACGACCTGGAACTGCAAACAGCAATTCTCAGACAGATCATGGGGCCTTCAGCTTCAGAAGCAGTACAAGATAGAAGTGTTAATTTGTGGTTAAGGCATATTTATCTGGAACAGCACTGAAGGGTGTCTTGGCCTTTCCTGTAGCACAGCACTGAACTGCCAAAATAAAGAGGCACTAAAAGTTAATAAAAAGGTCTGAAACACGTTCATTAAAATACTTGGAAAACTTCACAGTTTGGCTTCATACCATAGAATGAGTATGTGAGAACTTGACTGGGCTTGCCTGCCTCCCTAGCAGACTGTCTTAATACTTATAAAAATATCACCTGGCGCCTGATGCCGTGCTAAAAAGCCCCTACCATGTCAGGTACTGTTGTAATTTGCCCTGGAAATGCATCTGAAGCAAAGGAATGCGTGAGCACAACTTCAGAGCTCAAACAAGGAAAATACTGGCTGTTACATAAATCAGTGGATACAGATGGCATTTTACTTATTTTCACCATCAGCCTAAAGTTTCAGGGGCTGGTAACTGCCACCCCATCTCTGGATGGACGGATGTTGCAGCTAGTGATCCCAGAGCAGGCTCTGTAAATAACACATTTGCAGGTGTCCTGACCATATCTGGAAGCATTTCAAGGAAAATCTAGCCCTGTATTTGACCTCATTGTTCTATTTACTCACCACACTAATTGCGTTGGGCAGAGGGAAGGCCAACAAGACAGGCAGGATGGACTATTTGCATAGCTGCAAGCGGCTTCTATCTGATGGAGTGGAGTGGATTGAACTATAGGTGGATTGTGGGTCAAGAGGTTGTTTGAGTTTCACATTCATGGATGCCCTCTCCACAGCCAGTGCTTTTGTCAGCCGTTCCACAGCACTGAGCTGCTGCTCAGTCGTGAACTGAGGGCTGCATTCAAGCTGCCTGGATCAGGACCGCTGTGGTTCTGTATCCATGGAGCACCCTGGGGACAAACCCTACAGTGCTTCAGTGAAAGCACCCACTGTCCACCTCAGCCAGCCTGAAACCCTAAACCTTGGCAATAATTTGTCAAAAGATGAAGCCATCTTTGATCTAGTATTCAGTTTTAGGGTAAAAATTAAAAGATACATGAAGCACCAGCTTGGAATTCTTTGCCTAGTCCTCATTCCTCCTACCCCAGCCATTTCTCTGGGATGCCAAGCCTCTGTCTTACATTCCACTATCACATTTGGGATTATCCTGCTTCATAGTGTTTATCCTGCTTCCTTCAAAATGCAATGACTACCTTGGGACAAAGACACAGTATTGAATTTTTCCACCTATCATTGCATCTATGAGTCCAGGGTGTTGGAGTTGGTGGCCTTTGGCCTTTTCCCTGGATGAGCTCTCAGAGTTGTCAGGTACAATAAAAGCAGCCTTACGAGTTTTTTTAAGGTAAGGGTTATTTTACCAAGGAAGTTAACTAGCTAGCACTTTTCTTTTTGCCTATGCAAAAATGTATGGTTATGCAGCACTTCTCCAGCAGTGGACTGCTGTTCCCAGACATGCTTCCTTTGGGAGCCTGCTGTAGGTTTGAGCTGCATGTCTCCCACCCTGCAAAATCCCAAGGCAGGGCTATGTGGAGGCACAGGACAAGTTCAGAACAGGCAGACTGTGTGTGGAGGTCACTGGGATCCTTGTAGCATCATGTGTAAGGAAGAGAAAGGATTTTCAGCCTTCCTACCCACATTCTCTGCCCAAAATGACTTCTTGAAGAGCATCACAGAGCTGAACAGCCAGCACCTTGCTTAGTTTGGGTGACTGAACCCAAAATCTCAGTGGAGAAATCACACATTAGCATCCCTGCACGGCAACCACAGCTCTTGGGACAGTCCTACCTGTAAACACCACCACAGTCCTCTGCACGCTGGAGCACAGAGTATCAGGTACAACCTGTTCACAAGGACCTCAATTCCTAGCAAGACCAGCTTCTCCAGATCCATTCACCCATCTTTTTCCGTCACAGGAAGATCACTGAAAGACTTCCTGATAGGAAAACATCACAGCTGAAGGGATGGAAAGGAGCCCACACAGTGGAAGGTATGCATAAGTCTTCCTTCTACAACTTCTCTATTTTCAGTAAAGAACAAAGAAAGAGCAGATGTATATCTGATGTGTTTACATGACAGCTGCAGTATTTACTGATGCTTTTAAGGTCATATTTTACTTCAGTCAAACATCAAAAAGAATGTAGAGAATATCTTGCAGTCAGCTAGCTAAACATCTTTCCCTGCCTTTCTATTGGGTAAAACAGATACTCACAATAAACTTTATCTGTGAGACAGTTCAGGGAATTGGCAAGAGAGGCTAAAATCCACTAACTCAAGGTCACTCATCCACTCAAGGAGTCCAGGCTGACTGAGGAATGACCATCAATGATCACATTTGACACTGATTCAGTAGCTTGTGTAAAACATGAATGAGTCTGCACACAGCTCCTGTCAGAGGAGCATTGTATCACACTGACAGGCTACAGAGGCTTCTGTGAAGATCCCAGACTCCTCTGGGCACAGAAAGATAATTTTCCACCTAATCCCTGGGAGTTCTAACCAAAGCATGTACAAACACAGGAGTGTGGACAAACCTGTCACCCAAGCCCATTGTGACTGAACTATAAATCCAAGAAACTGCAGTCTGGAAACACAGCTGGACACACCTTGGGTACTCCTGCCATCACACCAAGTCCTGGCAGGGGGACATTACCTCTTGGCATCCTAGTAGCTTTCTGGGAGCTATGTGGGCACCATCACTATGGACCAGTATGTCCCAGTGACCAGCAAGACAGGGAATTCTACAAATAAAGACAGCTAAAGTGAATGGCCTGGGTTTTTTTGATGATCCATGGTTCAGATAAAAAATCTTGGGTCTCTTGAATGGAAATTTAATGTTTTATGCACTGAAACACCCTTCCTAGCAAATGAAGTCTCAGGCTTAGAAGCTAAAGCTCCCCCCCTGCTTTCTGGAGTGTCAAGAAATCACATGGATGGCCAAGTTGTTCCCAGTCAGCTCTGAGGTCTATGGCCCTGGTCAGTGCAAGAGGCAGGCTACTAACTAAATGGTCCAATTCTGATCCAGTAGTTGTCCAATTATGGTGCTACTTGAAGCTTGCAGGGAAAAATTAGGAGAAAAAGCAGACAGTTCCCTTTTGTCCTATAGAAAGGAAAGTCTGAAGCCATTTTGCACTGTTCCATCCCTGTTATCATTCTAGACTGTCCACCATATATAAAAAACCTCATGTAATGTGTGCTAGAACAAAGCCTATTGGGAGATACTAACACAAAAATAGAAACCTCCTACACTAAATGAAACGAATGCTGTGCATGTGCTAAGACCTGTGTGAGAGAGACTGCTTGTAAATATTCTTTGCAGTCTGCGTAGGAGTTGTGTGGAGGCAACCTGAAGACCTCCAGCAGCAGAAAAATGAGATAAATGGGCATTTGTTTGGCTGAGCGTCTGGGGAGAAGGGTTTTAATACGTGCTAGAAGAAAGTGGAGATTGAAGTTATCAGGCTGTGTCATGATGGACTTAAATAATAAAGGCCCAAGCTGCTTTGTACAGCTCCCATCTCATGGAGGAGGGTTTCAGAAAGGTGAGAAATAGTCTCTCACTGTATCTCTTCTCTCTTCGCTTGGCAGCTTTCTGTGTTTCTTAGCTAAAATTTCACTGAAAGATGTCACAAATTTACCGTGCATAGCAAAATTCCATTACCTGGAAATGCTCTTCCCAGCTGAAAGACTCCGTATAGGAAAAATAATTATCAGTGTGAGCCACATCGCTGAGTGGTGCCCAGCATGGGCTGCTCTCGAGGGCGAGGGACACGCGAGCCGCGCTGCGCACCCCCGATGCTCGTGCGCGATAAGCGGCACTGCTCGCGCCTTCTTATCAGAGGCTGCTCCGCGCGCCCTCCCACACAGCTCTGCTCCCCGACAGCACTGCCAGCGCTGCCTCCTCGGGATGAAATTCTCCTGTGCTGCCTCCGGCAGTTTCATTCCATTTTCTGCTTTTCCGGAGCTCATACTTCCAGCCAGAAAGTTCAAGAGTTACCAAGCAAGAAAAGGAGAAGGAAAAAACCTACTGACCTCAGTTTTTCCAAAATTAAGTAAATGTGAGCTTTTTTTTTTTTAGTGGAAAGGTGGCTTCTTCCCTTTCTTCTTTTTCCTTCCCATCAATCCAGACCCTGTGGTTTCCAGTATCTTCCCAGAGCCAGAAAAGACGTGCTTTTCTCTATCTTTTTTTAAAGATGAAAGTCCCTTTTCAAGACTCCAATTAAACAATTTTCTTTTTAAAAATCATACAAAATCCAATACCTGGGACAAAACATCGCAAATTAAAGCCTGCATATTTCACAAGTGATAGCTAACCAGAAATAGAACTATTAAGGAGACATTTCAGACATATCTATACCTTGCTCACAAAATGATAGAACAATAGAAGACCCATCCATATTAGAATAAGGTTTGAGTATAAGCTATTTAAATCTATTACATGAGTTTCTTTTGTTAACTGTAGAAGCTTCATAGCTCCAGCAGATCTGAAAGTTCATGAACATTAAATATGAGCTCATCTCATGGAGATAAGTGTCTGGTTACATTTCATCTTTGTTTCAGCACAGCATAGAGGGGCTGGGTGCTCACAGAAGTGTGCCTCGCAGCTGGACCAGAGCAATGGGAATATTCCAATTTATGTGAAAGGAATTGGGAAAACTTATGTCAGCTCTGGAAAAAAAAAAATCTCTACTTTGTGCATGCTACAAATTGTCCACTTACAGCTGTAGCCAGTTATGCTGACACAATTAAATTGCCAAGTATGGGTGCAGCCTGAGAAGTCTCCTTATATAAAACAATGGAGCATTTTTTAGTTGCTGGTGTAATCACATGCCACAGGAATCTTGAATTTGACAAGCTCACTTGAAAGCTAGGTCTTACTAATACCTGCAAGGATACAGTCATGCAGGATTTCAACAACAGCCCCTCCTGCCCTGGTCTTTGGACACTGATTTCCATCACCCTTCTGGATGTGATGGGTCATGGGCTGTCCTGGTGTCACAACTGACATTGCAAAAGAAGCACAGGAATGTCCTCCTTAGCATCATTGTCCATGTCCATAATTTAACTTCAACAGAATCTTCCCTATGGTCTCTCCAGAAGGGGAAGTGTGATTATCTTTGAAATTACAATGTCCTATAATGCAGACATGTAAAATCGGTGCATCTACATTTGAACCTAGACACCTACGTGTTCCAGGCCAGGATGGATGGTGCTTTGAACAACCTATCTAGTGAAAGATGACCCTGACTATGGCAGGGGCATTTGAATAGATGATCTTTAGAGGCTCCTTCCAACCCAAACCATTCCATGACTCTATGATCCTATGATTCCATGATCTCTTCTCCACTCATGAAGTCATTTTAGATACCTATACATATAAATACATGTGCATGCACATGTATGTGCACAAAGATATGTGTATTCACTGGCCAAAATGAGACTTCACAAGCACTGGTACAAGCATGTGCAAGTATTGGTATGAAAAAACATACAGCATGTTCTTTTTCTTCTTTCTTCAAGGCAGTGCTACTGCTGGTTTGGCATCCCAGCATCTACTGGGCCATTCTCAGCCTTGCACATGAACACACACATATGGGTATATGTACCCAGGAAAAAGCATTGGCTGAAGGCTGGATAGGATTTATACATCAGTCAGGAAATGTGTCACTTCCTCCTTGCTGTTGTGATACTCCCTGGAACTTGGGTGTTTCAGTAAGGAAGGACTATTTCTCAAATTTATGCAAGGACAGCTATAAACTTTGATTGATTGATTGACTGATTGATTGAAATTTCACCCAAGCTGAAATAACATCAACTCACAAAGAGGTGGCAGAAGTATGGCGGGTTTCCCTGAGCCCCGTTGTAAGTTATCATAGGTAAATATGTAATACAAACATAAATTAATCAAGCACTATTTCAAACATGTTAGGCTGCTTACCCCACACTGTTAGAAAGTAAGCCTGTGGGGCACCACATCTGCTAATCTGGTGTCTGGAGTAATCTGTGGGCAGCTGTCTTTTACCTTTGCTTTTACCTCTGTCCAGACTATGAAATGTCCAGACCCTTTGCTGGGCAGAAGCCACATTCCCCGTCACCTCATCCTGCCAGCTGAAACAAATCTGACACTTGACTCTCATAACAGGCTTTTCCATCCCCTGCTCATTTGTGGTGCTCTACTCTGCACCTTCAAAAAATCCCTTGGGAATGCAGGCAAACACAGCTTTCCAGCTGACATTCAAAAGAGCCCTGAACCAGGGCATTAAGCTTGCCCCTGCTTTGCTGGTCAGCCTTACGTGTTATACACACTGGAACAATGCTTCCTGTGCATCAGTGGCTCACAGTCATGCTGTGACTGACTAACGCAGCATGATGCAGCCCATGCACCAGCTCCAGTGAGACACACTCCCACCCAGCCACTCATCTCCTTCCCCTGGTAAATGGCTGTATTCACAGCAAGTGGTGCCCAAGAGCTGAACATCTTCATCCTTACAGCAGCCAGCCCAGAGCCCATAGCACTTACACTATTCCTACTACATCCACTATTATATTTCACCTCATTTCTGTTACCAGCCTTGTGTCATCAGTTTATGTTACTGCCTCCTTTTCAATTCTGGTGACACAGTTGGGAATAAAGCATCAAATAAGATCCATTCCAAGTCCAGTCCTGGAGGTACTCCACCAGTATTTGTTTCTGGCACATTTGTTCTCATTCAGTCATAACTCACCATTATCTTCCTGTTTATCAGTGCTTTCCTTATATTAAAATTCATGTTTCTCCAATATAAAAAAGAAATTTATTGGTTTATTTCAACATTTTAGTGCAGATTGCATTTGCCTTGCCTGAAAAGGTCAGCTATCTTATTAAAAAAGACATGATGTTAATTTGGCATGATCTACTTTGAGCAAATTCATGTTGTATTTCATCCCATTTTCAGTTATCTCCTGTCTCTTTCCTTCAGCACAGTCTTTATGTCCAGCTGATTCACGGACCAAATGCATGAGCAGGAGGGGAAAAAAGAGAAAAAAGTTGGTGCCCAATTTCCCTCTGTTTCCTCACTCTGCTCTATATCTATGACATTGCAGTCGCTGAAGTCCATGCAGGCAGCCTAAAACAGAAGGAACAAAAGAAGGAATAAAGTTATGAGCTCACCCATGAAGCTGTCCTATGGAGCATAGACTCTGCATCCTTCCTGACAGAACCTGTTGCCTCAGGAAACTCAGCCCAAGGGGCTTAGTCAAATATCTTAGATAGAGATGAAACATTAGCAATCATTAGAAGACAATTAAAAGGATTATCTTTCTTCATACTCCATAAACTGTTCTCTAGCTGGGCTAGAAGGACATGAACTCCTTGGCTGAAGATCTCTTGATCAGGTGCACACCACCAATTTAACAACATTTGGCCACCATCCAGAGCAGATACCACTGCAGATGAAGAACTGCTCTTCTGCACCAGGGCCACAGCTGCATCTTCAACCTCCACAGTGCCTCTCCATTGCAGAGACACACCACTTCTGGAGAATGTAGGGATACGTGGACACAGTTTGCTTTCCACACACTGCATTTGGAAGTAGACAGCTTGGCAAAGCTCTGGTGTACACTCCTTGCCAAGCAAGAGCGAGCCTGGCTGGAATAGGTTCTGGGTTTGGTAAGCAGGGAGGCCCTGTATCAACTTATTAGAAGGATGGTATCTATTGATTAGGGCATGTAGGTAGGTAAGCTGCAGAAACAGAGCAAGGTTTAAGGCTCTGCAGCACGCTGGGAATGGCTTTGTGAGAATGCACCTGGCAGGTGCAGCACACGTGTGGCCAGCACTGCAGAGCAGTACAGCACTGGTGCAGCCCGTGGAGGCCCTCCTCACCCTGCCCCCCGGGCACACAGGCATTTGTCACAGCAGCAGCACAGGAAACTGCCAAGACAGCAGGTGCCAGTGGTTAGCACACCATCAGCCTCCACCGTCTGGAGAAGCCTGGGCTTGCGTGCATCAGGGAGGGATGCAGCCCAGACAGGCAAAGCCTGCATGCCCCTCCAGCTGGGTAGCAGTATGGGAGACAGTGACTGTCATCACTTATGCACCCAGCTGACCCAAAAATGAAGAGGTGGGCCCAGCCTGCCAGGTAAACTTTCCCAGAAGACTAGTAAAGGAGAGTAAGGAAGAAGACAACTACAGTCTTGCCAAGCATGTCCCAGCCCAGGTTCCTCTGTGTGTGCAGCTGCTGGGTGAAGTGCTGCCTGTGCAAAGCTTTGTGTGCAGTCAGCCAACCACTGAGCACTGCCTCAGGCACCTGCCCCTCACTGTGGTGCCATCCTCTCTGCCCATTCATACATACCCAGCTCTTCCACCAGCTCCTGACATAGCAATTTAGAGAAACAGTGACAGGCCTTCTTCCAGACACCTCCTGGGTGCTGCCGGGGCAAGGTCCACCCCAGGAATCAGACCCCCAGGAGCAGTGCAATGGCATCCTTTCACCCCACATGTTGTACATTTCTTAGTCTCAAGCTAAGTCTGTGTTCTGCAGATCACAACGCCCAGGAAGGCATCCTCAGGGGCCTACAGCAGAACACAGCATGCCTGGGAAGGGCAGTTTAAGACTGATTAGTCCTTCAAAACCATTCCACGTGTATATATACAGCTGCTGTTTCCTAAACTGATAGGACTTTCTGTGAGTGCAAACCCTTCTAACATTCAGTGAACATCAACAATTACAGAAACAAATGACAAGATTATTCGTGTATAATTGGTTGGTTGAATGGAACATAATTTATGCAGTTAAAAAAAAAAAAAGAAAAAATTGCAGTGGCAGAAACAATAATGGCAGGAAGGTGAGGCAGTGGAGATTTAGGTTAGATACCAGGAAAAGGTTCTTCACCCAGAGGGCAGCTGGAAAAAGCTCTTCAGGGAAGTTGTCACAGCACCAAGCCTGCCAAAGTTCAGTAAGCATTTGGACAACACTCCCAGGTGCACGGTGTGATTCTTGGGGTGTCCTGTGCAAGGCCAGGAGTTGGACTCAATGATCCTTGTGGGTGCCTTCCAATTCATTAGATTCTATGATTCTATGATTTTAAATAAAAAACCAATTCTCATTTCATCTCATTATGAGCTTGCGTCTTACAGCTGACTATCACAAAATAGAGTAGAACCTTTTAGCACTTTTGATACTGTATAATCTATAAAACCCTTCCTTTAGAAAGAAAACTTAAAACATATTGAGAAGAGAGCATTTTCCTTCCTGTTGTGAAATTAATGTACTAGCTCCCTCATGGCCAAGTGGTAGAGAAATATAAAAGTGATTTTGCCCAAATACTGATTTCTCTGTTGCACTTGTTAAGTAGAGCTGATATAGCACTCCTGGTGTTCTCTTTGGATAATGTCAAACAATAATGAGACAGAAAATGCAGACTTCAAATAAGGCAGGACAATAATACTATAATAAAACAATTGTCTCTGAGTTTCTTTAACAACGTTTATTGTCAAACAATTGCACTGAAATCCACCTCAGCTTACCAGCTTTTAATTGAAACAATGAACAAACAGTCCCAAAACTACTGACATTTTGACTATGACTTTTAAAATACATTCATCTTTATAAAGGTTAATCTAAAATATCTTGAGAGCTCTCTCACTTTCTTTCAATTTATTCGAGTCCCTCAGCAACCAGGACATAGTTGCTCCATAAAAACTATGCCTCCTAAGTGCTAGATTTGAAGAGGATCTTGCCTCAGAAGACACTGCATATGGTGGCAAGGGACAGCTCTTGTTTTTCTCGACATTTTCACAGCTTGGCATTTCAGAGAAAAAAGAGCTCGTTAAACAGCTAGTTAATATGCTGGGAATGACCTTGCAGAGAGAAAACAGCATGAGAATAAAGTTCTTGTGAAACTCGTACTTATGTATGCCAGCTTGGATAGACTGAAAGAGGATGGAAAACGGTGTGGAGTATCAAAAGTTCCAACCCACCTGCCTCTGACTTTGCCCAAGCAAGCTGTCAAGCTGCCTTCCTGTATAAGAAAGAGTTTTAATGGCCAGATCTTACAAATCTCTGTGCTTTGCAAGAAGGCTGGTGCCCCATGATGGCCACCCTGGAGGCCATCATGGCTCCAACTATGGCCTTCATTCCAGCTGGTGATCCCCAGTCCATGCTGACCACAGCAACAGGAGTTTCCCCCAGTACAGAGTCTGGTGGCAAGGAACATACCATGTGTTAATTTAAAAAGATTGAAAAATGGAATCCAGCACATGAAGAAAAAGTCTTTGGAGAAGATATGTCTGTGGTCTGAGACCAATCAGATCTCTCTGTCTTGCTAACACTGTTCAACTGGAGAACATTACCTGAATGTATCCTTTCCCTGAGGACTTAATACAGACAAAAACTTCAGGGACCAGATTCTCAGATGGTATAAACTGGCATAATTTCATTAACTGAACCAGCTAGACCCTAATCTCTGGTAATTTCAAACTGCATTTGGGATACTTATTTTCCTACGCTTTTCTGGATGACTATCATCCTTCTATCTGACCACCATTACAGTATGGTAACCACAGAACATTGTTTTTTCCCCTAGACATGACCTGACCACAAAACAAAAAGTTGTCAGAAGCCTCATGAAATCAGCTGGTCCATCACCTACTCTGCAGCAGGATTAGCTGTAGTTGCACTTTAGACTTGTTCTGTATGTTCAGATACTGCAGCCTCTGGATATTCCCAGGAGTTTTTGTTTTAATGACTGGGCAATTTCATCCACAGCAAGACAAAAAGCAGAGGGAATCTGAACCCTTACAGGTGCAGAGCAGATTAAGAGGCAGCTGCTCGCCAAGATCCCACCTGGATATTGGAGCGGAATTGGGCTGGGAAATAGCAAGGAGCTCAAACTGCACACTGGGATCCACCAGAAGCACTTTTGCATGTTTGCACAGGCAAGCACAGCAAACTGCCTCTGGCTGCTGCTGTCAGTGATATTCTGAAAGCCTGGAAGAAACGGAAGATACTCTGTGTGGTTGGGCCAAGGGATTATTTGGGTTCAGTTGATGTGGATGGACTAAGGACTCAACAGTACTTGGAAGTTGTGAGATTTTAATGATCATTCTGCTTTCTCCTGCATGCTGTAAGTTGATTGTTACTCCAGCCATCACACAACTGGGTCTTAGCTCTCTCCAGACCATTATTTTTATATGTGGCATTAAGTTCCTGATGGATTCATTCAATGATTTAGCAAAGGCAAAACTACCCACAAGTAAAAGACTGAGATCTATGAAAGACAATTTCTTCAAGAAAAATCCATGAAACTGAATTACTGAATGCAAAGAGTCCTCCAGGGAGAGTGCTTCTGTGCAGAAGAAAATAATTGCCACTTTTCATTTGTTCTACTAATATTTTATCTTATGCTCAGCTGTAGTTTGCACACCTAAGCCAATAGCAAGACGTCTACCAGATCAAGTGTCCTGACTTTGCAGTAACACCCCCACAGCTGAAAAGTAGAATCCCGTATGCTGATTGCACTGATGACACAGACAAAAAAGAGAAGTCCTTCTTGCCAGTAGAACTACTATATGATAATTAATTTACTTTAAGTTCAGCAAATCACCCTCCAGTAGTTACCAGCTTAATCTAATCTTGCTTGCATTTTAACACCCAATTAAAAAGACATATACCACAATAAGCATAAAAAATCAACTAAACTGCAGCAGCACCAAACACATAAACACATCCACAAACCTGAATGGAGAATAAAACCTGACAGAAGTTCTCAAGAAGATGATGTTATCTGTCATTTCCGTTGGATCCTCCCTGTAACTTAAATCTGAACAGAGCATGCATGGACTTTCTCCAACACATACAAGGGCACAAGTCATAACCAAAAAATATCAGTCAAATTTTTCTGGAGCATCCACAGAGAGATGGTATTGTGTGTTTTTTACTGCTCTAAAGGCTTGGTAGAGCTATTTCAGTGGAAGTGCTATCCTTTAGGATTTCTTCAGCCCAAAGCTGTACACTATTAGTAAAGTACTGAGGCTTGCTGAGGTCCAGGATCTGGGCATTTGTATAAGCATGTCCATGCTTGTGTGTGAAAGGGGAAGGCATATAAAGCCATAAAACAACATAATGTGTCAAGACATCAATTATTTTTTCCAGCAATTACACAAAGTCTACACCTTTAATTCAAATTCATTTATAATAGCTCTAGGCCTCTGACCCATGTCAGGAAAGACATCAGCTTCACAATGGGGCAATGTCAGACAGAGGGTTTCTGTTCTCCACAGGGTCAGTCATAAGTTGAAGATCTCAGCTGAACCACCACTATGTGCTAGTTGGAAAGCAGCATCCTCCTTTCATGGTGGTGTAGAAACACAAGAAGTACCACAGCAGCTCATAAAAAACACCAGGACACAACTGGAGAGCCAGGCTCCTGTTCCTCTAAGGGAGGTGATGCAGTGATCCCATGCACTGAGCTAGGATTACAAGGCAGAGCCTGAGATCCTGACACTCTCCTCTTTCCTGCACTTCTTTGCCTTCTTGACATTCACAGTCTTCTCCTGAAGGAGATACTTGGCTGAGCTGAGCACTGCTTTTCCCAAAAGGAAGCCAAAGGAGAAGGCAGAGGTGACTATCACCCCATTCCACAATAACTTCATGACTGGTGAGCACTTGCCCACAAAGTGGAAGGCCACCTCTCAGTTCCCGTTCCTCAGCCTGATCACAATCCAGGCTTTCCTCTGCCTATTTATATACACGCTCAGGCTTGGTCTCTCTTCCTGCTACAGATCTGCCTTCCTGTGTGGGGCCAGCTCTGCTTTTGCCAGCCCCAGTTCTGGTGGTTAGGGAACACAAATTGTAATGAAAACCATGGGTCTGAATGCCTTTGGGATGGAAGGAGAGTATTGGATCCAGGTGCTTCCCAACATTAACCAAGAATGTCAGCCATATGCTTGAGTGGCAAGCAGAAGTGCCATCAGTTAGGGCCACATCCTAATGATGGCAGCTACAGTGCTTTGTGGTGATCTCAGAGATGTGCATAGAGGCAAAACCAGGCTGTAAAATGGTGGATTTCAGGTTTATTCATGCTAAAAGTCTAGATGTTGAGGGAGTTTACATGTGCCTACTTTCTCAGTACATTCCCGTCATTTCCTGCATGCCTAGGGAATATAGGTACTTTACAGAATACAGAATATTCTCAGTCAGAAAGGACCCACATGGATCATCAAATCCAGCTCTTAAGTGAATGGCCCATACGGGGATCAAACCCACAGCCTTGGCATTATTAGCACCAGGAGCTACTAGAGTTAGGCTGTGCTGAAGAGAATTCCTTTTGGATTACTTTCTGGAGGTAAGGCACCTATATTTACCCCACCAAAATCCAATTTCAAGCACTCTGGCTTTCACAGAAAGTTGCTACTAAAACAGACACCCAAGAGTTTCATGTCATAATAGCAATGTGTAGTCTTGGTTTATTGGGATAGGAATTAGAAATGGCATTAAGTGTAATTTTAAATGAACCCAAACTAAATATAAGAAGACAAATATTGTCATTCTGCCAGGGTGTTTCAAATCATGTGTTATATGCCTGGTTTTAAGCATTGGAGCTTAGGTATTAAAGACGAAGATATATACTGCCTCAAGAGAGTTCAATAAACCCCTTTTCCTAAAAGATGGTTCATGTAACAACCTAATTTGGCCCTGGTATAATTCTGCTGCTTTCAATCCCAACAGTTCATTTTGTTTGCTGTGTGTTTCCAAGCTGAGAAAAGAAACAATATGAAAAATGCCTTTCTGTGTCACAGCACCTCTCATGCTAAAGTCTAGGCACACGCACAAGACCTGTGACATATTTGGTGTACTGTGGACCAGGGAACTGTGTCTTTCAAGGGATCTCCCAAGATTAAGCCTCAAAATATTCTGCGTGACCTTAGGAAAAGCACTTCATTTTTCTCTGGCTAGGTCTATTGTATAAATTAAACCCTGCCAGGGGGATGTTCCAGGGCATTGGAATTCAATCCTGTATAAACTGTTGACATAATCCTTGGCATCAGTTTCGCTGAAGCCAACTGGCAGCGTCCCAGACAATTCCCCACACAGCTCAAGAGTCAACGCAACCCAAGGCCATCCCCGGCAGACGTGAAGAGGCAGCCCCTCCACTCTGGAGGGAAACTCAGAGAACACAGCGTGCCCTGTGCCAGCCCTCAACAGTGAGCCTGGGCATGTTTTGTTGATGAGCACAAACACATCCGATCCACCCAAAATGGGGGTAATGTATCATTTCCTTTATAAAGACCCGTGTGATTTAAGCATGCAACTACCATCACAGTTATTGCATGCATATAGCTGGACTCCCCATAAGATTATTTGAAAGCACTTGTAAATGAACTGCCTTTCCCCTCTCTGAGTACCACGGAACACCTGCCAGAAAATACATCCTATAGGAAATTCATGCTCACACCTACAGATAATGCCTGCCAGAAAAAAAACAAAGGAGTAGCATGGTGGTCTATGGGGCATGATTTCCAATTTCCTGCTTTGTAGGGGCAGAAGAAAAGATGTTTATGCATTGCTCTCCTCCTCACGAGACAGTAGGGTGGTCTTGTCCATCTCCAGGGGTCCTTTGCTTTAGCTGATGCTCCCTTTCCCACCTGGCAATCTTGCCATGGCCATAGGAGCCATGTGTGCTTGTGTGATGGATGCGCCTTCAGCACTGCAACACCTTTGTGCCAAGCATCCTCTCTTCCAAAAAAGAGATCAATTGAAGAGCAGTTGGTGATGCTGCAGATCTGCTCTAAAGGCCAGTAAGCAATAACCTGCAATTAATACAGAAGAATGGAAAGAAAGTAAGAGCAAAGGGAAAGCCTCCACCTCCTTCTTAATCCTTGCCAAGTATTCTGGAGCTCTTCACCCTGTTTGAGCCTGTCATTTGGAAACATTTTACTTACAGATCCTACCAGATGCACAAACAATTGGTATCTCCTCCAAGTGCTTTGGACTTCAGTGGGTTAGGAGCTGGATTCAAAATACAAGTCCTGTTTCATCCACCATATTCCAGCCCTCAGTGAAAGGCATGGGACGCTGGAGCTTTGTAACAACTCCTATCGGCATTAATTACCAAACTCCACAGTCAAGGGCTACCTTTTTGGCCAAATGGACATACAAGTGATTGCCCACACTAAGCCTCTTCTGTTTGCTCATCCTGAAGCAGCAGGCTCTGTCACTTTCCCACACACTCCTGCCAAATAGAATTGAACTGGCTACTCCCAATTTAAATTGGTGCAACTTTATATGTAAGTAGTCTTTCTAATCAAAAAACACATACATATATTTGATTAGAAATATAGGATAATATGGTGTGCAATACAATACCAATACTTTCAAACGATCCTATTTTGGAAATGGGCTATTCTAAGACTTTTGTTCCCAGCAGCATACACACAATTTCCTTCAGAACTGTCAGCCTTCACCTCTATACACACTCTGTGTGCAGGTGCATTATAGTTCACAGCTTGAACTGTTTTATATTAAATACTTTCTGTGTAAAAAACAACAAAAATCAAACTGGTGATAATTCTTATAGCAGTTCTGTCTCTAGGATTATGGAACAAACCAATCTGTGAAAAAGGAGGGCACTCAGCTATATCTTGAGCAAGTAAACAGTTGTCCAAGTGTTCATTAGCCCATTTTACAGAGGGGTTGTGTTTGCAAAAGGCTTTCATCCTAAAACCATGCACTGTACCCTTCTAAAATGGTACTAAAACCTACTAAAACCATGATCCTGTAGCCTTCATCATCTGCTGCTCTCTCATCTCAGTTCTGAATGCGGGAATAAAAATATTCTTGCACACTTCGAAGGACCAACTTCCAAAGAAATCTTACAGCTGCATAGAAGAGAGTATGGTTCAGCCAGTGGAGATGGCTGTAATAGGATTTACTCCATCACCACACCTCTCTCTCTCCTGATGGCAATATAGAAGTAAATAACGATCCTACAAAAGCTGTGTTTGGCATTAGCTTTGTATAAAAAATGAAGATGTTTCATTGCTCTCAGAAATTTTTAAATTAGATGGATTATCAGCTACTAGGCTACATTTTTAAGTGTTCTTTTGGCCAAGTGCCCCTGTAGACTGTAATGAATTATCCAAAACCCTCTTCTCCTCACTATTCCCAAAGCTGAAACTTTCTACAGCATTTGCAAACAGCTGCAGTTTTCAGAAAGGTAGAAATACTCTCAAATTTAGTTATGTTTGGCCACCTCTATCCCAGACGTTCACAGGACTCCAGCCATTGCTTTTCCTACCTAACGAAAAGAGGTAGGAAAAGCAATGACAAAGCTTGAACTTTGGCTCAGCCAAACCACAGCGCAGATACATAAAATCTGTGGCCAGTTGGCACCAGCTCAGTCCTGGAGTTGATGGTACCTGCCCTTCAGATTTTCCAAAGGAGAGTAACCCTTGCGTCACACTGTTCAATGCCTCTTTTGTTCTGGTTTTAATCCTGTGTCCAGCCGTGGGTTTATGTGACTCCTGAATTGCTGTCAGAAGGAAAGATGCCGCTCGGTGCCATTTACAAGAGATTCAGCACCTGCAGGCTCAAGCTATGAGTCAAAAACCACAACTGTGGGAAAGTAACTTATGCACAGAGCAGGAAAAGCAAGTATGTCAGAGTAATGCCTATTACTCAGAGAAAAGCCAGTGAGATGAAGGCAATTGTACTGTTAAGAAGATACATAAGAAAGAGACAATGTAGGTATAGGCTGAAACCAACTCCACTTTTAATTTTTAAAAAATTACGTGAAACAAAAACGTATGTGATTTATTACAGGAAAGAAGATACTTGGTCCAAGTAATACCGTTTTCACGAGGCAAGAAGATTAAATGATATCACTTGTTTTTAGTGGACCAGCTGTGGGAGAGGACGGTCCGGGGCTACTGAATCGGTCTGGGGGCGGCTGAATCGGTCTCGGCTGGGTGCTCAGGCGCTCCCGTGCTCTAAGGCGCAGCCATTTCCTGCTTCTTCCCGACGCTCGGCTCCCGGGATCCGGTCCGGCGCGGCGCGGAGCTCCGTGAGGCGGAGGGAGGGCCCGTGTTGGAGCGCCATGGCCGCTCCGGCCCCGGCCCCGGCGGCGGGACAACGCCGCCATCTCGCGGCAGCGAGCGCGGGCAAATGGCCGCCGCGGCCGGGAGCGGGCGTGTGAGGGGGCTGCGGGCGTGTGAGGGGGCTGCTGCTCTCTGAGGGGGCTGCGGGCCTGTGAGGGGGCTGCGGGTCAGGGACAGCGAGGGCTGCGCAAGGAGCGGGAGCGGAGGGGCTGGGGACAACGGAGGGACAAACCCCCCAGGATCAAACCCCACAGGGGCGCCAGAGTGCCTCGTGTGGAAGGGCCGGGCTGTGCACCGCCTGCATCCCTCCATGAGAAACGTACCTCTCACCTGAGGCGAGCAGGACAGCTTTTATTTTTACATAGAAATTGACATCTTCCCGGAAAAATTAGTAAGGGAAATGAAAAATAAAAATAAAGAAAAAAAGGGGGGGGGAGGGAGAGAAGAAATTTCAAAATCAAAAGGATAGATCTATATCTGACGGGAAGAAAGAAGGACTGTCTCGCTCTCTGCTGGCTCTGCAACAGCCAGAGGCACTGTGGTGTTACTTCACAGAATCACACAGTCAGTTAGACTGGAAAAGGCCTCTGAGATCATCAAGTCCAACCTGTGACTGAACAACACCATGTCACCCACACCATGGCACTGACTACCATGTCCAGTCTTTCCTTAAACACTGCCAAGGACAGTGACCCTACCACCTCCCTGAGCAGCCTATTTCAGTGCCTAATCACCCTTTCTATGCACAATTTCCTCCTAATGTTCAATCTGAACCTCCCCTGGCACAGCTTGAGGTAATGTCCCCTTGTCCTGTCACTGGGTGCCTGGGAGAAGAGGCCAATCCCCACCTGACTACAGCCTCCTTTCAAGGAGTTGTAGAGCACAGTAAGATCTTTTCTGAGCCTCCTCAGAGCTTGCAGATACCATGTAGAGTGAGGGCTGCTCCACCCCATTTCCCTGCCAAACTTCATTGCTTTGAAATTTCTCATACTATTTGCCTGCTTCTGGCTGAATTTCAGCTTGAAATTTTCCTAAAAACTGTTGGGCCAGGACCAGAAACAGGGGTGAAACACTTTCTCTTGCCCATGTTAAAATCCCGTACACTCATTTTGTACCATCAAACCCCACAAATTTGTGCAAACTTGAGTGAGTCCCTACTTTGAGGCATGAATTTGGTAAGGAGCCAAAGGAATGTAACTTTATCCCAAACTATTAAAATGTTAAAAGATGTAAAAAATGTTCTTCTCAGTAGGAAATTTTTAGACTTTGGCAGCTAAAATCCTTGGAGATGTATTATATTCCAGCACAGGACCACCATGTATAAAGGTGACTTTCCCTTCCAGTGCTGCCTTTGGGTGTTGCAAGCTGCAGCTATAAGGTGGGGTGCCTCGAATCCCTCCCTCTGGTGGTTTGTGTGCTTAACTGCCCGTAGTGATGGTTCACAGAGAGTGGCAGCTCAGTGCTGTCAGCTCAGGGGCTGTTACACCCTCCGCTCAAGCAGAGGTGGGTGTCATACCATAGATGTTTCAGCTGCACACCTGTGACCCACAAAGGTGTGGATATAAGGCCATGTGGTGAATTTGTTTTCCAGTTTGGTCTCTAAAAACCTGGGCAGTTAAACATTCACAGAAGTTAACATTCAGGTCACAAAACCACATAAACCACTCCGAACATGGACGCTGGCTGTGCAACCATCATTCCAGCCCTTGTGCATGAGCATTACAGGGCATCTGAACCGCACACTTGTGGCTTTGGCTGGATGGGGTTCAGTCTGTGGTACCCTCTATCTATCACAGTGATGGAAGCCCTGGGCACGTAAAGACCAGTGCCACAGCAAGTCCATATGAAACTGGAGAGGGAGTCGTGCAGCTGAGAATTGTTCAGTGTCTGAGCATGAGGAGCTCAGGTGCAGCCAAACTGCAGTCCTGCCCTCCCATAGCTCACTATTCGTCATGTTTCCTCATGTTCTTCATGGGCATGAGCAGGACAAGTGGTTTTGTGGTCTCTGAGAGGTCAGATGTTTCTGAATCTAAAGTGGACATTAAGAACCCAGCATTTCTGCTGTTAAAAATGTTCATCTCCAGAGTAAGAGAGCTCACTAATTCACACAAACGTGCCTTTTCAGTTTGCAGTGAGCTCTGCTGTTGAGACCTCCGTGACTTGGAGGAGGACAAGGACATTCGGCTTCCATCGGGGAAACCAGCTTTCACCCAGCACAAGCGTACAGCAGTACAGTCTTCGAAACGCGGGCCATTGCATCCCGCTTCTCTGCCCTTGAGGAGTAAGTCGGGCAGCAGCGGGGATTTCCCTCTCGCGGAGCCGCCGCAGCTCCTTCCTGCGCGGTCAGAGCCCACCCCCTGCTGGGGGCTCCGCTCCGGCTGCCAGCGCGGCCGCATTCCTGCCCTCCAGCCCCGCAGGCTCATGGCATTTGTATCCGCATCACACAATTTCCGTCTGGCTGCACAGCAGGCAGCTCTCTGGAGCTCGCAAACGCCCGGTTTGTAGTTAACAGCACGCTGCTTTGCTACACACAGCCATGCTCTGCTGTCTCCAGCAAAAACTGGGGAGAGGCTCAAACCATTAATTTTGAGGACTTGTGAAGAAATTTGTATCAAAGGAATCCTTCCCTTCTACATTTTGTTATATGCATATAATAATGAGTTTGTTTTGTTTGTTTGGGGTTTTTAATATATATTTTTGCTGTAGTTTTGGAGTTCACTCAAGATGTGTGACTATCAGACGTCATTGCTATAGCTCCAGTAAGGGAAGTGGCTTATCTGGAGGATCAGGGAAATCCCAGCCTCTGGTTCTCCTGGTTTCTTTCAGTGAGGAGGGAATGTTGAGGCAATGAAAATTACCAGCTCTTTGTCACTGGAAATGTTACACGTTTGGAAAGTGACTAAGCTGTGGTTTTGGGGCGACTGCCTTTTATAGATGAACAAGAAGAAAAGAGTGTTCAGTTTCTGTGAAGTGAAAGACCAAAAATCTAAAAATGGTAGCAGAGCTTTGGAAAACCTCTGAAGTGGGTTGTCTGTAAGGGCCAACAGGTGGAGAGAAGGCACAGCAGATAGCAGAAACATTGCTTGTATATAGGTTTGACTTCTTGGATTGATTTTTCCCATGAACACAGAAACAATTTCAAACCCTGAAACCCAAGCTTTTAGTAAACTGAAGGTCTTCCTTTATGTATCCAGTTGTGATACACATGAGAATACTGTTTGGATTCCACCAGATTAAGTTGGCTGTGGGAAGGCAGTCCAAATACACTTCATAGGGCATGTAATGAAGGTCTTGATAGACCTGTATCTAGAACAAACCAGAAAATGCTGTCAATTGACCAGTTTCCTTTCAGACAAATTCATAAAATCATGGTACTGTGCAGTTCTCGTGACAAATCAGTAACATGCTGTGGAGAAATCTCCTGTGAGTTTCCATCTTGCCTATTCAATAGCCCGAGAAATTTCTCTGGGAGTATCTGGTGGGAAGACCATTTCCACTGTAACCTGAGATTACCTAGACTACAAGGGTTCCACAAGAAACTGCTGTTCCAGGAGGTCCCACAGATCAGCTGTCTAAGCAGAACGAGTCTTTCTGTGTTACTTCTGTTTGCGTTGATTTTCAGTAGTGCTCATGTTTCTGCCAAAGCTCACAGGAAGGAAGGCCTGCAGGGCTTTAACCATCAGTTTGAACTGATTTTGTGCTGACTCTTGGACCCACAGGATGTAATTTCTGGTCAGCTGTAGCCTTTCCTGAATTCCGGCACATTAAGTGGTGGCTCTCTGCTTTTCTGAGAACTGTAGGTTATAATTTCTCATAAAATAAACCATTTCTTTCTACTTTTCTACTATTCTGCTGTTTTACCAAATGAATCAACTAATGACTGGAGCTCCAATGTCAAGCACTGCTGTACCTTGCCTAGAAGCCTGAACTGGCAGCAGTGAGGAACTTCTACCTGCAGGACTTACCTCACCTTGTACTTCTGTCCTCACCTTTGGCTTGTCCTAACGTAGTACCCCTGGAGCAGGAGCTGAGTTCTGCCTTGTGTTTGTCGCACACCCAAATGATCCTGCTCCTTAAACAACAGTGCTTCTGAGTCTTTAACACATTTTCATTATGCAATGGGAACCTTCAAGTCCTGCTGGGGTAAGAGGTGCCACATTGCCAAACAGCCTGGAGGCTATGTGATGGCTAATTTATTGGCACAAAATTAGAGGGTGACCCAGGCTGATCTGAGTCATAGCCTGCTACTGCGTATCCATCCAGGAAGTATGGGGTGTTCTTTCCAAATTTTTTTGATTCCCTGCTTTGACAGGATCCAGGTTTTTTGATAAAGTTACAAACTCAGTTGACAGGCTAAACCAAAATAAGGTCCGAGTAGACAAATTATAACTGGAAATAAATACTAATTTCGACCTCTGATTTTTTAATAAAAATAAGACATAGAATTCTACCTCACTTCCCACCAGGGCAGCTAGCAAGAACCAGAACAGCACATAACTCTGGTCATGCACATGCATAGGTAGGAGCCAGATACTGTAGATGCCGACAGAGCTTTAGCAGTGAATTTCTTCAGCTCTCTACTATTTTGTGAGAACTCTGTCTTTCCCATGCAAGTTAACTAAAACAAAGTTCCCAGTTTTTATCAATATCCACACTTGCACTTGTTTTTCCCAGATTGTTATGGCTTCAAATAGAAAAACACTTGGGAACGGACGTGCTAGAGTTGGGCCAACCCCCTCGAGGGGTGGATGGCCAGAGAACCAATTCCTTTATGCCATCTAACACACTTTTTGTGAACTAACATATAAAAACCTTGGGAAAAAAAGCCATTAAACGGGGCTTTGCCACCTTTTCTACTGACCTGGACTTGTGTGGTTTTTCTATGCATCCACGTTACAACAGCAACAAGATACTAAGCAATGTTCATAGCCCAGTGGGATGGAAGGAAGCAGCCTTCAGCTGGGGCTTCAGGGTATTGCTATTGTGTAAATTAGAAGCAACTCCATTTTGTCTCCACTGTAAGTGATAAACAAGGCATGAAAGGAGTAAGATTGAATTATGTCATTCTTGAGCACAGTATGCTCCTTTTAGTGGGCTGAAATTTGTTCTACTAGCTTTGGAAGCTAGCATGCAGGTATTTCACACTTTTGGCTAACTATGCGTTTGTTGACTTCTCAGATGTCATGTGAAGGGCCTGCTCTCTGTCTTCTCTGTCTGTGACAGCCATATAGGCTATGCCAAAAATACAGCCTAGACAAGCACTTTGCTCTGGATGTAAGCTGCCCTGATTGTAACTCCTGCACACTGTTAACAGGCTTCAGTAGGTCTGAAAAACAGCATAAAATACAGATTTCTCTGAACTTAAAACTTTGCTGTTTTTACAGTGTGTTATGTTTCTGGGTAGGAAATCTTGATTAGATGCCAGGTTGGTAGGATATTCAATACCCTCCTATAAAATGTTTATAGTGGGCATGTATATCTAAGTGCACCCTTCTGTTGCTAAGTTAACATGATTAAAAGAATCCCCCATGTGAGAATCTATCAGGCAGCTGCAGAGTGCAGAGAAATCCCTTCCAATAAACAGTGTAAGCATAAGAGAGCCATTCCTGTCAGGGCCTCAGATCCAGAGTTCCTCCCAGAACCTTCAGCATTTCCTGGCATACAGACTTGAGCTTTTATTTAGTTAATAATTTTAAATGACAGAACAGTGATTAAGACTGTGCACATCATTTGCTTTCACAGTATAAACCAGAAGCTTGATCTTACCCTAACAAAGGCAGATCCTTAGTGGTTCTAGTATCACAACCACAGCAGTAACTAAGTGGCAGACATCAGATTGTTTTTCATAAATTTGTGCTTTTATAATTTCTCAGAAGTATAAAATTTGCATGTGCATTTGTAAATTATATATGTGGCTCAGTTGCACAAAACAATGTATCTTCTCATACTAGGTAATATATTTACATGACAGTATTACAACTATAGGGTTGTAGAAGGTTAGCTTTACAAATACCCTGTCCTCATTCATATCTTATAAGGACATGCTAAAACATCTCCATTATGTAGTTTGCAAACATGCCAAACTAGTGTATAAAACACACTTCATGGTTAAATGATCTTACTATTCCATGAACAGGAAGCATGTGATCATCCTTATATAAAAATTAGCCTCCTTATACCACTTTTACATTCAAAAACATTCGCTCTTTTATAGAAGCTGAAATAAGGTTTAGAGAGCCTTTTCAAAAGGCTTGGTTTCCATTTGCTACCCATTATTGAAGAAAGCCTTTTTATAAACTGAGTATCTTAGTAAGGAGACTTGACAGAGCAGGCACACAGACATGTGAAGTGAGCTCCTCCCCAAGGCTGCGATGTCCTCTGGGACAGACAGAACCTCCACCAGCCATTGTGACTGCCCAGCTCCACGCGTTTTTCAGTCTGGGTGCCATCGGGAGTTCCACCTGTTGTTCAGTGTCTCAGGCCTTGCAGAAGTGTGTATCCACAATGGCCATAACCCCTGGCTGCATAGTGGCTGTGTCACTGCCATCCTGCAGCCTGTGTGCTGCTTACAAGAGGTCACTGATGACAGTGCAGTTGGTCCTGTCACAGTCTCTTTTTATGTGTCTCAAACCCCCCATAGAGCACAGCACATTAAGAAATCAGCTAAGCAAATTGGGCCCAGGAGTGCAGTAGAGCATACTGCAGAGAAAGGCAGCAAGCTGCTGGGAAAGCTGCATGTGTGACCTTACACAGCACTTGTCCTTTTATGACTGGCTGAGGCCAGCAATGCTCTCAGGAGGACAGCTGCACACTCACTTCTGGGGGGCTGGTGCCAAGCTGCTGGAATTCTGCCACTGTAACTAATGAACTCCCTTAGGAACCTCTGAGTTAGGTTTAACATTTTGCAAAATGCATTTATTCCCAAATGCACCGGTAAGGATGTCCAGCTGGTCTAGATGCACAACACTTCACAGGACACACGCTTCACAGCCAAAGGTTAATAAAGCTAAGGTACAAACTTAAAACCACATTTGTTCTTTGAATAGTTCACCAGATTATGTGATTTTCCATCAAATTAGCAGCAGATGAACTATCAAGGTTCTGCTGGCTTTTCTGACATGAAACCTGTGCTGCTTGAGGAAAGGAAGAACTTTCACACAAGGGTGCTAGGAGAACACGCAGTTGGGGAGCTACCTCGCTGTTAGTCAAGACAGAAGAATGCCCCTCTTCAGCATAAACTCCAGTTCAGCTAGAACACTTATCCTGACAATCTCTGCCAGGTTCCCTAACTGCTGTCTGTAAGAACAACCAGTACGTAGAGAACTGGGTGCATTTAGTCTACTGCGTGCTTTTGGAAAGCTCTTATGCTGCAATTAGTACCTGGACAAGGTAAGTTGTGACGATCCATTTCCTTGACACCCAACACGCACTAATGCCCATGTGAAAGAGGATGTAGGTAGTTCTGTTCAGCTCCAAGCAAGCAAAAAACACTCTGCAAGCATAGGATGATGATGAAACCAAAGAGAGTTTTGATGTTGACTTTGACCAGCACAAAAGCAGACCCTTTTCACTAGAGACTCCATGGTGAAATTAAATTGGCCTCCTGGTGCTCCTGCTGCCCCTTGTGGGTAAATTCATGTGTGTTTTAGCCTCTGCCTAAGCCTAAGGCTTTGTACAGAGTTTTACCTTTATCATCTGATATAACACCTTCCTTTAGGTACTTTGCCAGTACCTTCCTTAGAGTTTAATGTGCCATCTTCAGCCTCACATTGGCAGGAATCCTCAGCTCTCTCTCAAAGTTCATCAGTAGAGAGGTTTATATATTTGGAAAACATTACAGTCCTTACAGTACAGTAACTGAAAAAGTTAATAGCAGAAGGCAGTTTTGTATGTAATGCTGTCTCTGCACGATCACTGTTTATCTTTTCAGAGGGAACCTGCAGTAGCTGTTGTAAATTCACACAACAAATGAATACTTCCTTTCCTGCTCTAGCTACGCCAGAGGGTAGACTGGCTGGAAAAAAGATACAGGAATAACCATAAGTGAAGCTGTTGAGAAGCTAACAGCATTTAGTGTGCTCAGACTGAGAGAAGAAACAAATTTATCTGCATCAAAGGTTTTGAAGAATTGATGTATAAAATACAGATTTTAAAATTTAGGAGTGCAGCAGCCTGACAGCAGAACAGTAAGCACCATACTCATGTTTACTAGAAACACAGAGATTGTCTTGGCAGAGAATTATCAGTCTTTCCACAATCATGAGCAAGCTTTAGAACAATTTTTGAAGGAAATAATAAATAAGACCTAAAGGTAAGTAAAAAATTATGTAGATAAAATGATTAGGGCAAACTCAGCTAGTATCTCTCATTGATTTCCCAGGCATAACTTTTTTACCTGAATGCTAAACTGTTAAGCTAGCTTGCTAAGCCAGGTTGATTTGATGACTTGCAATGATTCTTGTCTTGGACTGGACAAATACCCTTAGAACTGCGTATCAAAGTGGATAAGGAGCCAGCACAAGACAAGTTGGGCAAGGAGTTTCTGAGTGGGAAGGAAAATAATACTGGCATTCCTCAAGGTGTTGTGCCTGGTAATCTTAAAGATTTTCATTTATTACCATGGCACAGATGAGAAAGTTCTGAGGTCTTGTCAGTGTGAAAGAGGGATGGAATATTAAAAGCACTGTATGGCACTGGTGCCTAAAGCAGTGCAAGTAAGGTGGCACTTCTGGGACAGAATACAAGCCATATATGAAAGTAGGAGCTATTTGGAGGTTAGATGTCAAAAGCAAACTGTTAATTAAGCTTCTTTGTTAGTGATACAGAAAGAAAAGCACTTCCAGAAGTTCAGTCTTACTACTTGAGTAAAATTATCTCACATGAATCTCCTGTGGGAGGTGTCTCATGCACTCAAAAGGTAGCTGTGAAACCTACTGTTCAGTCAGCTAAAGCTGTGTTAGATTAGCCTGACCTTCAGAAGAGTGTCTGCTCCAAAAAGGCCACCCAGAGCTCTGAGAGGGCTGCAGCAAGGAAGGAATGAAGATAGTGGTTGATCATATCATGACTGTGATGGGATGGTTGTGAAAAAGGCAAACAGATACTTTATGTATCCAGAAAGTTTTTTCTAAAGCAGAGCATTGACTTATTCCCAGGCACATTTAACCAGAACTCATGGGTACACAGTTCAAGAGACCTGTACTCAAGGAGGAAGAACTCAAGACTGCACCACGGGTGGAGAAAGCTGCAACCAGTGATGGCAGAATGGAAAATATATTTATTAACAGTGCCTAAAGGAACTGGGCTTGTTTCACCTCACAGAGTGAAGGTTGAAGGTGTCTCTGTTGCCTTTTTAAATGTATCATAGCAAAGAAAGAGCTTTTAAAACTCTTAATATGATGTTGGTGAAGGATCATAGTCTGGTTAAGAATAAATTTAAATTCAAAAAACAAAGTTCTGAAGCTATCAGAGCTTTTGATATTGGCCAATGATAATTTTCAAAATGTTTTTTGATACGCTTGTAATCAGGGTTTTTCGGTTTGCGTTTTTCTCTGAGATAAATAGCATAGTGAAGGTCCTATGGAAACAAGAATTTTGCACTATTATTAAGACCCTTATAATGGGATCTTGCTATCTCCTCTTTAATTCTGGTTCAAGCTCCAATATTGTACCTCTTCCAGCACGTTCTCAGTATCAGTCTATTAAAGAAGTTTTAGTTTTAAAGGTTATTTTCTGATAATGGATGATTCTTCCTGAGCTGCTAGTCTTGCCGCAGCTTGCTCCCAGAAACTCCTGTGCCCAAGAGGCAGGATGTCAGGGGAGTTCTGATGCTCAGCATACATAAAACAGCAAGGTGACATTAGAAATTAGAAATCCTTGGTAGGCAGTAAACTAGTACTTGTCTGTGCCAACATCAATATCAGGGTGAACTTCCAGTCCTTTTA
The DNA here is from genome assembly GCA_013399225.1 of Rhipidura dahli. NCBI lineage: Eukaryota > Metazoa > Chordata > Aves > Passeriformes > Rhipiduridae > Rhipidura > Rhipidura dahli. The sequence goes on along the minus strand of VXAC01003313.1, from coordinate 191,470 downwards.
GCTTCTCCTTTACATTAACAGCCAGGAGTTGCTTTACAAATCAGCCTGTGTTGGAAGTTGAATGAGTGAATGATGTTTCTGGACTGGTTGCAAACGTGCCAACTTCATTAAGAATCAACCCCACTAGTCTGGGTTCAGTGCGAAAGAGGTACTTCCTTTTGTGCTGGGATTTCTACAGCATCCTTAGGTAGAAATTTGCAAGTGCAAATAAAGTGGAGGGAAGAACAGGAGCCTATTAAAATTTTACTTTGAAGAATTTAAACCCAGTTCTTTTCATGAGCTTTTAAAGATCTTCATTTCAGTGATACAGGTGTAACCTAATGTTTGATTAAAATATAACACGCAGACAGATCAGAGTTGTGAACTCAAAGTGGTTGCCACAGATCGGGACTGGAAATACAGTCCAGTTGGTCCTCTCTTCTGGTACAGAGTAAGTCAAGGATTTGCAAAGATAAAAAAGAAGAAGGCAGACTCTTCTTGAGAACCCTTTCTCTGAAAGGAAGGTTGAACTGGATGAGATGCAGCAGAACAAATCACTCAGTTCACTGTTGCTTTCCCATCACCCTATTCCCAAGGATCACGGAGACATGAGCAAGTGTGTTTTGCCATACCGGTAGGATGAATGTCTGCACGTTGGGTCTTGTAGGAAGGATGAAGAAATGCTGTTTACATCTCAATTTTTGAGATGTAAATAGATATAATGGCTGGGCTCTCAGGATTTCCAGTGGTGTTCTTGATGGGTCTGTTGTTGATGCAGACATCTCTGTGTACCTATTGGTGGCACAGTGCCAGAACTTGTCCTCTGACCAGTAATGAAGGCCTAAAGTAGAGTTTGCAGAATACTTTATCCTCTCTGCACCATCATTTTCTGTACAGAAATGTAAAACCTTCTTCCTGTTACGTGCTTGTGGGATTCAGAGAAACTCTCAGATATGCTCCTTCTCCACCTCCTGCAACTCAGGCTCAGCTCTTACTCACGCAAGGAGGAGTGCTGGTGAAAAATGTTCTGTCACCTTTAGATTTCTCTTTGTATGGCTTAGTAAATGCTGTGGTTGTGCAGGTTGCTCAGAATTGCTGTTGGGGGCATTGTGAGAATGCAGTGAACTTTTGCAGCTTTCCTAGAAAGTAGGACAGGAGCAAAGAGGCAACAAGAAGCAGCTCTGCAAGGCAGTAAAGAGGTGAGAGACTCCTCTGCGGGGGCTCTTCCTCACTGACTCATCTGAGAGCTGTACTCCCACTTTTCGTTTGAAAATTAACCTCTACCCCTCCCTCGACTGTAGTTGTCCCTAACAGTGTTGGCGTCACCTTTACACCTCTTTCTCTCACAAGCATGTGTGGGTGGTGCTAGCTTTGCACATGAAAATGCTGGCTAGTGCTCAGCCTTGCTCTTTTGTTCTGGTAGTGGTCAACACTGGATACACTTTCTTTTGTACTGCCAAAAATGTGCCCACCACGGCAAACCAAGGGATGGAGACTGCTGCGAGGTGAGGTGCTCCTCCTAGCACCCAGTGGATAACACCAGCCAGCAGAGACACGGGGGAAAGTCTCTGCTCTGGAGTTCTAGCAACTGCCTCACTTTTTAAACACCCGTGAGACAGTCTTGCATTACGTGTGAAATGAATCCATCAAAAATGATGACAGGGGAACATGGATCAAACTGCCAGATGGAGGAAAGGCATACTTACAAGACTCCTTGCTAATCATACCAAATGCTTCAGAGGGGAGCACAGTGACTCACAGAAGGGAGCTGCTCTTCTGTCCTCCATGCAGGTGTACTGATGGTGACAGCATACTGCCACCCCATGTGGGTGGCAGCTCTTTGAAACATGAAAGGAAGGAGTAAAAAGACCTGGAAATTTGAATTCTAGAATTACTTACCCTTAGGTTAATTCAGTCCTTCAAGTTTTCCATTGTCTTCCTCAGGAGTGAAATAAACATTCTGGTTCTACAGCTGAATGTGATGGCCAAGTCACAACTTGACAAGTCTGACACCACACCAGAGTCAATGGCCTGGGTCCTAAATCCTGACTGCAGGCACATCTCTTGCAGGGAATGGCCTTTCAGGGATGTGACAGATGTGACCTCACAGCCACCTTCCAGCCATGGGCTCCTGCTGCCCATGAGATCCACATAAAACATCAACCTGCGTGGAAAAACACTCTATAAAAAGCCAGGGTCCAAAAAGGAGACAGGAATCCTGCAACTTTATTCGAATAAAGGGAGAGAGTCCACTGGGGCTTATGCCCTCAGGGTTTTCTCTCTCAAGGTTTGGGAGGGCACAGTCTCCTTTTATCCTCAACTTCTGGCTGCCTGTTGCCCTCTTCTTTTCCCCATTGGCTGAGGTACTAGGAAGGTACAGCCTTCCTGAACCGCCTAACACATGTTCTCCCCTTGAGCCTGTCATTTCCCCCAAAGTTCAGAAACTCAGGCCTGTGTGGACCCATATGTCTATTTCAGGAATCAAACTGTCTGGGTTCTGTAACAAACCTGTGGCTTGAAGTTGGTAGAGACATTAAGACCCATTTCAAATACGTTAACACCCATACCCTCACCAAACATGGAATTGTTTATAAAGACATTAGCACACAACTTTCCTATCAAACTCATGTAAACCTCTAATCTCTTGGAAAGTTGCTGAATGGTGCTTAGCCTTTATGGATTGAATTCTTGGCAAAGATTAGAAGCAGTTAGCCAAGGCATCTCTAGAATCACAAAATCCTGTTTCTTAACCCAAGGCCATTTGCTGTTAGAATTGGCACACAGGGAGCAGGATACAAAACCCAGCCCATCACTCCTGCACAAACAGGATGCAGCAACAACACACCCAGAAAGATTTAACAACATCTCACCTGAAAAATGAGTCAACTGATCAGCATTTTGAGGAGTGAGTAGAAATTTTCTGTTCCCAGAACAACAGCATTAAGCGAGGCTGAAAAGTGATGTTTTCTACTATTGTGGAAATGCAGTCTAGTCTGCAACATCCAGGATGGAGTCAGGCTGATTTCAGCATTACAGTCAGAGCTGACTTAATCAATGATAGTTTAATATCCTTCTCAGTTGCTGTTGTCACGGCTGCTGCTTCATCTTAGCAGGCACGTCACAGCCCAATCCATCTTAGGCCAGTATGGTTCCCTCAAGGATGCGTCTCTTTCAGACATATCCACTGCAAAAAGTGGTGCCACGTGTAAAGACCAAGATCAGGGTTGCAATATCCAGCATGAAAAATACTCAGGAATTCAGTGGTAATTGGAGAGCTATTTCTGTCCACAAATGCTTCATGGGGGTTTTTTTTGGGTTTTTTTTCTGAACTGTAAAAATAGAAGGCATGATGCTGAAGAAAGACGTGCTTGTTTTAGGCACTGGAGAAATTGTGCATTAACAATTAGCCTTTATGCAAAGATTAATTCTTAAGTAGGGAGGTATGGGTCTCTTTTAACACTGCTTGACTTTTCCACAGGAGGTTTTGTATTTATAAGTGATTGTTCCTCCTCACACAGAAAACTTCTGTCTCTTCATCTGCTTCCCTGGAGACTTCTGAACTTGTCATCAACCTGATATCCCAGTCAGAGGAACACTTCCCCACTGTGCAATGAAAATTTATCAGCTTGTCCTTCAGCATGTCTCAACAACTCAGAGATTATTAACTCATCTTTCAAGTGATTAATACTTCTGGGTGTTTGAGAGGCATAACTCTGGTACTTGTGAGGTGCTGAGAGGCCACGGAAAAGAAGACAGAAAGGGAATGCAAAGCATGACAATTTGGATTGAGGGGCAGACCGACCCTGCTCTATTTCGAGTCCTGTACCCACTCCACCTGGGTCCCATTTTAACTGTCCTCTGGCCCTGCAACACAAACAGCCCCTTTTAATCGCCTTCCTTTGTATAACAATGCAGATCTTTGGATTCTCAAGGGAGTACATCTGAGAAGAAGTCATTTCACTTAGAGCTGCCTAATTATAGCCACTTTGACAGCCACAGTTGTAACTCCTCTGCTAAGAGATTTTTAGTATTCATCAGTAGACACCTCATTGGTTGCTGCAGAGTACCTGTCAGTCATGATAATTACTAATTTGTTTTAACTTGCCTCAGAAGCATTCCTAGAATTTATGGCTGCGCTGTGACTTGATACAGGCCTTGTTTTTCCAGCTTTGCCTTCTCCTATAACAGAGGTGTGGCAGAAATGCAACATATATAGTCATCATGGCCTGTCTAAAAGTGATGCACTAAGAAAATGCATGACCCCAATGCAAACATGTTCACGCCATGTACAGCCCCCAGCAGCACCTTACTGTGAAATCACTTCTAGGATTGCTTTTGTGGCTCTGCCTGCATTTTGAATGTACACACTGATGGGTGTGTGTTTATAATTTTCCGGAAAAGCTGGTCTGTCTGTCCTTGCATGTATGACTGAAGCAGCTAATAGGGCTGCTGCCTTCAAATAGAGTCAGGTCAAGCAAAGAAGAGCAAGGCAGGATAAAGGAAAAAGGCTATTTCACAGCCAGGCAGACATGGGTCCAGTGCTTTTGTCCAAAAGCTCTCAAATATTGCTCCTATACTGACCCTGACAGCCTTGCAGAAAGCAAAGTTGCTCCAGAACATTGTCATGCCCCCTATTAGAGCAGGGGATGTCCACAACACTGCTTTACTGGAATGCATTGGTGCCAGTAAAGAGCACCCAGATCACGTAAAACACAAGGCAAGAGCAGCATAAATCCAGAAAACTGTTCTCTAATTAAAGGCTAATGTTCCAACCATAAAGTTGGAAATTAAGCAAAATATCCCTTCCCTTGCATGGCAAGCCTAGACCATGCTTCACCCCAGCCTGCACACCAGGACTTCTGCACAGCATGTCCCTGCCATTGCCCAACAAGCCACCCCAGCAACTCTGATGCCTGTGAACTGCTCCCCCACAAGCCTCCCGCTCCACTTCCCACCCAGCTTTCTGCCTCCCACGGATATTGGGTAGCTTTCTAAGTCATGATGAACATGAAAGAAGCTTTCCAGCTTGGCCCAGTAGAGCTCCTTCCCCATTTTGTCTCTAATTTCTGCACCCCTGTAGTGCTGAGCCATGGCTGTGAGCCTGGAAACTGCAGTGTCTGTGAACTTCCCCGAATGCCCCATGCATGACAGAAGAAGGGGATTTACATGCAACACCTCAGCTCTGCTGTGCTACTGCTCTCAGGAGAGCCCCCAGGCATGAATCATAAATTGCTCTAAGTGTGCCAGAGTCCTGACTTTTCCACCTCGAGTCCATCCTGACTGGAGGCAGTTTCCTTGCATACCCTGCTCCAGGTCCTGAGCTTTTGGAAGTGCCCTGGGCATCTCTTGTTTAGTCATAACAATTCCAACAACAGGATCATGACATTGTTCCTGAGGCTGGGCTGGGCAGGGTCCCTGGCAGGGAGAGCAGGGTTACTAAGTATGTGGGCTGCCCCAGGACAGTGATTCTGCCCAGATTAAGATTTCCCTCTGCCAGCACCAGTCCTCTGCAGGAACACCTGGGCCACAATCCCCACAGAGACCAGTCCCGAAGTCTGAAGCATGGTAGCTATTAAGAATTTTTGAGTTCAGAAGAGGTTCACTCACTGTGTCATATTACAGACACACTATTAATTATTTTGAGTGGGTATTGAAGCAGTAAGACTCTGTGTGTTCCCTGCAGGAGAAGGCTGCTCCAGCAGCACTGCTCTGGCTTTTGATGCTATTGTTTTAACTCAAAGACCCATCATACAATCAGTTCTGCTACTGGTCCTTGAATCCAAACAGTTTCCCTTCCATCAAATAGAAAGTTTAATTTGATGAACAGACAAATGTTTCAAAATGTGACCTTTCCCAAGGTGAAGTACTCAGTGGATGTATTATTTATTGGTTTTCAATTTTTCCACAGGCAGACATGTCTATTCTGTCAGGAAGGTTAAACAAGAAGATGTTTAAAAATTCATTTAAGTGCAAATGCAGTCCTTACTAGTGTAGTAATTCTTCCTCTTAACTACACATTTAAGAGCAAGATGTGCTTATACAGGAGGATAAATGATACCTTGTCTGAGGCAGGACTGACAGCTTGTAGATATCCACTGCTGGCTGCAGGCGCAGCTTAAATGGTTTCCAGCCCTTTCCTTGGGCGCATTTGCCATCCATCTGCTCTCTGAAATTGGACCATCCTTTAAGTGTGGAGTACCTCGGTTTGTCTCAGCAGCTAAGCTCAGGTTCTTTGGAGGGGGCAGGACTGAGGTGCTCAGAGCAGCTCCAGCCACGCCAGCTGAGCTGCAGGGCTCTTGTTCAGCGGGCCAGGGCCTTGTGCCGGGGTGCAAGTGGAGGAAAGGCTCTTCATTTTGGAAACATTGCTCTTCTCTCCCTCTAGCGTAGGTGCAGAGGTCACCTTGGAGGTCACTTGCAGGCTTGTCTCTTCTGGCTCCTAAAGATCTTGATAACTGAGTATGGCTAATTCACAAGATTCTCTTTTCTTCCAGACCAGTGTAGCTTAAATTTTTCCAGATTGATTAAATGATATTTCCAACAGATGCAAGCAAAAACCCTGCTAGTGGATTATGGCAAAGTAGAACAATTTGCTGAGAAATTAGTTCATTTGATTGGAAGGAGTACATTATATGCTGTAATGAATCCTGTAGAACTAGAAAAATGTGCATGAATAATGTAAATAAGAGCAGCATTTTGTACTCATCTTTCTGGGAAAATCAGTCCTGACAGCTTGTTGGATTTGCCTCTTCTGGCTATTTATGATGGTGACTTAGAAACTGTTCCTGATTGAGTGTTCAGTCAAGTAAAAAGGAAGAATAAAACCAGCGGAGGCTCTTATATATTGTGTTATAAAAACTGACAGTGCCTGGCCCTAACACCATGTGTTATTCTCCTGTGTCAAACTGGGGCTGGGCCCCTGCACAGACTTTGTTCCCGAGCTCTGGCTGCTGACACCATCCTGCGATTTACACCGTGTAACACAGAATCATTAACATATGCCAAGCAAGTTTAAATTCCTTCATAATCAGGAGTAATCAGTAACACAGGATAAAAATAGCAAGTAAAAACTGCAGCCCAAGTGATAAAAATAGCCTGACTGAAGCAGTGAAGATGGAAGACAGCAGAGCTTATGGCTGCAAGACCAGGACCTCAGAGTCCTCCTCTTCCTCTGCCTCCCACCTGCGCATTTATAGTCTCAGCACAAGGTGCCATTAATACCCCATGGACCATGAAATGGGGGTTTCTGCACCAAGGGACAGATTTTTCTGTAAGCTCTCTAGACCCTAGAAGAAAGGGCAGGTTTTGATAGTGTTTGCATAGCAGGCATCACAGCCCAGCTCCCCCTCTCATGTTTGGCCCCCAGCAGAGTCCCTGCATGAGCAGCCAGGCTCTGAGTCTGACCAGTCTAGCACATCTTTTTCACGCCCACATCACCTCCTTATCCCTTTGGCAAGAGCCACCCTGGTGCATCCTGGCAGGTGGGTGATCCCAGGTGCTGCACCAGGGAGCAGTGATCCTCTCCGGGTGCCTGCAGCACAGCAGCCAGCACGACAGAGTCAGCTCTCGCAGTCCTGGTGCAGCACTGCTCTCCCTTGCAGCCCTCTCAGATGAATCAGCAGCACTCTGAGCATGCAGCACTGTCCCCTGGCACTCCCAGAGCCCACTGCACAGTGCCTCTGGAGAAGTGTGCTGGCACTGCCACATCCTGCTCTTTGGGCACATCAGTCTTTGAGATCTGCACGGGCTGCAGAGGGCATATCCCTGGGAGTACAGGAAGGAGTGCCTGGCTCTGTGCACTGCAGGTGAAACATGGTTAGTAGGGCGTGGAAGATGTAGGGACTTCCAGCCCTTTTGAGTTTTTTCCCACATTCTTCGAACGGGTGTGTAGAAAACGAAGAAATTAAGCAGCTTGCTTTGCTATTTTTCCTCTCCTGTGACCCAGGCAACAGTGAGTAAGTGTAGTGCCCATGATATACTCTTATTACCATAGTAACTCAGCCAGGAGCTGATGATTGCACAAGTAGATGCCAAAAGGGAAAGACTGCCTAAGGAATAAATCAGCTCTCTGCTAAATCAGTGCATCCTCCCTATCTGCACTTGATATGCTTTAGAAGGCAGTGGGATTCCTCTGGCACATAATGAGAGCAAATTACACCTCAGACTTAGGTCTAAGTCTGTGCTTGCAAAGCAATCTTCCCGAAGGATCTAACATTTTATACCTAAACAAAAAATTACCCACCCCTTATTAGAAGAGGATGATTTTCAGCAAGGGTCTGCACTGCCCTCTGCATTTCTCCCATTTCCTTTGAAGCAAGGACATGGGGTGCAGCTCCAGCTGTGGCACTTGCGAGAGCACAGCCATGTCTGCAGTTCTCCATAACAGCAGCTGCTCCATGCAGAGAGGAGGCCAGCATTAATGTTTCAGCTTAGTGAGAGTGGCTGGAGCCTCCAGACGAGGCTGGATGCCCTTGGCAGCACAGTGTCTAATATCCAAAATCTCTGCTCTAGCTCTGGTGCTCTGGGATGAGAAGGCCTTAGAACAGACTGTGGTGATGAGATAGCCTCTTGCTCTGGGCTATACCATCTACCTGAAACCTCACAAGAGCAGCTGGTGTTTCATGCTCTTGCCATCACAGCGCTCCATAGGGTCTGAAATCACTGTCACACCCAGTCAAGGAAGGACTGAAATACAAAGAAGTCAGCCAGGTACCAAGGCCATCAAAGGGACATGTAGCAGGGCAAGGATTTGAAAGCTCATGTCTCAGGTGAATATAGTATGAGTCCATAAGTGATGTCAGGGTCATGCATCCTTTTCTAAAACAATTAAGATCAAAGAGGGCTACTCCAAGTACATGGAGTTTTCTTCATATTTTCTTAGTTTTGCCTTTTGGGCAGCAATATTTATACCAGCATTAAGACTGCTGGTCTAACATTCACCACTGTTACTCAGGGCCATAAAATTTCTGCTTAGTATCCAAGGAGTGAGATGGACACAGAGGAACAGGATTAGACCATTTTGGCAGTCATGGACACCACGACTCTGTGAAGGCAACATTAGATAGTGATCATCCTTTAAACTCCATCCTTCCCAACAGCCCAGGACATCTCCTTTGATAAGGTGGAAAAACATGCGTCTATCACTGACATGACATTATGCTGGGAAGTAGCAAAGTCCTGCCTCACAATCCTGCCTGTTTGGATAAAAATGTTTCAGGAATATTTTCATAACCTTTCCACCAAGTGCTGTTAACAGGTACAAGGGTAAGGCTCAATTACGCAAGGTTTCCACTTATAGATTCTGGTCAGCACTAGGTCAAGCTCCTCTCTACCCCCACCTAGAAACCTGCAAAAGGAAAACCTTCTCTTGAGTCCTGAAGCTGCACCAAAACCAATAATATATATATTGTGGAGGAGAGAAGAACTGGTGCATTCATTTGGGAACACACAGAACATAACTCATGTAGATGAGCTATATATATATTTTTTATATGTGTGTGTGTATATATCTGCCTATTTGTGTATATAAATACTGAGGGATCTCTCCCCTGCTGCTGTGGATAACCAACCTCTGTCCTCTCAGGGCACGAGGTAGCAAGGCTACCTGGGCTCCTGTCCCCATCTCACACTTTTCTGTCTTTGACCCATAAAGGCACCTGCTGAGATTAACAACCCATTTGAGCACAATAACCAAAGGAGGCCTCCCTAGGAGGCCAGCAGCAAGTATAAAAGAATCCTGTCACTGGGTCTTCCTGAGCTTTACCAGCAGAGAGCAACAGGTGACTGTGCTGCTGGCCCATTGTTCCAGGGCTGATACTGGAGCCAGGGACATGCCACATGGCCAGGCTGGCTCTCAGCACACACAGGACAGACACAGACTTCCTGGATGGCCTCTCCTGCTTCCAGTGCTAGCCACTCATGAAAACCAGAGCCCAAAGGCATTGCAGTCATTGGGGCCCTGAAGAGCTCTGCCAGGCCAGAGGCTTGTTTCAGCAGGGCTGCTTGGGGGTGTCCTAGGTTACAATAGATGTATTTGAGTATTCTATTACCACCAGCTGTGGGCCATTAGCTGTTATCACCTGCTAACGACCCACCCCTGATAACAGACAATGGGCCATCAAGAAACCACCCCATGACTCATGGACTTATCTCATCCTATTGTGAGATGCTCCACCCAGGAGGGGGGAGCCGGGCATTCCCTCTTGGATATAAGCTGCCCTTAGAACTGCCTGGCCTCAGCCCTGTCTGCTGGGTGACCAGAGGACAGGAGCCACCACGGACCTTCAGCTGGAGACCAGACCTTCCATCGGATCGTGGCTTCAACTGGATCACTTCATTGGACTGCTGTCACCACCCTAATAGGGTATCAGTTTGTATCTGACTTTGCCAGTGTTTTTTCCTTATATTATTTCACTTATTTCTAATTTTTCCTATTAATTTTAATCCTGACTTGTGATCTCCCATTGGTTTGTTTTCAAACCAGTACAGGGGGAACCCACAAAACATCCCCCAAGCACAGACTATGGCTGCAGCAGGCACAACTGACAGTCACACCAAGAAGGAAGATGTGCTTGGCCAGAGCCAATACTGCCATCCCAGTGCTGCCACTGCAATCTGACAGTGTAGTACCTATGCTGAAAAATAATAAGAGTATACTGGAAGACAGACCTTTCATTTCCCTGTACCTGAGCTGCAAGGATGACATTTCCACTTGAAAGAGCATGGAATAAATGAACTGCTTCTTTGGTTACAGGAAAAATTAATAGTGTTGTCATAAATGTCTCCACAAATCTCAGTGACAGTTGCAGGGGGCTATTAGCATTTGATCTTCCTTGTCTCACACCTGTGTTTCTGGGTTGCACACACCACTTGTATGCCAAAGCCTGAGTGTTGACCACCCAAAACGTACCAAGCAGCGTATGTAAGTTCCAGGTTAATTGAACCCAGATGAACAAAGACACAATCTTTTGACTGAGTGCACACATTACAGAAATAAAGAGAGAAATAGAGTCAGTCTGGTCTGTGCTCAGGTCAGAGGAGCTCCCAAGGAAGATCTCTCTTTCATTTACCTTCCTCTTTAAACAGACACAACCCTCTTGCCTTTCTCATGGACTTAACTGGTTTTTTTTCCCTTATATTTCCTGAATCTTGAAGGAATTTGCCTCTACAGCAAGAAGGGTTTGTTTCATACAGATCACCAACAAAATCTGAGCCTCCACAACTTACACAGTTCCTACCTGGATGAATACTACGGTCTCTGAGTGCTTATTGCACATGCATGGAACTCAGTGGTGAGCCATTGACCTACAGCAGTCAGGAGGTGATGGCAGGGGAGAGCAGACACTCCTGATAGCCACTGCTGGCTTTCATAGCAAAATCTGAGGGGAAAATAGGAAAAAGTAAGTAAAGTATAGTAAATGTGACAGTGAAGAGGACCCTTTTCCTCTGGCAGTACAGCTCCCATGACAGGACATCCAGTCAAAACCAGACTTGGACAACTTACTTAGAAAGCTAATGCATTATTTTACCAACACTTCTCTTGAGATACTAATGTGGAAGTACTTGGGGGAATGCCTTTAATTGTGAGGCTTATGTATAAAAATTCTTGTTGCAAGGAAGAGCCTTGTTGCAAGGCTGACTGGCCAGTTCATACCTCCATTCCCGCTGGGGTCAGACACCAATAGGTGCTGAGTGTGTCCAAACCCCCAGAGCACCTGCCCCTTCTTCTTTGCTAAAATCTCTTTATAAGAGGACAAACCAAAAGGTGATACATGCCAGTCTGCAGCTGTTTCTAAAATACTAGTGGAAGGAGAAAACAGGGTCAGAGACAATGTTAGAGCTTTGTATGTGACAGCCTGCACTTAAGGAATCATACTGGAAAGAGTCCAGGGTAGAGGAAAGATGAAAAGGAGAAGAAAGTGGAGATAAAAGTCAGTGGAGCGGCTGGAGTGTGTGCTAATGCTGGGGGAGACTTTGCAGCTAATGATGAGATGACAGTGTGCAAAGAGATTTGAAAGTGGAAGCCAAACTGGGAAGTCAGATGAAAAGCTGGAAAAGGCAGGTGCTGAAGTGTGTGTGATCATGGAAAACAGTGTGGAGAGAGAATGAAAGTGGGAACAGCAGAACAGAAAGGTTTTCTGAAAGGAGAAGAGCCATCTGTCGTCTGCTCTGCCAGGCTCAAAGGAAAGCAAAAGAAGTCAGTGGCATCTCAGCCCTCTCTGCAGCAGGTGGTTTGCAGGCTCCCTCCCCACCAAAGCTCTGGGGAGTCACAATTAAATGCAATGAAGCAGAATAAGACAGGCTGGAGCATTGTAGCATGGCAGTGTGTGAAGTCTGGAGGGTAGTTTCTAAATCCACCTGGAATTTGTTCCTCTGATCTGCAAGGAAAATTGTGTTCACAGACCTGCTAAGAGCTAAAAAAATGAAAAAGCTCAAGTTCACTATATGGTGGCAAAACATTGAATTCTGTACCAGCAGGGGAAGGAGCTGTGGGTTGCTAAATCCCTGAGACAGATCGAGTGTGAGCCTCCAGCCCTTGCACCCTTGGGGCTCTAGGGATCCCAGGAGCACTTCTGTCAGGGTAGTGTTCTTAGGAATCATCTTCCTTCTCAAGTGTGAGGACCCTGGGATCTCTCCACAGCTGTCTGCAAGCTGCTTCCCGAGGAGCAGAGGGCACTGAGGCATTGTGTGTGCTTTGTGTTCAGCAAGGCCATCTCAGGTGTGTGGAACTGGCTATAGCACACCCTGTCTTTGCACTGACTGTCAGCCCAGTTGGTTATGCTCCACTCTCTGCTCCAGCCCCACTTGAGAAGAAAACCCAGCCCTTGAGGTCTCTCCTTGCACAGGGATAACAAAGATGTCTCCCTCCAGCCAATGCACTGGGATCTGCAAAGGGCCTGTTTCCATTAAAACCAACAGCAACCTGCCTTTGGGACAGACTCTGAGCTTCTTTATTCCCATCTCAAATGACAATGGGAGCAGGAGATGTGTGAGCCAAACACACCTGAGGAGCCAAATGCCTGCATCCCCAGCTCTTCTTTCAGGCTCCGTAGCTCTGCAAGCCTGGGTCACTGTGGTGGGTTAACCCTGGCTGGACATCAGGTGCCCACCAAAGCCCCTCTATAACTCCTGTCTTCAGAGGGACAGAGGAGAGAAAATACAATGAAAAGTTTGTTGGTTGAGGTAAGGACAGGGAGAGATCATTCAGCAGTTATCATTCTCATGTGCAAAACAGACTCAGCTTGGAGAAATTACCTGAATTTATTACCAATCATACCAGAGCAGTATGAGAATTAAATCCAAATCTTAAAAACACATTCTCCCCACCCCTTCCATCTTCCTGGGCTTAACTTTATTCCTGAGTCTCTACCTTCTGCCAGCAGCACAGGGGAACAGGGAATGGGGCTGTGGTCAACTCATCACATGATTTTTCTACCACGCTTCCTCCTCAGGGAGAGGACTTCTTTCCCTGGTCCAGTGTGGGATCCTTCCCATGAGAAACTGTTTTCCATTAACTTCTCCAGTGTGAGTCCTTCCCATGGGTTATAGTTCTTCACAAACTGCTCCAGCATGGGTCCCTCCAGGGACCCCACAGGGTGCAGCTCTTCAGGCACAGCCTGCTCCAGTGCAAATCCCCCCTGGGATCACAAGGTCTGCCAGCAAACCTGCTCTAGCACGGGCTCCTTTCCTCAAAGGTTCACAGGTCCTGTCAGGAGCCTGCTCTAGCATGGGCTTAACAAAGGGTCTGAGCCTCCTTCAGGCATCCATCTGCTCTGGTGTGGGATCCTCCACAGGCTGCAGGTGGGTATCTGCTCCACCAGAGGCTGTCTCACCATGGCCTTCAGCATGGGCTGCAGGGGAATCTCTGCTCCAGTGCCAGGAGCATCTCCATCCCCCCTCCTCCACTGACCTCAGTGTCTGCAGAGTTATTGCTATCACATAATCTCATTCTGGTCTTCTCTGGCCACAACTGTTTCTGCACAATAACATTTTTCTCTGATTAAATACATCATCCTGGGGGTGCTACCACCAACACCGATGGGCTCAGCTTTCCTGGGGTGCTGCCATCATTGTTTGGCCTTAGCCAGCCACTGGTCTGTGTAGAGGCCACCTGGCATTGACACTGTAGGACACAGAGGAAGCTTCTAGCAGCTTCTCACAGAAGCCAACCCATATAGCCCCCCACCCCCACCTGTCCCCCCCCACCAAAACTCTCCCATATAAACTCAACACGTTCACTTCCCAGATCAGGAGTCCAGGACATCCAGTGGTGGCTTTACCACCATGTAAAGAGTGTAAAGAAGAGTGAATGGAGGTTCATCCCTTAAGGCCAAATGTCTCATAGTGGCCAAACCCACAGGGAGGTGGGTTTGAACGTGTCCCATCACAGCCCATGAGTTAGACTCTAGTGTGGCATTCCATGCTGGTAGCCATGTGGAATCCCAGGCACTCACCAGTTCAGGTCTTCCCAGGTCAGCTTGGGATGCTGTTGCTCACTGTCTGTGAGACATCAAGGACTCAAAGATTCCTGCCTTATCTGTGTATTGGCACCATCACTGATGATCCAAAACTACCCAAATATATCTATATATAAAAAAGCAGCCCAAATTCAAGGTTTCAGCAGTATGAATGATGGGCTCCTGACAGTATGTTTAAGCTCCCTCCTGAGTGAATCATACACATGCAACTGCTCTGAAAGATCCAGCAGCTCAGTTCATAACGTGAATATGCTTCAGTAGTTGCATTTACTTTGGTTTCTATTAGACAAACAATTCTATTTGTCTCATCACACAACACCACCCATAAAGCAGACAAATTTGCCAGCTTCTGTTAAGTTGTTTCAAACCATTAAAGACTAGTTATGCTGGTCTCAGGAAGTTGACCTACATCCTTTTGGCTGTTATTATCTCATCAAACAGGCCAACCTCATGCTAGCTAGTTCTTGCCCTCTCTTGTTTCAATCAGTTGGCATAGTGGCTCTTTTTTCAAGGATTCACATTTCATTTGCATAAGAACGTTAATGGAGTAATTTCAGAAACAAACGCCCAGCTTAACCCTGCTGCAGCCTTAGGAAAAGTCCTTTTCACTGTGAAGGCTTTTTGGCATTTCCCTTCTCCACTGGCTAACAAAGGCACACATGTGAGAGGTCAAGCTCCTCTTTGTGCCACTTTCAAAAAGAGTGGCTTTCACAATAAGAAAACACATCCAACATTTCCTGTCTGGCTTAGGCTAAAGCCATAATTTGTCTTCTCCAGAGGGACCAAAGAAGTGTAAGACCAGAGTAGGCAGGTCAGTGAATCTTACTGCTGGCAAACTTCTGAACTTTGCATTCGAGGACGGTATGATTAGCACACGTGGCTGGGGCAGTACCACATTCCAAGCCCTGTTTTGCACATTTCACCTGATGGGTATTTAGAAAAAACCACAATAGTCCCATGAGTGGAAAATCCCAAATCTCCCTGCACGGGGCACAGAGCCCAACTCTTGGGGTTTAGAACCAAACACCTTCTGTTTCTTGCTTTGTTCCCTGCGATTTCTGCATCCATGGCCACACTGTAGTGTGTTCCCAATTCTAGCAAGGAAAGATTAGAAAATCTTTCTTTATCCTTGAAATAGCCTGCATCTCACTGGTTTCTGGGAGGAGGTGGTGGGTGTGTTCTCAGGCCCCTCCAGCTGAGCAGGTATTCCAGGTGCCAGATGCCACTCTCCAGGAGGTGGAAAGTGTGCCCATTTTATCCCATCCTTCACACTCACTTTCTCTTTTGCTATGAGCTGTAAAGAAAGATTGTGCTTTGTCAAAGTTAATGAGATATTTATTCTACATTTGATCTCTCCATTTAAAGCTTAATTACTGCCCTAGAAGGCTCCAGTCCTTGGAAATCAGCATCTGTGAGTAACAGAAAGATGGAGCCCTCAGCTATTTCACACTACATGAAAGGAGCTCCGTGTCAGATCATGTTATGAGGTACCTCCATTGGCTGTGAGTCAGTCAATCATAGGTTTTCCTCAGCATGTGCTACCCCCACTGTCATCATCCTCCTTCCTTGATTCTTCCTTTCAAGACGCCCTCCTTCCTTCCTCTTTGATGCCCATTTGAGGACACCCAGCTTGGTCTCCAAGACTGGGAGATCCTTCAGCCCCTCAGGGAAAAATTTCCTTGCCATGAAGGCACTCCCCTATTTAGTTGACAATCCCCCTCCAGAGACACTCCCAAGCTGTCTTCATGGTGTGCTACCTGTCTGTCCCCTGGAGGGGTGCATGCCTCCCTGGGGATGCCTTCCCTGGGATACAGCTATGAGCCTTAAAAGGCAAGGGGAGAAGACACAGAAACCCAAGAGAAGCAAAAAGGGTCACTCCAAATGCAGGGCTAGCTCTGTGCAGAGCCTATGCTCACTCTTCTGCAGAGGCTTCTGGCTACACCAGCCTGGTGCAAGGAGAGCTGGTCCCTGCTGCTGCTGCTGCTCCTGCTGGTGCCAGTGTCCCACACCAAGGCCTTGTAATGAGATGTCAGCATCACCTCTGACATCTCCATCCAGCCTGGGTAACATGGCAGAGCCAAGTCCCGGGGTGTTGCACTGGGGGAAATGGGCATTTGAGTAAGAAAAGCAGTGGAGGGCTCTGCCTGCAATACCCCAGCACCACCCCAGGCCCCACTGACCAGTGATGCCAACCCAGCAACTTGCAGAGGAGCCAGCACACCCTGTCAGGCCCCCATCCTGAACCCTGGCATTCCTTTGCTTGCCTCCATTTTCAGAAGGCTAACATGCCAGCAGTCCATCAGCACCCGGGGCAGCTCAGCTTCTGGGAGGAGAAGTTTTGGGTGTCTCTGGTGTCCATCACAGGGTGGGTGCTGCTACAGCTCATCTTCACTGTCACAAAGGAGCTGGGTGTGAGCTGCATGGTGTGGCACCCAGAGTGCAAGGAGCACCAGGGCTGGCACAGCACAGCAGGAGGCACAGGCATGGATTTGACATTATTATCAGGCCCCAGAAGGACCAGTACCAGATCACAGTGAATGTGTAGATGGCACTGTGGACTGAGAGCCACTGACACCTTCATTGTATGGCTGAGGCCCTCGGTGGCAGATGCCACCCTTCATTGTGTGCATATTAGAGGCTCCATGGAGCCCAGAACCAGGACACTGATGCAGTTACTGGTAGGGACCTCCAGAGGTTGGGGACCTCCAGGGGTTGGGGACATCTATGGGGACAGGGGTCTCTAGGGGTGGTTGAAGACGGTGGGAGGTTAGGGACATCCATGGGTTGGGAATGTCTGAGACACAGAGGACATGCAGGGACGGGGTCAGGAGTGGATGATGCCCCTGAACCATAGTGACCCTATACCCAACACCATGTGCCTCTACTCCCCCCTGCACATGGCTGCAGGTGTGGGAGCTCCTCTGTGGGGGTGTATTGGGGGAACTACAACCAAAAAACCACATCAGGTCAGAAGCTTCTGCCAGGCAGGATACAAAGCAACACAGGCCAAACCTCCAGACTGCGTCAGCACAGCACGTTATGCTGAGCTGCACTAATTAGTAGCCTAAAGAGAAACAGCATCAGCATGGATGAGTTCCCTCTGAATCAAGTCTCCCTGCAGAGACCTGCTTGTGCATCAGCCCTTTCTGCAGGCATTACACCAGCTTCCAGCTCTAGCTCTAGGTCATCTCAGCGTGGTCTCCCACACTGAGATCAGGTGCACCTGGCAGGCACCTTCATGGGGGTCAAGGAGAGCTGTGGGGTCACTCAGGCTCTGAGAACCGAGATGTGCTGGGCAGGAAGCTGAATGCTTTTTTGGAAACACTTCTGTTCTAGGCCCCATAACTTTTTGAGGAGGCAGGGTAAATGGGTCAGCGGGAGGTGTGAGCAGTGACTCCTCAAGTGTCAGCATGGAACGTTTTCACTGGGACGTGTTTCTGAAGTCAGGATTATGTGTGTTCTCTGAGCTTTATATAGTCACTTCTGTAAAGAGAGAAACAGTCATATGTCGAATGTCTTAAAAGATTTTAACAAGCTCTTCATCAGAAAGTTATTCTGAACAATTATGTTTTCAGTATGGTCCATGAATACATGAATAAAAATCATTATATTATAATCAAGATACTGGGGCTCACTCAACAAGTCTGATTCATGGCTCTTTGCAAAACACTCTGAAAATAAGGGAGTGTTACGACTCATCAAACATACATAAATTTAACTATGGGCAAGAGAAAACATTTTTAAATGTAGCTGCATGCCTCTTAAAGACTTGCTACATTTAAGAGGTCAGTGTCCTACCAAGGCCACCACTACAGTGGCAGTTATTCGCAAAGGAAAAACACTCAGCCTCTGTATTTCAGTTTGAGATAGCTCGGTGAAATCAAATCCACAGAATGTGTCCAGCTTGACTTTTCAAAGCTTAATTTTTAACATCTGCTTTGATATAACATAGTTGTTCTATTGGTAGCTTAGCACAAATTGGTTTAAAATTTCTTGGTTACCTAAAGAACAAATAAAGACAACAGCAACCAGCCCTCTCCCAGTACTGCAGGAAGGGCAGAGCTCTTTGGCTCTCTGTATCAGCCTGTTGTCTCCCCAGTGCAGGACTATGCAGTGCTGCACGGTTGTGTTCAGTCTTACCAGGGAAACATCAGTTTATGACACTCCACAGTCTGCAGTTGAAAACTGCTCCACTCTTGGAAAAACCTTGTTTAATGCTCGCCCTAAACTATCTTTTGTTGTATTATACTATCAGCAACATTTATTTGAGCCATTTCGAGTATCCCAGAACAAGACACTTATTGCTATTTTTTCAGGCCTCATGTTTAAAAAGAATTACCCAAATTTTAAAACAAACAAACGAACAAACAACAACAAAACAACAAAAAATCATCTGGTAATAATAGAGGGGAGTCTCTCATCTTCTGTTGCAATAACAAGGTTAAACAATTCAAGATGTCATCACCACTGTGAGAGGTATTCCTGCTGACGACAGCTCTGACGCAGGGAAGGGAAACTCCTTTCGGAAGTGTCAGGACATGCCCAGCAGTGGCAGAGCATAATGTTTCCTGTTATCATGGGATCTTTCATTAAATATGAAAGAAAAACAAGGTATGTTATGCTGGAAAAGCCATGTTCCTTGTACTGTAGCCACAGCCCGCGAGGTGGCAGAAGGAAGCGAGTGTCACCGCAGGCTCAGCCAGCTCAGCCTGCGCTTCTCTCGGTCACTGGTGTTTTGAATTTTGAAAAGGATGGCAAAAGAAAAAAACAATTGAAGAACAGAATCATGCTTAGCTCTCACGTACACACTTTCCTGGAGAAGAGGATAAGCTACTGAGAGAGTTGTTTATATACATTAAAGACAGAGAGAAGTGCAGAAAACAAAGTGCACTTTTTTAGCACCTTTTAGCACTATGTATTTCAAAATGGTAAAGACAAATAATAGCAGTGGCTAAGAATTATTTTACGGCTCTTAGTGAAGAGATGACTACCAAGAAGATGCCTCCAGACAGCTCTGTTGCAATTTGTGACAAAATTATCAAATCAGCTCTTTACTAAGCTCACCTGTCCTGTATGTTTATTGACTTGTTTACTGACCAGATCTATATCTAGTGGTAATTAGCTAAAAAGCCAAAACACTGAGAGCTTGTTCAGCTCTTTGCTCTAACACACTTTGAAATCCTGAAGAAATGCAATACAGTAATTTATTCAGAAATCAGCAATTAACTTCTCAAGCTCCAAGAAACCTGGGTCCTAATGAAGCTTCCGAGGGAATCCCACCACACACCTGACCCACATAAGCCTGCAGCTCTCTCCTCCATAGAGAAGACATGGTGGTAGCATCACTGAGCAGCATTCCCAATAGTCATGTACTTGGGGGATTTGCTTCCTGGTAGAGCTGTGCCTCAGGTAGGAGGGTCCTATATGTATTTTTTAAGTTCCTTTGCTGGATTCCCAGCATGTCTTGCATCTGTTGGAATTACCTGCTGAAGGAAGCTCATGCAAACACCTGGTTCCATCCTATATTGCAAAGGAGGTTTAAATCACAGCTGCAAGATACTGCTCTCCCCAGCATGATAGTTCAGCATTTACTATTAGTTCGGCTTTACTATTAGTTTCTTGGGAAAAGACCACAGAAAACAGAAAAAAAGTGGTTTAAGGGTAGGGAGGCCAACCTGAGTTTATCATGTCTCAGAGAGCAGAGAACTCCACAAAAGAACTTATGTGTGTCTGCGTCCTGTGCAACCCTGTGCATGCCCCAAAGGGAAGCCTGTGGTGAGAGGTTATGCTGTTGCATCCAACCACAAAGCATAAAGCCTCAGAAAACCAGTTTTACTCAGCCTGTCCCTTGCCCCTGTATGCAATGCTGCTGGCCTGAGATCATGTGTTGTATTTCCTAGATAAAAGTGAGTGAGGTCACCTTAGACTGTCTTTATAGTAGATCTTAATTAGATTGCCCATGGACTATGTCCTTTCCTTGCCACGTCTGCTCTGACAAAGTAGGCTTGCTGGCCATTACCTGAGGAGTTTTGTTGGCTGGCTGAGCTGCCTGTGCTCTGGATTCCTTGGAAGCAGGTCCCACAGCACTCAGTGCTCAGTGGCTCACCCTGCAATGCCAACCCTGCTTGCACAACCAGCAGAAAGCACTTTAGAAAGGGGTCCCCTTTGCTATGGCAGTATTTCTGCTCCATGTTCCCTTCATTAACTTAATTCTCCATAAAGCTCCCTCACCAGCAGGCTGACACCATTTCCTCAGGAACCTGCAGTGCTTCTTGCAGATCCAGCACAAGTGTGAGGCACCCACCACAAGGAAATGTTCCTGCACTGGTGCTCTTCATGTACCAACTTTGGTTCTTCTGCCTTAGGAAACCTTTAGTCCTTTGCCAGCTTTGTGCTTTTCTGTCACTACAAAGTTCAGTACACTTATAGCACCGCTGTGTAATTAACATTGCTGTCACTTGCTGACAATCTTCATTTGTTTTTCTTATGCTGCAGTTTTGGGCTAATGCAGATATCACCAGCAAAAGGATGACTGTAAGGTCATTTGCACCTAAGAGTTTCTTTGGATGTAGAGCCAGTGCTCTTAGTTATAATAAAACTCTTACCTCAAAAAGTTAAAAAGAAGTTGAGCAGCACAGTTAAGAAATCTTGTTTTCCCATGGATTTACAGCTGGATTCTCTGGTGTTCAGAAAGACACACACTACCCCCCAAAAATTTGCATAGGTGGGATGCAGTATCTCTTCCACTTTGTGGTGCCTGAGAGCAAAACTCACAGTGCAGCTCTCAGGACCTGGGGAGGATGCTCTGTGCATGGAAGGCTGCCTCTGCTGATTAACTGTTCCCTCAGATCCTGATTGAAATCAGCCAATGGGTCCAAAATTCCTAGGGGGACAGACTGAATGGCTGTATAAGCCTCTTCTCCATGGGAAAATATTCCAGAAGAATACGTGGTCAGACCAGCTGTACATGTCACTAACCGTGCTCCAAGTAAGCCAATTTACCTCAACCAGTCTGGTCCTGTTAACAAAATGCAACTACTAATATAGGAGACATGCAGCAAAGCCTAAGCATCTCTGATGACACTGTGTATGGAACAAAAAGTTTAACATAAAGTCAATGGGAAGAATGTAAAGCTGGGTGAGATCTAAGGCTGAAGCAGTCCTGGCATGGTTGGGACCCCTGTACTCAGCTGAGCCTTTCCATTTCTGTGGCAGAAAGACCCCCTGTGCTTGTAAAGGCTCTCCCTTAGAGAAGAGACTGCTGGGGACTGATTGCAGGGTGCTACACTCTTCCTGAAGAGAAATCCCTTAAAAATGCAGTCATCATCTTAATTGCTGCTTCTGTCTGTTGGCAACAGGAAAGAAATGAGAGCTACTTCTGAGTTAGTAAGCTTGCACAGACTGGCTCAACATACTGCAGAAGAAGTGGATGTTGTGCTAGAAATAAATTGGACTCTATAGCTTGAATAGATGCCAAGGAGCAAGTCTGATCTCCAAAACTGCTGCTAGCAGACCATGAAGAGAAATTGGCAGAAAAACACAGTGATCGGCTGTCAAGAGCTTCAACGTGTCCTGCAGATGAGGAGCTCAGGGCTGGGTACCACATCCTCATACAATGTGCAAGCTGCAGATGAACAACTGCACCTCTTTGAAATTCACTTGTGCACCTTCTGGAAAGAATTAACAGGCAACAGCACTCAAACCAGTAGAGGTGGGCTGGATTTCTGCCAGTATTTATCATACAAAAGACTTGATTTAATAGAGTGCAGAACCAGAGAGGAGGTCAAGTACACCTGTTGTCTGAGCATTAGCCATGCTCCTAATGCTGATGAACCTGTGCACATCGGTGCCCATGAGCAGTGCAGCCCACAGTATTATGCAGGATTATCCTTTAGAATGCCTTGCAAGCAAGCCAAAGTTCAGAAATTCTTAGTCCTACCTTCCTCATAGGTTAAGGAATAATGTTATTTCTACCTGACATTATCTGTCATGATACTGCTTCTGTCCTTTCCCAGACGAGGGCTGGCTAGGGCTCTGCTGTGACATGAGCCATTGGATTGCTGTGAGCCCCCTTCAAAATCAGTGCCTGACAGGCAGCACTGGAGATGCTACTGGAGAGCAGCTACCCCAAGAGGGTCAGGGTTTAACTTCTCTAGACTTTGCTATGTCTGTGGAAGAGACTTAAATAGCAGGCTGGAACATGATTGCTAACACCAGACTTATCTGGTCTGGACTCAGCCCTTTCTTTGAAGAATGGATATTGGATACTTTTGAGGATTACTGGTTTTGTGCTCGATATCACTGCTGCAGTCCTTCTGTCACAGCACAGTGGAACAGCTGTTTCCCCCTTAGTCTAAGTAACAGGATCTTGAGACCCTTCCTAGAGGCCATCTGACACTTGATCAGAAATGCCATCACTAGACAGTGCCAGGGCAAGTAACCTGAATTCTGTAATCTGCTGTGTCTCCTGTCACAAGCAGTGTGAGAGCTGCAGGCACTCAGGAGCAACCAGGCTTCCTACCATGTGATCGAGTTGATTCATCATTTCTGCTCCAGTAAATCCCACCTAAAGCTCTTTGGGATGTACTAAGGTTAGATGAGAGACAACATGCAAGTATGCCAGCTGGTTTAATATCTCTTTGCCATCATGCTTTGTCCTTACTGTCAAAAACCAATTTTTTGACATTTTGTTTTGCACTGAGAAGGTTGTTGGCTGAAGTCACAGGTTTCCACAGCCACAGTGCCTTTGCCCAGGGTAGGATGCAGATGTGTCAGGGTCTCTGTGTGTTATGCAACACATCCCAGAGAAACTGCAGCCATATCTAACATCACCACTGAGATTTAAGAATGTAGCTGTCCCATCAAGAGAAAACTGAGAGCAGGGGATCCAGCATGTGAGGTCAGTGTATTCCACAGGATCATAAAAAAGCTGAGGTGCATAGTGAGCCTGCCATGAGCCTGCCAACTGCGTCCTTCACCGTTTTTTCAGCATTGTCACATAATTCTCCCCAACATGCCTGAAGAAATTCACAGAGACTTGAGTGGAGTCTTTTCTCTTGCCTGGGCTGTTGTAAGCACAAGGGTGGTTCCTCCTCTTTCCCAAGACAAACATTTCTGCCTTCTCTGAAGGTGGGTGTGGTAAAAAGCCACCTCCAGTGCTGAGACAGCAGAGCCATACGTTCTTTACCGTCTCATCACTGTTTGCCCAAGCACCTCACCCTCTCTGAGCAATGAGAGCCATAGGCTCTCGAGCTGTGCAGAGCACTATGGTCGTTTCCTGACCCAGGGTGAGGTCTAACTGGTGGAGTTATGAGCTGCAGTGCCTGTGAGGAGCATTAGCAAGGCTCTGCTGGCAAGGGGCTGCAGGGTTCGACTGATGAAGAAAAAGGGATTCAAGCTTCAGAACAGCTATTTCAGCCTGAGTCCTTCCACTGGTGTGTTTTACACACACAGCTGCATTTGGGTACTGATGGAGGCTTCCAAGTCAACAGTGGTGTCAGGGCATCCACAGGGACTTGTGAACATCAGGCTTTGCAGTGTTGGTTGTGGAAACTGCCTAGCATATGGGAAGGGACATCCAGAGAAAGATCTGGGGAAGACCCTCAGGACTTCAGGGCACCCAGTAAAGCAGTCAGGACAGTAAGACCTGGACCTGGTCACTCTGGGGGGCAGGTTGTATGCAGCTCAGTCTTGAGAAGTCAAAAGAGAAATACAGGTATCCTGTTTATATGCTGATGGAAACCATTGGAACAGACTGGAAGCTGACTGTATGAAATTTCAAAAAATAATTGTTAATGGGGAGCCATCCTCGCTGCCAGTCTTTTTTTGGTAGTGTTAGTCCCACAGGGATCTGTTCTTACAACGTACTATTCAATACTAGCTTAAGCTCTTTGGTTAATCAAACAGAAATGTAAAAAAAAAAGGATCCTATTCTGATTTTAAATATCTGAGGAAAAGATTTCTCTCACAAAGGAAGTCTTTACAGTAACAGAGGAAAATATAAAAGCAATAAGCCTGGGAGGTTGTTTCCAGGCGAAACTTATTTTGCTTAAAGGTGCACATCTTCAAATAGGGACCAGGTGAAGTGTGCAAAGGCTCATGTTGTGCAGGCAGCCTTTGGTTTGGGCTTTGCACAGATGGAGTTGTTACCATCAATTCCAAGACATAGGGGACAGTACCAGGAAAAGCCTGGGACAAGCTGGTTTGGAGAAGGGTACCCTGGAGATGTGGGAGTAGGAAGGCTCAGGTGCAGGATGTTAAGGAGTTGCAGTCTCAGTTTGGGGATGGAGAGAATGCAGCTTGTAGGTATTTAAGCAGCTTTTGTCTATGCTTAGACAGGGCCAGGCCTTTGTATTCTAACCTGGTCTTCTTGGCCATGGAAGTTTTCCCACTGGGACAAACAGGCATGTCTCCAGCATTTCCACTTCACTTCTTTATAACTTTTTAGTCAGCTTGCAAGAGCAGAGTTTTTCAAATTACCTTTGCAGACCAGTAGTCAGATTAAAATGAGTCTTTTTTTTTTTTTCCTTAATCAGGTAGTTTAAATGAGAGCTTTACATTTTTCTAGCCTAGGAAATACTAATGTGCAAGTCTGTACCTAATGTTACCTCACATCCAGTTCTTGGGACTCTTCTTTAAGTGCCATTCTGTCTTGCCTGATTAGAAATATGCCCTGAGTGTTCTCACAGAAGCATTAATTTATCCCCCTTGATTTTCTCCCATAGTTTCCAAGCAAAAGCCAGGCTAAAGGACAGAGTGAAAAAACAGCCCTCTGCCTCAGACACCAGCCATATAGCAGGAAAAGGGTTTTCCATTCCTCCATCCCATGGGAGTCTGTCCTAAGAGTAAACCTATGAGCATCTACTGAGACATGAATTTGTATATCCACAGTAACTCACCTGCAGAAGTTCTGGCAATCAGCACAGACTTTCTGTCTTGCTGCCCAAAAAGTAAAGTCTTTTACCTCTACATAGCTGCCATCTTTTGGGATTGCTGGCTACTTCCAGGAGTGTGATTTCTGTTCTGCTCTGCATCCCATAGGACATTTCTCTGGTGCAGCAGTCTGCAATCTTTTCCATGAAGAAATGAGGTCCGGTGGCCTAATGCAAACCAAATCATGCTCCTGATTTCTCTTGTCAGGTCCTGTTTATTCACCAGTGCTTGTTAGCTAGACCTTACTATGATCCAAGTGCTGTCAGCAGCTGGCAGGAAACACTGGCAGTCAGAACAAACCCCACAGCTCAGTTTGCAGCAGGCTCTTTGGATTCCTGCCTTTAAGTCATGCAGTGACTCCAGAGTGAGTGTAACGGGGCATCTGAAAAGGAGAAAGTTGAAATTCAGCAGATGTTTCTCACTGTCTTTTCCTGAAGCAGCACACTGCTGGGACTGAGCCAGCACTGCTAACCTGGGAAAACCAGCAGTGCGTGCGGGGCACTTTGGGATGTCCAAGGCTGCTTCCCTTCCATGGAGAATATCCTACAGCTGCAGAGCCCTTTCCTGTGTACTCTCTGTGCTTGTTCTCTGATGTGTAATTCTGAGATGCACCTTTGGCCTTTTGCTTCCTTATACAGCAAGATTTTATGTGCTATTTGGAAAACACAAAGAGCTTCCCACCCTGCCCTTACCAGTTCTAGAATGGCAATGAAATCTGCACATGCATGACTGAAAAACAGAGAGGCTGGCTCTGGATGAGAAGCAATTGCCCCTTCCACAAGGTACAATAAGCAGCTACCAAAATATTTCTAGTATGAGGCTGGAGTATTTTAGATGGGCTGAAGAAGGAAGCAGAGATAATGAACACTGTGAGCCACCTCAAAACAGAGGCATCTCTGGGATGTGCAGCCACTCAGAAGAACAGGCTGAGGGATGCATTCCTGTCCTTAAGGCTAAAGGCCAGCTGTCAGCAATGCTGGAATGTTTGTGAGAGGTTTTAATCACAATTGCTGCAGGTTTTATCATGCACATGATACAGTGTGTGGATTTTCTTTATGCTTCATACATGTATTTATATTGGTGGAGAGGAAGGAAACGTTGGTATTCTGAATGAATTAAAAATGTAGAGATGTATTTGTTTTCATGATAAGGCAAGGACTTGAACACATACGAGATTCAAAAGCATGAATGGAGGGCACATGCAAAAAAAGGAATGATTAATTGGAGTGCCCTTAAAAATAGTAATTGTACGTAATGCCAAGCAAAGCTAAAATCTATTTTAAACTGTTTATACAGAATGGAAGCGTATGTTCTCAAGGTCTCCAGTTTGTCTATGTGGGTTGGTCAAAAAAGTTGTGACATGCTGAGAAAGGTATTTGTGCCTTGTTGTTTTTAGCAAAACTCACTTCCAACAAAATGGATTTAAAAGAGGAGAGACTGCAAAATACTTAAAGGTCACAAGGCAATCTTGGCCCATGCTCTCCAGGACGTGCATATGCCTTGACATCTTTGAGGAACTGCATCTCCATGCTTCTGACTGTCTCCATCTGTCATTCTTTATGAGCCTTTTCCTCAAGCCCTCAGATTTTTGTCTCTCAGAGGATGTGGGGGAGGTCCTTATTGCATCCTCCCTTGCAAATTTTTTTGCCCTTCCAGTAGAGAGGAATGCTCACTGAAGCAGCTCTGTCCATTCTTGCTGGAAAGGGTCAGGAGCTATGAGAAGAAAAAAAACCCCAAACCATCAAACCCAGAGAAAGGACAATTAGCCGTAGTCTCTGTGCCACCAAAATCTACCATTGACTTTGGGACACTTCCTTGGGTCTGTCCTAATTTAAGGTTTGGTGGCAAAAGTATTTCTGCAGGCTGCCTTGTTGCACAAGAGCCTAAGCCCATGGTGGAGGTGAGGTAGAAGTGAGGTTCCAGCTTCTGGAAAAGGTTTACAAATGTGTGGCCACATGGTACACTGCCAGCTCCCTGGGGGTGGAAGAAGGGGGCACTGTGCTGCTAGGAAGGACAGTGTCCCTCTTGTTTATGTGCTTCTGGAGTCTACTGAAGGGACCACGAGTACAGTGAGGAGCACGGGGAGGCTGGCAATGTGGTGGACATCACCTGAGGTTTTCCTTGTTCTGGAGGATGCCATCCATCAGGTGTCCCTGAAACAAAGAAGCTGTGGTGAAAGGCAGCAGAAAGGCAGAAAGGCAAACCAGGAAAAGATGCTGCATTTCTACTAATGGGGCTGGTTCTTTAAAGCTAACATGGAATTGGAAGGGTACCACAAGCCTGAGGTGCCCTGCCAAAAGAGCTGCATTGCTGTGCCGGTTTCTTTGCAAAACAGAGCTTAGTCTCTGGCTTTCCTTCTCACTTTGTTCATTCTTCGTTTTTCTTACCTTTGTTTTCCATTTTTAAACCTTGTGGATCAGCATACTGTGCACTACAGAACACCTGGTTTTACAAGTAACATGCAAAAGGAGGCATACCATCATGTGCCTTAAAATATTTATTTCTGCAGTATGTATGTATTGTGACTTGGTTTCAGCTCAGACCGGGGCAGTGTTAAGAATCTATTGAATCTGTGAGCCAAATATGTGATTTAAGATCTCACTCCTTTTTTGTATTTGCCACAACAGCAATACTGTTCAAGCCCATGAGGTGCCCACACCCCAGCTCTGGAAAAGTAGCACACAGCACTCAGGGTCAACGGAGGGACAGGAGTTAATGCTGTGTCAGGGAGGCATGAACTGGATGTATGAAAGCTGGAGCTGTGGCTGTGAAAAATGCCTTTACAGGGAAAAGAACAGTATGCTAATGCATGGGGAGGAAGGAAGTGAAAGTCCACAAGGCAGATAAAGGGTAAATGAGCAGAACACTACCTTGAGAGGCCCCCAGGTTGGATAGGCACTGCTGCATGATGTTTTCTATCAAACAGCCCTAACCACCAGGATTCCAGCCTGGCTGGGGCTATGCCTGCACCCATGTCATCCCACCCCTGATACTCAGTGATGCAGCCTCTGATCTACCGTTGCATCAGCCTTGAATATTCTTTCAAAGGCTACTGGATTCAAAGCCAATCTCTGCTATTCTGTGTTTGTGTCAACACTGGTGTGCATCCACAAAATCTGGCAAGAAGATTGCTGTCACTTGCAGGCCCAGGGCATCTCCCTCCCTTTTTTCCACTTCTTTGGACATGACAAGGGGTCATGGTGGGACACCAAATAAAACCCCTCAATAGGCAGGCACACGGTACCAGCATGTTCCTCCCTGCAAGCAAGTGGCCAAGGGCAGCCCCTGGCCACACGCCAACATTTAGCCAGCTGAGATGATGTTTGATGTGACACGGTCAATAGAGAGCACAGGAGCAAATGAACAGGAAAAATACACCACAGTAAGTGCAGCAGGGAATGGAAGTGGGAGGACCTGGCAGATGCACAGGGGCTGATTCAGAAGGCAGATGCAGCCCCACCTATGCTGTTGTGAGCAAACTTGCCCTGCACCTCACGACAACTGCTTTCAAAATGGGTTTAATAACACATGTCAAAATGCCACCTGGTTCCCAGCAGGGAACTCTGGGGACACCAGTCACGCCATGGTGAGACAGTTCAAACTGACCTGCAGCAAAATCCAAGCATCAACAAGTAGTTGTTGAGCAGAACAGGTATTCTGACCTCATGGCAGAAATTACACCTCTTTGCGGACACAGAAAATGATGGGAGGCTGGAATCCAAGGGGATGAGAAATAAGCATGACAATAACAAACAATCATGACTGTTTAAAAAAAACCCCAACAAACTAAGAAACAATTCTGCTTTACAGCACTGTTCCTTCCAGTTTCCTTTGATGCTTCCCTCTTCAGTAGGTCATAATTTTGGGGTTTGATCACATTGTTCACCACATTCAAGCTTGGGCTTAAACTGAAGTCTTGTTTCTCATCAAGTGCCTCATCACAAGAAGATAATTTTTTTATTATTATTATTATTTGGACTATTTTTAGGGGCTACATAAGAGCTCAAATGCCTTATCCATATTCCCAAGGAGCCATGTTTTCTATGCATACAGTGCTGCTAAGGATTTCAGTGAATTCTAGTCACAGAAACATTTTTCTTAGGCTTGGCTTGGGGTAATAAATGACTTGCATTTGGTCTACCATTAACTACCGAGAGATGTTCTTGTTTTTCACTCTAATGCAGAGTACTTGGTAGTATCTGTGGGGTTTGGGAGATGTTTTTAAATTAGAAAACAGTAATTAAACAAGAAGCACACAGAAAAGTGCTTCAGTGTATTTCTAGTAATTTTAAGATGCAACATTTCAGTCTAAAGCTTGTGTTTATTTTACATTTTAACTTCTATTTGTACTTTTGTTCATAAACTCTGGCTTGTTTCACCTCATGTGGGAGCAACACAAAGGAGAGGAAGTCCACAAGCCAGATAAACTGCAATTACCACAGGTTCATTTTGCCAGAGCTATGCAAAGTATCCAGTGCACAGGCCTGCCTTGCCTCTCTAACAGCTCACCACATCTACCCCATGTCTCTCTGCTAACGTGCTCATGTGCATGGAGATATTCCCTTTGGTGAGACAAATAACTTTCATGAAGTGAATCAATTTTAAAAAATTACCTACAGTGAATGAGAAGTTTTCCTTATTATCTTAGTAGCAGAAATCTCAGCTATGGGCACTTATATTCTTCTTTTACTGTGGGTTTGGGTTTTTTTTTTTCCTAGCAGTCTCTTTGGAACTATCTAAATTGCAAAGCTGTGATTCGGGCAATACAGGGACTGATGCTGTGACCACAATCTACAGCACAAAGGGATACAAGACAGAGCAGACAGAAACAGCCACAGTCCCCTGTCCTGCAAGATTGATCCCTTGTTCTCCTAAAAGCAGAAAAAAGTTCCAAGACCAGCCAAAGCTCAGCATGTACTTGGGAGATCTGCTTTATTTGAAATTCTTGTCCAGCCAGATGTATAGCAATGCCGTAGAATGGGAACATGACCCTTGAAAAACCCTCTCCAGTTCCACATATGAGGCCAGCAGTCCTCAAAAATAGCATCAGCCAGGACAGAAGCTACTTTTTCATTCATCAGCCTCCTCCCTGATGAAAGCAAAACTTCATTCTGAAAGCCACCTGCTTGCAAGCCCAGGACACAAAATGCCTTCCTCTCTACACCACCCCACAAGCACATGCATGTATGCACTTTGAGTGTTTTTGTTTTTTTTTTTTTTTTAAATAGTTGCCTATTTCCATAAAGTTCAGAACCTACTGACAAGATCATTTTAATGCAGCGTGGATTGCACTGTCCTGGTATAAGCATTCTCAGTGCTACCAGTTTAATGTGGAAGGCATAGTTTCAAACAGGAGTGTTAGGAAGATTTTTTTTTTTAAGGAGAATGCTAGGAAATTAATTTTTTATCACAGGCTTATGTTTGACTGTCTTAGATGTTATAACATCTCGACCAACTTGCAGTGACTTAAATGTCAGAAATCTGCTATACAGCTCCCTCATAACCGCCATCATGCTCTAGGCAAGACTCATGGTAGCAGCCTAAAACCTTCACTGTACTTCTTCTGGGATTTTTTGTTGTTGTTGCATTTTCCTCTCTTGGATCAGAACATTACAATCATTTAGCCTAAGCTCTGCAAAACATCAAGCCAACATCTCATAGTTCCTCTGGTAGGCATATTATGCTTGTTGTTTCGCCCCAGACACAGAACTGTTCAAGATTCCAGGTTTTGAAGCTACAATTACTCCATGACTGGCAGAACATCATCTCTAAGCAGAGATGCTGCCTATATTTCTCCTTTTCCTAACAGGTGTAATATGTGAGAAGGCACAAACATTCAGCCTTCCTTTGGCTGAATCCTATGAAGATGACCATAGAAAATAAAGAGCTCCTTTACAGGGCCTGCCTACATCTATAATCATGCAAGCCAGCACCTTTCAAAACACAAATGCAGTGGATACAGCCTGTAAACCTCCTCTGCAATCCTTGCTAAATGTGGCCAAACCAGATCTAGTGTACTTTAAACGTGAATAAAATTCTGCTTCTCATCGCAGGCCGTTTCCTTGTACTTTCAACTCACTTAAACCTTCAAGCCCACAGGTGAGCCCTCTGTGTGCACTGCAGCCAGACCAGGATCTCCTCCTCTCCAGCGCCTTCCCGGCAGCCTCTCCGGAGCGGGTTATCGGGATCCCTCTGGGCAGGAACAGCGCTGTTTATCGGGATCCCGCTGAGCAGGAACAGCGCTATTCCAGGCCCTACGCTCAGCACACAGGAATGCGGCTGGGAGCAGGCCGGCCGGGAAGCGGCGACGGTCCGAGGGCAGCGCTGCCGCACCCCGCGGCCGCTGCGGCACCGCCAGCCGGGGCACGGCACGTGGAGCTCCCCGGGGCTGCACCAGGGCTGCGCTCCGGGAACCGGGCGGGGCGATGCTCCTGTCCTGGCTGATCCCGGAGCGCCCCAGGACCGCACCCCGCCCAGGGTAGGACTCCGTCGCGCCGCTGCCCACAGCCGGTGCAGCAGCGTCCCGAGGGTACGAAAGCCAAAGCCGGGCTTGGCAGCCGCAGACACCCAGCCCGGCTGTTCGCGGTGGAACCGCGCAGGACCGCCCACCCCCCAGCCGGGACCCGAACCCGAACCCGTGCCCGCGCAAGCGCCGCGACCTCCCGGCCCCGCAGCCGGCGGTGCCCGTGCCCCCCCACGCCGGCGTTATGTAACGGCCGCG